>JANAVB010019799.1:6144999-6611929 GCA_029216955.1 Iris pallida | reverse complement strand
TCTCCATACAAATAGTGCCTTCATAACTTAAGTGTAAACACCACTGCTGCCAGCTCCAAGTCATGGGTTGGGTAATTCCTCTCATGATCACGAAGTTGTCGTGATGCATAAGCTATCACCTTCCCATGTTGCATCAGAACACATCCTAGGCCTCTCCCCGAAGCATCACAATATACTGAGAATCCTCCAGTTCTATCTGGAAGCGTGAGAATAGGAGCTGTTATCAGACCTCGCTTCAACTGCTCAAAAGAACTCTGACACTCTGCTGTCCAAGCAAACTGCGCATCCTTGCGGGTCAACTGGGTCAATGGCGCTGAAATTCGAGCAAAATTTGAAACAAATCGCCGGTAGTAGCCGGCCAATCCAAGAAAACTACGAACCTCTGCAACTGTGCTGGGCACTGGCCATGACTCAATAGCCACAATCTTCTGGGGATCCACTTCTACTCCTCCTCGAGTGATGATATGACCCAAGTACGAAATGCGATCGAGCCAGAACTCGCATTTACTGAACTTGGCATATAACTGGTGCTCTTTAAGGATCTGAAGAACTATACGGAGATGCTGCTCATGCTCCGCCTCACTCTTGCTGTAGACAAGGATGTCGTCTAGGAATACGATCACAAACTGATATAAGTAAGGCATGAAGATGCAATTCATGAGGTCCATGAATACTGCCGGCGCATTGGTTGCTCCAAAAGGCATAACAAGGAACTCCCAATGCCCATATCTCGATCTAAAAGCTGTCTTCAGGATGTCCTGCTCTCTGACTCTGATCTGATGATAACCTGAGCGTAAATCAATCTTCGAGAATACTGATGCCCCTTTGAGTTGATCAAACAAGTCATCTATCCTCGGAAGAGGGTATCTGTTCTTGATTGTCACGGAGTTCAAGGTACAGTAATCAACACATAACCTGGACGTACCATCCTTCTTTTTCACAAGAAGCATCGGGGCTCCCCAAGGCGATCCACTAGTATGAATGAATCCCTTAGCTCGAAGTTCTTCAATCATCTTGTACAAAATCTCCAATTTTGACGGTGCCATCCTGTAGACTCTCTCTGACACTGGGGCTGTTCCAGGAATCAAGTCTATAGTGAACTCGATCTCCCGCTCCGGAGGTATACCTGGAAGCTCTTCTGGAAAAATATCTGGGAACTCATCCACTATCCAGGGCAACTGAACTGCTGCTACTACCATCCGCAATACTGGAGGAGATGACTCAACCTCACCTCGAGAGAAAGAAAACTCCGGCTCGCCTGGAATGCTAAAAACAACCCTGCCAAGGTGGCAGTCTATCCTAGCATACTGGTTCCTCAACCAATCCATCACTAAGACCACATCATAATCGGCCATCGGGAATTCTATCAATCTAGCGGGAAACTCTCTACCGCTAACTACGATCCGACACGAGAAAAACACTCTATCTACTCCCACAAGTCCGTTACCAGTAAGTATATTGAGCCTTACTGATAATGACTCGGGCTCCAATCCTACCCGTATCGCAAATCGTGCAGACATAAAAGAATACGATGCACCAGAATCAAATAAAGCTGAAGCTGGAAAGGAGTTGACGAGAATAGTACCTGCCACTCCTCTCCTGGTGCCAATCCTTCCTCCACGGTCATTACCATAGCCTGACCGTGCCCTCGGGGTGCTGGTCCCCTCTGCTGAAATCCTTGCTGTCTGCTCTGACTCTGGGCTTGGGCTTGAACATACTGCTGGGGGTTCTGCTGCTGGAACACTTGGGTCTGAGGCGGCAAGGGCCTCGGCAATGGGTACTGCTGCTGTTGCTGGACCGGTGCTGGCCCTCTAACTGAAGAACTAGAAAGGTTGGATGATGATAAACCACCCCTATTCGGGCAGGATCCAATCCTATGGTCTGGTGCTCCACAAGCCAGACACAATCCCTGTGCCCTGCGACAATCAGCCACCATATGGCCTGGCTTCCCACAATGAGAACATCCCACTGCGGAAGACTGCTTCTGCTTCTGCTGCTGAGGGTACGTCGGAGTGGAATGCTGAATCGACGTTACTGAGGCCGCTCGCCTCGGAGCTCCAATAGTCAAAGCCCTGGCTGCCGGGGCCGGTGCTGAAGACTGATTCATTTGTCCGTGAGATCTCTTCTGACCTCCGGTCCTATCCACAATCCTCTGGGAGGTATACTCATGCCTCCGGGCTGCTCTCAAGACTACATCAAATGTCTGATGCTCAAACTGCTCAACTGCCAACAAGATCTCCAGGTGAAGTCCCTGCTGGAACCGCTGGGCTCTATCATACTCGGTTGCCACCAGGGTGGGAGCAAACCAACTGAGTCTAGAAAACTCGGCCGCATATCCGTCGACCGTCCTGCCTCCTTGCTTCAAGTTGGTGAACCGGGTCTGTAGATCATATCGGGCTACAGCATCGAAATACTTGGTCTGGAATCTCTCCTTGAACACTGCCCAAGCAATAGGTGCTGCTAATCCAACGGCCTGCACTGCCCACCAGCTGCGGGCAAGATCTAACAACTACAGGCGCACCACGGCTACCTTCTCATTCTCTGGAGTCTTGGCTGCTTCTAGAACCACCTCTGTGTCCTGAAGCCATGCATCTGCTGCGATAGCATCTTCACTACCGTCAAAGAATGGAGGGTTCAAGCGCTTGAAGCTGTTGGCCGCGCTGTTCCCTGGATGACCGCCTCTGGTCAAAGCATCCGCCACTGCCTGTTGCAATGCATCTTTACGACGATCTTGAGAAGCTATCAAGGTCCTGACGAGACCTACCAAAGTGCCATCATCAGGCTCGATAGGCTGAACTGGCTGGACTGGTGGTTCTCCGTCAGAAGGCACGACTCTGGAGGCTACTCCGGAATGCTGGGCTTGATCTCCAGGTTGCTGCTGGTCCGCGGGAGGTGCTCCGCCTTGCTGGTCGGTAGGACCACGAACAATGCCGCTGAAGAAGACGACATAGGGAACAATATGGAAGGACCAGGATAGATCAACGATACAAGCATATGATCAGGACAAGAATCCAGGGATTCAGAAGATATGAGTAGAGATCAAGGACGAATACTGATTGAGACATCTATTCGGTAAATCCTCACATATCTTGATTTACAAGACTTGCATGGGCCACCACTTAAACCATGTCACGCCCTAGATCCAGAATACTGGAGAGCGGGGGCAGACATAGCCAGCTACGTATATAAAATGGAATCTATCTCGCTATACGGTCACGGCTGTCTAGATACATGAGGGTTTATCTACAAGCCAACAGTCTCTTAAGGTCATGAACAAGCCTAGTGTTTCAATCACAAGCAAGTAAGTAAAAGGTTACAAGAAGTATGATCATTAAATATACAATAGTAAGGCGTCCCAAATATTACATATCCAGCTGATCATGAAGCTAGTCGTTACAAAATGTCAGGACTAGCAAGAGTTTAGTCATACATGATCAACCCTAGGATCTGTTAATCATGTTACAGCCCGTAGGCAGACAGTAAGTAAGTGCAATCGAGCTAAACAGGTGCTCGTCGGCTAAACGCCTCAAAAGAATATTTTTACAATAGAGTAGGAGAGCCAAAAATAACCCACTCGTTGCCAGGGTTCCGTCTAGTGGCCACCATCTGGATGGAAGGTCGGTAGATCCTCTGGAGCTGCTCCGAAATCTGGCCACACAAAACCAGCTGGGTCAGACCCCAGAAAGAGCAAGTGCCACAAAGGAGGCTTCACTTAGGAACTAAAACCAGCAATCGGCACAAGATATAAATAAAAGTAAGAACTGGAATAAAGAAAATACATCAGGATGATATACGACGAGATAACCATGGAACTATTCAGATAACCAGGTTACAACCCGTAAACCAAACAAGGACCGGGGTTGTAACCCTTCGTCTGAACAGAACTTGGAATTCTCACCATTTATCGGTAAAATAAATACCAGCATTTTGGTCATGCATTAACCTGGAACATAATCAGGACAAGACTAGACTGGTTAGACTCCATCCAATCATTTCACGGCCAAGCAAGAACTACGGCTTGATACTTTAACTAACTAGGGTTGTCACAAGCCTAATTACTAACAAGATGCAGTGAGATTATTCCACAGCCACAAGCCCTGCAGACCATCCAGGTTCTCCGGGTTAAAAGATTAGAGTTAAATTCTGGTGGGTACATCGTCCAGGAAACGAATGTACCCTTAGATAGCTTGAAGGGTGCAACACATGAGAGTGTGCTGGAAATGTGCCCTACTCGACGGCAGGCTACAGATCCCAAGGCGTGCCCAGGTAACGAGATTGCCTGTAGCTGGGAGATCTCTTCATGACTAATGTATTAATCTAGTTATTAGCCTTAGTCCATTTCAATAGGTACTCCTGACCGTGGTACTCAGGAGTCCCCTCCTAGACATGATGCAAGACAAGACTGGATTATTTATACAAGCACAATCGTCCACGGTGTCCAAGTTATTATACAGGTCATGTCATGTCAGGTAGCCGTCGCAACAGCTTATCAGATATAACATGTCAGGTTATCAGGTCAAGTGTAGTAGTCAGGAGTGCGCCACAACGGGCCACTATCAGGTCATGTCAGGTTATTATGTCAGGAGTGCACCACTACGGGTCACTATCACGTCATGCTCAATTTATCAATTCCAAACATATCAAATGAATTCGTGATTTTCAAGTACAGGACGAAAGGCGTAAGGATATAAAATGGACGTTAAATATCTAATAACATATCAATATACAGGGCTATAGAAGAGCCATGCGGCTAAGAAGGAGTTCAGGTCCATGCGGCTGGGAAGTGTAGTATCATGCGACTGGGTATAGAAGGAGGCGCATGCGGCTTATAGAAGCCCATGCGGCTGGTCAACATGGATGCTTATGCGGCAGGGAGTGAAGGGTGCATATGCGGCTGATAAGGGACTCAACCTCATGCGGCCAAGAGAAGGGCAAGACACATGCAGCTCAATTAGGTGAGCGCATACGGCCCGGGTCACTGGAACCCATGCGGCCAAGACAAGAGGGGCACATGCGGCTCAGTGGGACGAGGGCGCATGCGGTTCAGTAGAAGCCCATGCGGCTCAGGAAATAAAGGATGCATATGCGGCTGGGATTAATCAGGGTCATGCGGCCCGGATTAAGAAGTCCATGCGACTGGGTCTGGGGGTTCTCATACGGCTCGAAGATCAGGGCCTATGCGGTCCACAAGTGGTAGAGTTCATGCGGCTCAAGGAGATGGGCACATATGCGGCCGATAGGGAATGAGCCCATGCGGCTCAGGAAGTGTGATCCAGCCTATGCGGCTGAGAGTCTCATGCGGCCGAATCACTTGCCGCATGAATTGTCATGCGGTCAAGTCAAGTCTAAGCACAGTTCATCTTCTCTAAATTTCTGAGAGGAAGAACACCATGAGAGCCAAGTTCTCAAGCTCCACAACTCCATCATCCGGAGCCCAAATCCGAACTTCCATAGGTCAAAATGGGGTAGAACAAAATTCTCTACAACATGGAACCATCAAAACATAGAAATAACAAGATTAAGTAGATCAAAACCCAAGAAATTCGAAAATAAAATAAACTTAGATCTACAAGAATCTAGCCATGGAAATGAGAAATGCCAAGTACTAAAGTGCTTTAGAATGTAGTAAGAAAGAGAATGAAGTAAATAAAATTAGAGTTCCTCCATGAAGCAAGTTGCACTTGCCTAGACCTCTCTCTTCTCTCTCTCTGGTAGGTAAGGAAGTAAATAAGGAAGAAGAAGATGATAAATAAAGAGAGAGAATGAAGAGGGCTAATAAATACAAATGGTGGTGGTAGGTAGGGGGTTCATCCAAGGGTTCATCATGAACCCAAGCAAAACCAAGCCAGGCCGAACCAACCCAAGGATAAACCAAGCCAAGCCAAGAAGGAATTAAGCAAGGAAATCATGCAATACAAGAATAAATACGTACACGTATTCCAGAAATACGTAATATGAACCACAGGCATTACAACTCTATCCACCTTAAAAGAATTCTGTCCTCGAAATTTAATCAAGAGGCTAGAGGAGCAATGACAAGCTATATTAATCACATGCAAGCTATAACTAGGCAAACAATCACTCATTCAAGCAAGGAATCGAAGGCATGAGGCATAAGAAAGACATTATACCTTACGAGTCAAACAAGTCGGGATATCGCGATCGGATATCATCCTCACGCTCCCACGTTGACTCCCCCAAAGAGTGATGACCCCAAGCAACTCGGACTAACTTGATAGTCTTGTTCTTGAGGATATTCTCTCTCTGGTCCAATATAGACACGGGCCTCTCCTCATACGAAAGATTGGTACCAACAACCAATTCCGAATGATCCAGGATGTTGCTCGGGTCCGGGATATACCGACGTAATTGGGATACATGGAACACGTCATGCACCTCGCTTAGCGACGGTGGAAGAGCGAGATGATAGGATACATCTCCTACTCGCTCCAGAATGTCAAACGGTCCTATATACCTAGGACTAAGCTTGCCCTATACGCCGAAACGAATGACGCCACGGTTAGGCGAAATCCTCAAGAATACATGATCGTCGACCAAAAACTCGAGAGGGCGTCGATGAGAATCGGCCCAATGGCGCTGGCGATCTTGGGCAACTTGAAGATGATCTCTGACTCGCCTGACCACTTCAACTGTCTGGGCAATCATTTCTGGACCAAGCATTTGCCTCTTTCCAACATCATCCCAGGCTAACGGGGATCTGCACTTCCTGCCATACAGTGCCTCGAACGGTGCCATATGGATACTGGCCTGGAAACTGTTGTTGTCCGAGAATTCCACCAGGTACAAGTGATCTTCCCATGAACTACCGAAGTCAAGTGTACAGGACCGCAACATATCTTCAAGAGTCTGGATTGTGCGCTCCGACTGGCCATCTGTCTGCGGGTGATAGGCTGAACTAAACTGGAGATGAGTTTCCAAACTCTCTTGCAAGCTACGCCAAAAGTGTGACGTAAATCTTGAATCTCGGTCCGAGGTGATACTGACTGGCACACCGTACAATCTGACAATCTGCCTGAGGTACATCTCTGCTAGCTGAGCCGTCGACTGGCCAACCCTAAATGGAAGAAAGTGAGCCACCTTGGTGAGCCGATCAACTATAACCCAGATAACATCTCTACCAGCTGGGGATCTAGGTAATCCAGTCACGAAATCCATGGTCATATGCTCCCACTTCCATTCTGGAATCGGCAAGGGCTAAAGAAGTCCTACTGGCCTCTGGTGTTCAGCCTTAACTTGTTGGCAAACCAAACACCGAGAGACAAACCGAGCTATCTCCCGCTTCATGCCATTCCACCAGAAATACTGCCGGATATCACGGTACATCTTCGTACTGCCGGGATGGATGGAATACTGCGAACTGTGTGCTTCTGACATGATCTCCTGCCGGATATCTTCGCTGGGTACACAAAGACGCTTACCATGTCGAAGTGTACCATCCTTATGAATGTATAACTCTGGTCTTCGTCCTGCCTCACACTCTGCTCTGAGCCGCTGAAGCTTGGAATCTACCAACTGCGCCATCCGGATCCTCTCAACTATAGTGGACTGAACTTGCATACTGGCCATCAATGCCACACTGGAAGGAAGAACAACTTCTATTCCCATCTTCTGAAGATCTGCTAACAGCTCTGGTTGTGCTGTTAGGAAATAAACTCCGGCTCTCCTGCTCAATGCATCTGCAACAACGTTGGCCTTCCCGGGATGATACTGTAAGTTGACATCATAATCCACAAGCAGCTCCAGCCACCTCCTCTGACGCATGTTAAGATCCTTCTGGATGAAAACATACTTCAGGCTCTTATGGTCGGTGAAAATCTCTACCCTATCTCCATACAAATAGTGTCTCCACAACTTAAGTGCAAACACCACTGCTGCCAGCTCTAAGTCATGGGTTGGGTAATTCCTCTTATGATCACGAAGTTGTCGTGACGCATAAGCTATTACCTTCCTATGCTGCATCAGAGCACATCCTAAACCTCTGCCTGAAGCATCACAGTACACTGAGAATCCTTCGGTCCCATCTGGAAGCATAAGAATAGGAGCTGTTATCAGGTCTCGCTTCAACTGCTCAAAAGAACTCTGACACTCTGCTGTCCAAGCAAACTGCACATCCTTGTGGGTCAACTGCGTCAATGGCGCTAAAATTCTAGCAAAATTTGAAACAAACTGCCGGTAGTAGCCGGCCAATCCAAGAAAACTGCGAACCTCTACAACGGTGCTAGGTACTGGCCATGACTCAATAGCCACAATCTTCTGGAGATCCACTTCTACTCCTCCTCTGGTGATGATATGACCCAAGTACGAAATACGATCGAGCCAGAACTCGTATTTACTGAACTTGGCATATAACTGGTGCTCCCTGAGAATCTGAAGAACCACACGGAGATGCTGCTCATGCTCTGCCTCACTTTTGCTGTAGACCAGGATGTCGTCCAAGAACACAATCATAAACTGATCCAAATAAGGCATAAAGATGCGATTCATGAGGTCCATGAATACTGCCGACGTATTGGTTGCTCCAAAAGGCTTAACAAGGAACTCCCAATGCCCATATCTCGATCTAAAAGCTGTCTTCGGGATGTCCTGCTCTCTGACTCTGATCTGATGATAACCTGAGCGCAAATCAATCTTCGAGAATACTGAAGTCCCCTTGAGTTGATCAAACAAGTCATCTATCCTCTGACTGCGGGATTTCAGAAGAGGGCATCTGTTCTTGATTGTCACTGAGTTCAAGGTACGATAATCAACACATAACCTGGACGTACTATCCTTCTTTTTCACAAGAAGCATCGGGGCTCCCCAAGGTGATCCACTAGCACGAATGAATCCCTTGGTCCTGAGTTCTTCAATCATCTTGTACAATATCTCCAACTCTGACGGCTCCATCCTGTAGACTCTCTCTGACACTGGGGCTGTCCCGGGAATCAAGTCTATAGTGAACTCGATCTCCCGCTCTGGTGGTATACCTGGAAGTTCTTCTGGAAAAATATCTGGAAACTTCTCGACTATCCTGGGCAACTGAACTGCTGCTACTGCCATCCGCAATACTGGGGAAGAAGGCTCAACTGCGCCTCGGGAAAAGGAAAACTCTGGCTCGCCTGGAATGCTAAAAACAACCCTACTAATATGGCAGTCTATTCTAGCATACTGGTTCCTCAACCAATCCATCCCTAAGACTACATCATAATCGGCCATCGGGAACTCTATCAATCTAACGAGGAATTCTCTACCGCTAACTACGATCCGACACGAGGAAAACACTCTATCTACTCCCAGAAGTCCGTTACCAGTAAGTATATTGAGCCTTACTGATAATGACTCGGGCTCCAGTCCTATCCGTGTCACGAATCGTGCAGACATAAATGAATACGATGCACCAGAATCAAATAAAGCTGAAGCTGGAAAGGAGTTGACGAGAATAGTACCTGCCACTACCTCTCCTGGTGCCAATCCTTCCTCTGCGGTCATCACCATAGCCTGACCATGCCCTCGGGGTGTTGGTCCCCTCTGCTGAAATCCTCGCTGCCTGCTCTGACTCTGGGCTTAGACTTGTGCATACTGCTAGGGGTTCTGCTGCTGGAATACTTGGGTCTGAGGCGGCAAGGGCCTCGGCAATGGGTACTGTTGCTGCTGCTGGACCGGTGCTGGTCCTCTCACCGAAGAGCTAGAAAGGTTGGACGATGATGAACCACCCCTATTCGGGCAGGATCCAATCCTATGGTCTGGTGCTCCACAAGCCAGACACAATCCCTGTGCCCTGCGATATTCTGCCACTACATGGCCTGGCTTCCTACAATGAGAACATCCTACTGCGAAAGTCTGCTTCTGCTTCTGCTGCTGCTGCTGAGGGTACGTCGGAGTGGAATGCTGAACCGACATTACTGAGACCGCTCGCCTCGAAGCTCCAATAGTCAAGGCCCTGGCTGCCGGGGCTGGGGCTGAAGACTGATTCATCTGGCCGTGAGATCTCTTCCGACCTCCGGTCCTATCCACAATCCTTTGGGAGGTATACTCATGCCTCCGGGCTGCTCTCAAGACTGCATCAAAAGTCTGATGCTCAAACTGCTCAACTGCCAACAAGATCTCTAGGTGAAGTCCCTGCTGGAATCGCTGGGCTCTATCATACTCGGTTGCCACCAAGGTGGGAGCAAACCGACTGAGTCTCGAAAACTCGGCCGCATATCCATCGACCGTCCTGCCTCCTTGCTTCAGATTTGTGAACCTCGTCTGTAGATCGTACCGGGCTACAGCATCGAAATACTTGGTCTGGAATCTCTTTTTGAACACTGCCCATGGAATGGGTACTGCTAATCCAACGGCCTGTGCCGCCCACCAGCTGCGGGCAAGATCCAATAGCTGTAGGCGCACCACTGCCACCTTCTCGTTCTCTGGGGTCCTGGCTGCTTCTAGAATCACCTATGTGTCCTGAACCCATGCATCTGCCGCGATAGCATCTTCACTACCGTCGAAGAATGGAGGGTTCAAGCGCTTGAAGCTGTTGGCCGCGCTGTTACCCTGATGACCTCCTCTGGTCAGAGCATCCGTCACTGCCTGGTGCAAGACATCTCCACGACGATCTTGAGAAGCTATCAAGGTCCAGACGAGTCCTACTAAAGTGCCATCATCAGGTTCTACAGGTTGAACTGGCTGAACTGGGGGCTCTTCTCCAATAGGCTCGACTCTGGAGGCTACTCCGGAGTGCTGGACTTGATCTCCGGGTTGCTGCTGGTCCGCGGGAGGTGCACCGCCTTGCTGATCGATAGGTCCAGGAACAATGCCGCTGAAGAAGACGACATAGGAAACAATAAGGAAGGATCAGGACAGACCAACGATGCAAGCAGGTGATCAGGACAAGAATCCAGGGATTCAGAGGATATGAGCAGAGTTCGAGGGCGGATATTGATTGAGACATCTATTCGGTAAACTCTCACATATCTTGATTTACAAGACCTGCATGGGCCACCACTTAAACCATGTCACGCCCCAGAACCAGAATACTGGAGAGCGGGGACAGACATAGCCAGCTACGTATATAAAATGGAATCCATCTCGCTATACGGTCACGGCTGTCTACATACATGAGGGTTTATCTACAAGCCAACAGTCTCTTAAGTTCATGAACAAGCCTAGTGTCTTAATCACAAGCAAGTAAGTAAAAGGTTACAAGAAGTATGATAATTAAATATACAATAGTAAGGCGTCCCAAACATTACATATTCAGCTGATCATGAAGCTAGTCGTTACAAAATGTCAGGACTAGCAAGAGTTTAGTCATACATGATCAACCCTAGGATCTGTTAATCATGTTACAGCCCGTAGGAAGACAGTAAGTAAGTGCAATCGAGCTAAACAGGTGCTCGTCGGCTAAACGCCTCAAAAGAATATTTTTACAATAGAATGGGAGAGCCAAAAATAACCTACTCGTTGCCAGGGTTCCGTCTAGTGGCCACCATCTGGCTGGAAGGTCGGTAGATCCTCTGGAGCTGCTCCGAAATCTGGCCACACAAAACCAGCTGGGTCAGACCCCAGAAAGAGCAAGTGCCACAAAGGAGGCTTCACTTAGGAACTAAAACCAGCAATCGGCACAAGATATAAATAAAAGTAAGAACTGGAATAAAAAAAATACATCAGGATGATATACGACGAGATAACCATGGAACTATTCAGATAACCAGGTTACAACCCGTAAACCAAATAAGGACCGGGGTTGTAACCTTTCGTCTGAACAGAACTTGGAATTCTCACCATTTATCGGTAAAATAAATACCAGTATTTTGGTCATGCATTAACCTGGAACAGAATCAGGACAAGACTAGACTGGTTAGACTCCATCTAATCATTTCACGGCCAAGCAAGAACTACGGCTTGATACTTTAACTAACTAGGGTTGTCACAAGCCTAATTACTAACAAGATGCAGTGAGATTATTCCACAGCCACAAGCCCTGCAGACCATCCAGGTTCTCCGAGTTAAAAGATTAGAGTTGAATTCTGGTGGGTACATCGTCCAGGAAACGAATGTACCCTTAGGTAGCTTGAAGGGTGCAACACATGAGAGTGTGCTGGAAATGTGCCCTACTCGACGGTAGGCTACAGATCCCAAGGCGTGCCCAGGTAACGAGATTGCCTGTAGCTGGGAGATCTCTTCATGACTAATGTATTAATCTAGTTATTAGCCTTAGTCCATTTCAATAGGTACTCCTGACCGTGGTACTCAGGAGTCCCCTCCTAGACATGATGCAAGACAAGACTGGATTATTTATACAAGCACAATCGTCCACGGTGTCCAAGTTATTATACAGGTCATGTCATGTCAGGTAGCCGTTGCAACAGCTTATCAGATATAACATGTCAGGTTATCAGGTCAAGTGTACTAGTCAGGAGTGCGCCACGACGGGCCACTATCAGGTCATGTCAGGTTATTATGTCAGGAGTGCACCACTACGGGTCACTATCACGTCATGCTCAATTTATCAATTCCAAACATATCAAATGAATTCGTGATTTTCAAGTTCAGGACGAAAGGCGTAAGGATATAAAATGGACGTTAAATATCTAATAACATATCAATATACAGGGCTATAGAAGAGCCATGCGGCTAAGAAGGAGTTCAGGTCCATGCGTCTGGGAAGTATAGTATCATGCGGCTGGGTATAGAAGGAGGCGTATGCGGCTTATAGAAGCCCATACGGCTGGGTCAACATGGTTGCTTATGCGGCAGGGAGTGAAGGGTGTATATGCGGCTGATAAGGGACTCAACCTCATGCGGCCAAGAGAAGGGCAAGACACATGCAGCTCAATTAGGTGAACGCATGCGGCCCGGGTCACTGGAACCCATGCGGCCAAGACAAGAGGGGCGCATGCGGCTCAGGGGGACGAGGGCGCATGCGGTTCAGTAGAAGCCCATGCGGCTCAGGAAATAAAGGATGCATATGCGGCTGGGATTAATCAGGGTCATGCGGCCCGGATTAAGAAGTCCGTGCGGCTGGGTCTGGGGGTTCTCATACGGCTCAAAGATCAGGGCCTATGCGGTCCGCAAGTGGTAGAGTTCATGCGGCTCAAGGAGATGGGCACATATGCGGCCGATGGGGAATGAGCCCATGCGGCTCTGGAAGTGAGATCCAGCCTATGCGGCTGAGAGTCTCATGCGGCCGAATCACTTGCCGCATGAATTGTCATGCAGTTAAGTCAAGTCTAAGCACAGTTCATCTTCTCTAAATTTCTGAGAGGAAGAACACCATGAGAGCCAAGTTCTCAAGCTCCACAATTCCATCATCCAGAGCCCAAATCCGAACTTCCATAGGTCAAAATGGTGTAGAACGAAATTCTCTACAACATGGAACCATCAAAACATAGAAATAACAAGATTAAGTGGATCAAAACCCAAGAAATCCGAAAATAAAATAAACTTCGATCTACAAGAATCTAGCCATAGAAATGAGAAATGCCAAGTACTAAAGTGCTTTAGAATGTAGTAAGAAAGAGAATGAAGTAAATAAAATTGGAGTTCCTCCATGAAGTAAGTTGCACTTGCCTAGACCTCTCTCTTCTCTCTCTCTGGTAGGTAAGAAAGTAAATGAGGAAGAAAAAGATGATAAATGAAGGGAGAGAATGAAGAGGGCTAATAAATACAAATGGTGGTGGTAGGTAGGGGGTTCATCCAAGGGTTCATCATGAACCCAAGCAAAACCAAGCCAGGCCGAACCAACCCAAGAATAAACCAAGCCAAGCCAAGAAGGAATTAAGCAAGAAAATCATGCAATACAAGAATAAATACGTACACGTATTCCAGAAATACGTAATACGAACCACAAGCATTACACTAGAACTGGAGGGTTCATCAAGTACCGCTTTATGTCTTCAAATACTTGATGACATTCTTCAGTCCAAATAAAAGATATGCCTTTCTTCATGAGTTGAGTGAACGGTCTACAGCGTCCAGAGAGATTTGAGATGAATCTCCTGATGTACGCAAGCCGTCCCTGGAATCCTCGTAGCTCTTTTAGGTTGCGTGGAGGATGCATCTCTTGAATGGCTTTGATTTTCTCAGGGTCAACGTGTATACCTTTAGTGGTAATAACGAATCCAAGAAATTTTCCACTAGAGACTCCCAGGAATGACTTGGTAGGATTTATCTTGAGTTGATGCTGGCGCATTAGATCAAAAATAGTTCTCAAATCTTGTAATACCCCAGTCCTAAAATACGTCGGACTAGGAACGTAGACATGCCAGCTATATTCATACGAAGTACATGGGCCTCGTATGGATACATAAGCTGTAAAATGCAGTAGAACCATAATTAATCTCATCCACACAAAAATCAATGAATAAAAGATATCATATAATGATAGTAAATTGTCTTGATACAATATGTTGGGCGGAGACAAATCCACTACCAATAAGTTAAATGAAAAATACATGGAAGAAGAAATGATTTTGGCGAGCGAAGCGAACACAATCCAAGTGCAATCATCCTCGTAGAAGTAGCGATGATCACGACTAGAGCTAGAACACCTGCGAAAGACAAGAGCACACACCTGGAGAGATAACCAGGTCCTCAGAGGGACGTAACAAGACACATAATATCATGCCATATAAACTGAATAAATATTGCTCAAATAAATTAGTCAATTGAATTATAACATGGTCCAATACACACCTATTGAACGAGCGTACCATCCCCCCCACCAAACAAGGACAGGAGATGGTAAACTAATTCACGGTGACGTATCTTTCCATGCTATAAATCCAATATGGTATCCGGACCCCAACAAGGTTCAATACCTTCTCATCGAAGTAGTAAGTCACACCTACAACCAAACAAGGACAAGATGTGACGAACTAATCCGCGACAAGTTATTGTTCCAAGCCACGGTCAGATACAAGTACCCAAACCAAAAGTACTCGTACCTAACGGATAAAGGTAGCCTACCGTTCTAAGTGAAATGTAGTTAAGAACAATCCTTCCTATGCATGGGCCCTGGCTGAATAGGACCGACATAGTCACTCCTTGGGGCACCAAAAGCACAATCAATAAGAGCATAACGTTCCGCAAAACATCAGTGGCCGTCAGTAATCAGGGGTCATCAACCCCATATCTCCAACGGAGCTTCCGGGTCACAAGAAAAAGTGCATCGAATCCCATACGCTAAGGAATTGCCCTCCCCGCCCAATGCCTAATATGTTGTATCCACAACAGTAAACCTCTATAACCGCTAAGTCAAACTAGCATGCAATCTCTATTAGCGGTTATTCCTATCGTACGGCTTATACGAACTGGTGGCCAGCCAGTCACGCATGTCCGTGTTCTACATGCGACACACAACTTCGTGTTACAACGTGTCAAGGCCAATGAATGCAACACACAAGGTGGTCCCTTAAATCTAGGTTTAATGTGTAAGAAAAATAATACATAGCAGAAAATATAACTGAACAGTAAGTTCTAACAGGTTATGCCATGTATCACAGTTTATTTTGCATAAAAAAATAAATAATGTATGAAATATGAGCTAAAATAAATAAACAACAAATGGCAAGGTGTCTTGCCTGGTAGTACGCCTGGTGTGCTGCGATAATCATGGTGGCATGAACCGCGACTTCGGTGCGACAACTATGCAAGGTGACCTCTGATGGTGGCACGAACAATTCCATCGGGTCCAGGACGGTCAAATTGGTTAGGGTCGATAGGAGGAATGACATAATTGGCAGGAGGATAGGAATAATGGACGTAGTTACGGACGGAAGGATAGTCGAAAGAAATTTAGATAAATAATATATATATGATTTAAAAAAACTATTTATAATAATTGAAACTATATTTTATTAATTAAAATAGTTTTTTGATACATCCAAAAATCAAAAATCATTTATAGGCAAAAACTCCAAGTTCGTAACAATAGAATTTAGGTAGAAGCTATGTTTTTATTAGTCCAAAATAGTTACTCAAAAAAAGACTCGAAACTTATTATGAAATATTTTTAGCACAATTTGAAATCTAGCAAAGTGATCTAGGATTATAACTAACTTAGTTAAAATAATCTATATTCAAAGGCCATCCTTTAAACACATAAACTAGAGTAATAATAAGAATATTTTTTTAGGCTTCTAAATATAATTTGGGAACAATTATAGGGCCAAGCCCTCTAATAACTTTTGTAAAAACAATTGTAAAAATATCGACTATGTAGAAAATACAAATAACTATCTATATTGATATTTTTAAAACTAATGGTAACAAATAGCAAAAAACACAAACATTTATATATACACTATAATTACTTTATTTGTTTGTCTGTTGATAATACTAATAATGAAAATAATAATAATAATAATAATAATATAATGATAAAAATATCAAATATGATGTTAGCATTAATAATACAATATAACAAAAATCAAAATAGTAATAATAATCAATAATAATAGTATTAATAATCCTAATAATAATATATAAAATATATCAGTTATGAAAAATAAAATAACAAAATATACTAACTCTTCTCATCAGACACACAGTAGCTAACTAAAATAAAAAAAGAAAAAAAATACTAAAGAAACATAAAAAAAAGAAGAAATGAGATTGGGGAAAGTCTTCGAGCGGGAGAGAGAGAGAGAGTGGGCGCGAGATCGGAAGGAGAAAGGAAGCAGGATCGGCGGTCTGTACGGCGGAGGTGGCACAGGCGGCGGTGGGTCACAGTTCCGACGAGCGAGAGAGAGGGAGACATGCAGAGAGGGGAACCGGAGGCGGAGCTAGTGGAGCGGCCGGAGCTGCACCGGAGGGAGGCGGAGGGTTTCTCGGCCACGGCGGGGTCAACGGTCGGCGGAGGAAGAGAGAACGGGGGTGGCCGGACTGATGGGGGCGGCGACGATCGGAGGTGGGCGGTCGGTCGAGAGGTCGGGGCTGACTGCGGGGAGAGAGAAAACAGGAGCGAAGGTCTCGGCCATGGCGGCGGAGTGAGGCGGCGCTCGCGGATCTGGTGGAGGCTAGGGCGATGGCGGGTGGCTGAGAGAGGGTTCGGAGGGTGGTCACTGGCTCGCCGGCTGGGGTCAAGGCGCCGGCGCTCGGATGGTCGCCAGCGCGGGGGTTTGCAGTCAGGCTGCGGTGTGCGAGTCAGACTTCGGTAGAGGAGGTGGCTCAAGGCTCAGCGACGGATACGGCACCGGTGGCCGGAGGTGAGTACGTTGGTGGCGATGGTTTTTATCTGGGTTCTTCTTCATGCTTTTCTTTTTGGGGTTTTTTGGCTGTATGGTTTTGGTCGATCCGGCCATTGGCCGTGGTGGCAGTGGTGGTTACGATGGTGATGGTAGTTGTGACGGGTCGTGATGGACGATAGGTTGTGGCCGAGGGAATTTGGGAAGGACGGGAATGGTGGTGGCTGTACCAGCGGCTTCGGCCAGTAGTGGCAATGGTCGGGAGCCGTGGGTCGACCGGGATGGTGTCGGGTATTTGGAGATGGTGACGAGGGTGGTCGTCATGCTGGGAAGATGGCCAGGAGATTGGTTCGGTGGTGGTGGCAGTAAACTCGGCTGGCGGGGCTCGACAAAGATGGTGGCTGTTCTGGTGGTGGTAGGTCGTAGGTGTCGGGTCGCAGGGAGCGAAGTTGCTAGCTGCGGGGTTAGCGGGGTGGAGGACAACGGGATTCCGGCTAGATTAGGGTTAGGTTTTAGGATTTGATATATCGTGCCGGAGTTGTCGACACGGGGAAATAAATGTATTTGTAATGGATGGACTAAGAATTGGACGGGGAACATGGATACGGTGCACGCATATTTGTGGTAGAATTTGTGGAAGAATAATTGTGGAGAATTAATGGAGGAGTACCTGCCTATTTATAGGACGTGGGAATTCCCAATTGGATAAGGACTAGGAATATTTAAACCCAATTAGAAAATTCAATCTATTTATTTAAATTAATGAAATTAATCTAAATTTAAATCAAATTCCAATTTAAATCTATAAATTCTACCTTTATACTATTTAAATTAAATCCATAAAATTAAATCGAGATTTAAAATGGCCACAGAAATTCCAAAATATATTTTCCAAAAATACCAATAATACTAATTTCAAAAATAATAAATATTTTTAAATATCTTTTTGAATAATAAAATATTAATATTAATAAATTTTGAAAATGAAATTATATATAAATTCAAATTAATGTATCTCATATGAAAAAAATATTTGCATAAAATAAACTTTAAGTAAAATACAAATAATTATTATATATTATTTGAACTATATAAAAAAAAGAAAAATGTTTTACTAAAAATATGTACGCTCGCACATATTCGCACTCGTCGAGCAATTACGAAAAACAAAATTTTGCGCACGACGTACAATGCAACTACGCGACGTACAATACAAAATAAAAAAAATTAATCAGTACCAAATTTATAAAAAAAATAGTAGAAATTTAGCGGTTTTACATCCTACCCAACTTAAAAGAATTTTGTCCTCGAAATTAAGAATTCGTAGGGGGTGAGAAGGCACAACGGTAGATAGAAGGGTTCCTTAAAGAAGTTTATATGGTCGTAGTCTAGGTTGAGGATATGATTAAGAGACGATTGTAATCACTTCTTAAATTCAAGTGATTAGAAAGTCAAGCTTGTAGATTTAGGGTTGAGGGAAAGGTCGAGTAGTTCAAGACACAGATATAGTTACATTGGGTGGTAATGGTGATAGGACAGCTAGAGGAAGTTCTAGTATAACATCTTCGTCCTTCTAAAATAGGTGAAAGCGAAAGCAATAAGGAGTTTCAAAAGACGATATTATCGAGTATGAATACGTGGTTCAAGGACGACCGATTTTTTTTCAAAGGAGTTGCCAAGACAGTCGCGGATGGGACTCTAGAGGACAAGTTTAGCTATGTCCCCATCCACGTAGAACGATATATAAAAGCGAACCAAAGTGCACTCGGTTGATCAGACCATTATGCACCGGTTCTGATTTGACAATATGTTAGTGGGAGCGACCCAAATAACATATATCTTGAACAAGCTCGATAAAAGAATAAGCTTGCAAAAACTAGGCTACATTAGCATCATTAGTCTAGATAGTAAATAATAGGCACGAGATTAAGATTGAAATCAAGAACAAATATGAATAGCCTAAGAGTCATAAGGATCTAAGTCTTGTTTATTCCTATACCGTCATTCTACGGTTTTATTGACCAAGGCTTGGTTGACCAAATGGGTTAAATTTCTTTAGTCTCTATGGTCTAGATAGTACTATTGGTATTTCCTTAATGGTTAAGGGTATGTCAAGTCGTGGGGTATTCTACCCAACTTAAAGAATTAAGCTAAGGATGTTTGGGTTATCTAACTAGTAGGGGCAATCTCTAGCAAGCACGAAAGGAAGATAAGAATAGGGGTGGAAGGAATCAAGCAAGATGCAATTGATCAGTCAAACGGTAGATAAAATCTAGAAAAGAGGTCAAGTATGTGGGTGAGATCCTAGACTTCTAATCCTATTCGCAGGCCTGCTTGGTACGATGAAGTAACCAAACAATTTATCTTGACCTGCATGGGCCACCACAAAAATATGTAACGCCCCAGTCCCAAAATACGTAGGACTAGGAACGTAGACATGCCAGCTGTATTCATACGAAGTACATGGGCCTCGTTTGGATACATAAGCTGTAAAATGTAGTAGAACCATAACTAATCTCATCCACACAAAAATCAATGAATAAAAGATATCATATAATGATAGTGAATTGTCTTGATACAATATGTTGGACGGAGACAAATCCACTACCAACAAATTAAATAAAAAATACATGGTAGAAGAAATGATTTTGGTGAGCGAAGCAAAGACGATCCAAGTGCAATCATCCTCGTAGAAATAGCGATGATCACGGCTAGAGCTAGAACACCTGCAAAAGACAAGAGCACACACCTGGAGAGATAACCAGGTCCTCAGAGGGACGTAACAAGACACATAATATCATGCCATGTAAACTGAATAAATACTGCTCAAATAAATAAGTCAATTGAATTATAACATGGTCCAATACACACCTATTGAACGAGCGTACCATCCCCCCAACCAAACAAGGACAGGAGATGGTAAACTAATTCACGGTGACGTATCTTTCCATGCTATGAATCCAGTATGGTATCCGGACCCCAACAAGGTTCAATACCTTCTCATCGAAGTAGTAAGTCACACCTACAACCAAACAAGGACAATATATGACGAACTAATCCGTGACAAGTTATTGTTCCAAGCCACGGTCAGATACAAGTACCCAAACCAAAAGTACTCGTAGCTAACGGATAAAGGTAGCCTACCGTTCTAAGTGAAATGTAGTTAAGAATAATCCTTCCTACGCATGGGCCCTGGCTGAATAGGATCGGCATAGTCCTCTCTTGGGGCACTAGAGGCCCAATCAATAAGAGCATAACGTTCCGCAGAACGTCAATGGCCGTCAGTAATCATGGGTCATCAACCCCGTATCTCCAGCGGAGATTTTGGGTCACAAGGGAAAGTGCATCGAAGCCCATACGCTAAGGAATTGTCCTCCCCATCCAATGCCCAATATGTTGTATCCAAACAGTAAACCTCTATAACCGCTAAGTCAAACTAGCATGCAATCTCTATTAGCGGTTATTCCTATCGTACGACTTATACGCTCCGGTGGCCAGCCAGTCACGCATGTCCGTGTTCTTCATGCGACACACAACTTCGTGTTACAACGTGTCAAGGCCAATGAATGCAACACACAAGGTGGTCCCTTAAATCTAGGTTTAATGTGTAAGAAAAATAATACATAGCAGGAAATATAACTGAACAGTAAGTTCTAACAGTTATGCCATGTATCATAGTTTATTTTGCATAAAGAAAATAAATAATGCATGAAATATCAGCTAAAATAAATAAACAGCAAATGGCAAGGTGTCTTGCCTGGTAGTACGCCTGGTGTGCTGCGATAATCACGGTGGCATAAACTGCGACTTCGGTGTGACAACTATGCAAGGTGACCTCTGATGGTGGCACGGACAGTTCCATCGGGTCCAGGACGGTCAAATTGGTTAGGGTCGATAGGAGGAATGACATAATTGGCAGGAGGATAGGAATAATGGGCGTAGTTACGGACGGAAGGATAGTCGAAAGAAATTTAGATAAATAATATATATATAATTTAGAAAAACTATTTATAATAATTGAAACTATATTTTATTAATTAAAATAGTTTTTAGATACATCCAAAAATCAAAAATCGTTTATAGGCAAAAACTCCAAGTTCGTAACAATAGAATTTAGGTAGAAGCTATGTTTTTATTAGTCCAAAATAGTTACTCAAAAAAAGACTCGAAACTTATTATGAAATATTTTTAGCACAATTTGAAATCTAGCAAAGTGATCTAGGATTATAACTAACTTATTCAAAATAATCTATATTCAAAGGCCATTCTTTAAACACATAAACTACAGTAATAATAAGAATATTTTTTTAGGCTTCTAAATATAATTTGGGAACAATTATAGGGCCAAGCCCTCTAATAACTTTTGTAAAAACAATTATAAAAATATCGACTATGTAGAAAATACAAATGACTATCTATATTGATATTTTTAAAACTAATGGTAACAAATAGCAAAAACACAAACATTTATATATACACTATAATTACTTTATTTGTTTTTCTGTTAGTAATACTAATAATGATAATAATAATAATAATAATAATAATAATAATAATAATAATAATAATAATATAATGATAAAAATATCAAATATGATGTTAGCATTAATAATACAATATAACAAAAATCAAAATCGTAATAATAATCAATAATAATAGTATTAATAATCCTAATAATAATATAAAAAATATATCAGTTATTAAAAATAAAATAACAAAATATACTAACTCTTCTCATCAGACACACAGTAGCTAACTAAAATAAAAAAGAAAAAAAATACTAAAGAAACATAAAGAGAGAAGAAATGAGATTGGGGAAAGTCTTCGAGCGGGAGAGAGAGAGAGAGTGGGCGCAAGATCGGGAGGAGAGAGGAAGCAGGGGCGGCGGTCTGCACGGCGGAGGTGGCGCAGGTGGCGGTGGGTCGCAGTTCCGACGAGCTCGGGAGGAGAGAGGAAGTAGGGGCGGCGGTCTGCACGGCGGAGGTGGCGCAGGCGGCGGTGGGTCGCAGTTCCGACGAGCGAGAGAGAGGGAGACATGCAGAGAGGGGAACCGGAGGCGGAGCTAGCGGAGCGGCCGAAGCTGCACCGGAGGGCGGCAGAGGGTTTCTCGGCCACGACGCGGTCAACGGTCGGTGGAGAAAGAGAGAACGGGGGTAGCCGGACTGATGGAGGCAGCGACGATCGGAGGTGGGCGGTCGGTCGAGAGGTCGGGGCTGACTGCGGGGAGAAGAAAAACAGGGGCAGAGGTCTCGGCCATGGCGGCGGAGTGAGGCGGCGCTCGCGGATCCGGTGGAGGCCAGGGCGATAGCGGGTGGCTGAGAAAGGGTTCAGAGGGTGGTCACTGGCTCGTCGGCTGGGGTCAAGCCGCGGCGCTCGGATGGTCGCCAGCGCGGGGGTTTGCGGTCAGGCGGCGGTGTGCGAGTCGGACTTCGGCAGAGGAGGTGGCTCAAGGCTCAGCGACAGACACGGCACCGGCGGCCGGAGGTGAGTACGGTGGTGGCGATGGTTTTTATCTGGGTTTTTCTTCATGCTTTTCTTTTTGGGGTTTTTCGGCTGTGTGGTTTTGGTCGATCCGGCCATTGGCCGTGGTGGCAGTGGTGGTTACGATGGTGATGGTAGTTGTGACTGGTCGAGATGGACGATAGGTTGTGGCCGAGGGGATTTAGGAAGGACGGGAATGGTGGTGGCTGTACCAGCGGCTTCGGCTAGTGGTGGCAATGGTCGGAAGCCGTGGGTCGACCGGGATGGTGTCGGGTATTTGGAAATGGTGACGAGGGTGGTCGTCATGCTGGAAAGATGGCCAGGAGATTGGTTCGGTGGTGGTGGCAGTAAACTCAGCTGGCGGGGCTCGACAAAGATGGTGGCTGTTTTGGTGGTGGTAGGTCGTAGGTGTCAGGTCGCAGGGAGCGAAGTTGCTAGCAGCGGGGTAAGCGGGGTGGAGGACAGCGGGATTCCGGCTAGATTAGGGTTAGATTTTAGGATTTGATATATCATGTCGGAGTTGTCGACACGGGGAAATAAATATATTTGTAATAGATGGAATATGAATTGGACGGAGAACACGGACACGGTACACACATATTTGTGGTAGAATTTGTCGAAGAATAATTGTGGAGAATTAATGGAGGAGTACCTGCCTATTTATAGGATGTGGGAATTCCCAATTGGATAAGGACTAGGAATATTTAAACCCAATTAGAAAATTTAATCTATTTATTTAAATTAATGAAATCAATATAAATTTAAATCAAATTCCAATTTAAATCTATAAATTCTACCTTTATACTATTTAAATTAAATCCATAAAATTAAATCGAGATTTAAAATGGCCACAAAAATTCCAAAATATATTTTCCAAAAATACCAATAATAATAATTTCGAAAATAATAAATATTTTTAAATATCTTTTTGAATAATAAAATATTAATATTAATAAATTTCAAAAATGGAATTATATATAAATTTAAATTAATGTATCTCATATGCAAGGAATATTTGCATAAAATAAACTTTAAGTAAAATACAAATAATTATTATATATTATTTGAACTATATAAAAAAATAAAAAAATGTTTTACTAAAAATATGTACGCTCGCACATATTTGCACTCGTCGAGCAATTACGAAAAACGAAATTTCGCGCACGACGTACAATGCAACTACGCAACGTACAATACAAAATAAAAAAATTATTCAGTACCAAATTTATAAAAAAAAGTAAAAATTTAGGGGTTTTACAAATCTTGAATGTGGTCTTCTTTCAAACGACTTTTGACAGCAATATCGTCAACATAACAGTCAACAGTCTTTCATAAATGATCATAAAAGATGGTACTCATGGCCCGCTGATAAGTTGCACCAGCGTTCTTAAGACCGAATGGCATGACAGTGTAGCAATATACTCCAAGAGGAGTGCGGAAAGATGTATGTTTCTCATCTTATGGATGCATCTTGATTTGATTGTAGCTTGAAAATCCATCCATAAAGGACATACGTTTAAATCTGCAAGTATTGTCAATCATGACATCAGTGATTGGGAGAGGGAATTCGTCTTTGGGACAGGCTTCATTAAGGTCTCTGAAGTCGATGCAGACTCGGACTATCTGTGTCTTCTTCAAAACTGGGACAACATTAGCCACGCAGTCCGGATGTTGTTCTTCTCTGATGAAACCACAGGCGATGAGTTTCTTAACTTCAGCTTCTATAGCATCCATCATGTCGGGTCAAAACCGACGTTGTTGCTCTTTAACTGGTTTCACATATGGCAGAATATTGAGCTTGTGGGTAGCGATCTGAGGATCTAACCCTGACATGTCTTCATAGCTCCAAGCGAATACATCAATGTATTCCCTAATGAGTTGGATTAGTTCTTGTTTATCCGCTTCAGGGAGGCTTTTGCTGACAAATATCGATTGTAGAAAAAATTCATCTCCAATATTGACTTAAACCAGCTGATCTTCAGTAGGTGGCTCACGTTGCTCAAAGCGAAGCTCCTATTGAGTATCCATCCTTTGTGCCCAAGGATGAGATTTAGAAGCTTCGGCAAAGTCTTCGTCATCTTTCGAGAACTCGGTAGTCACCATATTGGAAGATAGAGTCACGCGATGGACGTGCCCTACACTGGTGTCTGAATCCTATAAGATAGAATCAGAAGAGTTAGATCGTTCTTCTTCCTCGGATTCGGAGGCTTCTGGAGTCGAAGTTGGTGAAGTATAACCTAATCTTCGCTTCGTTTTGCTGTAGTATTGTTGTGATTTTTCTTTTAGAAAAGGAATACAAATAGGAGTTCGCCTTTCTTTGCCGCCATTGAGACCAGATTTAAAATTATAGCCCATCTTTTGAATGATATCTTTTGATTGCTGACTATAACGACGTAGTTGAAGTCTTCCGTTATCGTAATTTTTTCTTCACTATCGGGCGTGATCTTTTGTTCCATTCCTTTACGAAAAAGTATAGGAAGTTTATTTTTCTTTCTGGAAGGAACTAAGAAGGAGTCCTGCATTGGCTCGAGCAATACTTTATTTCGGGAAACTTCAACTGCTCCTATGGCAAGTGGTTCGAAGTTATCTAACATTTTTAAATAACATCGAGTATAATAAAAGACATCAGTATACTGTAAAGGAGATGCTACTTTATTGATTTGTACATCCTCATTTATAACATGATTCTTAGCCTTTACAGAAGGCTTAGTAAGGTTGATAACCAGAGGAGGAGAAGAAGAAGGAGAAGGTTTGTTTCGATGAAGGTCGATAACAAAAGGCTCAGAAGAGGTGAGCTTCCTTTGTTCCTTTTCTACAGCAGGAGGCTGTTTGTTATAAGAGAAAAGATATATGGTCAATGTCTGAGAAGAAGAAGGACAAATAGTACGTCCTTTGACGGGGATCATGAGAACATCTTTTGAAGTATGTTTCTGATCCTCTTCACTATCCATTGCCAATACAACTTTCATGAACTCCTCTTTGAACATCCGAGAGTCCGTAAAATATGCTTCAATGCCCCTAAAAGGATTTAAATTAGCTACTTTCTTTTGGACTTCTCCATTAGCATCCACATATTTAAAGTATTGATGTAAAGTGGATGGTACAATATTATGCTCATGCAGAAAGGGACTTCCCAGTAAAGCATTGTAAGAGCCGTTATTATCGATCACGTAGAAAGTAACCTTCGTACGAAGATTGCCTATTTGAACTTTCAAGCGAATCTTTTCCAAAGGTTCACTTCTTCCATAATTGAATCCCATGATTATCGTGATGGTTGTTGAAAGATTATGTACAAGAATCTTCAATGCATCTAGTAGAGTCTTTGGCATGATGCTGAGTGCAGACCCAGGATCGATCATGATACGATCAACCTTCATGGTATCAATATATTTCGTGAAGTAGAGGGGTCGATCATGACGATTATCTTCCAACAACATATCATCTTGTCTAAAGGTGATATTTGGCAACAGTTCCATCATACTATGACAATGAAGGCATGTTATAGGCTCATCCTCTGGTTTCTTAAGAAGTGCTAGACAAGTATCAGCTTGCGTTAAAGCTTCACTCAACGTTTCTCAAGTCTCCTTCGAAAGATGGAGTAGCTCAAAAATTGATAATCTTGCCAGAGTATTGGCCAGTTGAGCCAGTATATCAATGTTATACGGCTTCTCAAGTCCCAAGGTTGAAGTCTTCTTTAATACTTTGTCGAAACGGGCAGGCTGTTTTCCTTTGTCGGCTGTCGTCGGTTTGGGAAGAGTTGCCTCTATCGGGGGTGATGAAGCTGATGGATTATTGACAGCAGGAGAGGATGATGCTTGAGGAGTCTTTAGAGCTGGAGCAGGAACTTCTTGACCTTCTGAATAGTCTCTTAGGTAAGGTTTCCCAGACCTAGTACTAGTCAAGACTTTTTTCTTGGATACAGGCTCAAAGGATACCATATTGCAGTTCTTTGCCTGGATCTTGTTTCTGAAAGATTTCTTTTGGCAAGATAGAGAGTTTGTCCAGTAACCCAAACTAACCTGAGATTGGTTGTGAGAAAGACATAGAGAAAGAGGTACAGGTGACCCCTTTCCATGATTCAAACTAGAGGCCTCTTGTAGATCATATCCCATCTTTGTCATGAGTTCACGAGATTATGGACTGTACAAATGGAAAGCTGGTTGGTATTTGGCGTCTGATTTTGACAATGTTGTCTTATCAGTGGAAGAAGAAGAAGGATTATCTGCTGCCGGGATGAAGGTAGCAGTTAGAGGTGGAAGACAAGGCTCACCAAATGAAATCATGTGACATGATTTATTTTAGTGGCCTTCTTGGACTTGGTGGAAGAATATGGTGTTTCAAAGTCAACCACTAAATCTAGATGTATCCATATGATCTATCCTTTATCAGTAGACAGAGGAACAAGACCATCTGTCCGTACAGGTGGAAGATTAACAATTTCTAGAGTAGTTTTTGGAATGGGGATGACGCCGTCTTGCACAAGTTGATCTAAAAAATCTCCAAACTGTAAAGAGACGACATTAGCCGTTATAGTTTTCTCGTCTTGCTGAAGAGTGATTGCATCGGAATTGACCATCTCTTGAATTTTACCCTTGAGCACTTAGCACGCTCGAGTTGGATGTCCAATAAACCTGTGGTAAACACAATATTTAGGATGGTCAGTCTTACCAACTTTATCTGGCCGTTTAGGTTCTAGCAGTTGGAGTTTGTTGCTCTTGATGTGGCAATCAAAGATACTCATGATGTCATCTTCATCGAAAGAGTATTCTTCTTTTGGATGAGGTGCCCGTTGTGGTGGTGTTGTATGGTAGATTTTGGCTGATTTACATTGATGGCTAGAGCTTCTTTGCCTTTGAGGTTAATGGCCAAAGTTTCTTTGCCCTTACGATTGTTCTGTCGGCCATTATTATTTGATTTAGCACGTTCATCTTTGTCAAGATTAGGCATTTTAATGCCTAATTGCTTAAATTTGTCAGCGCTTTCTTCTACGGCTTTGGTGTTCATTATAAAAGAAGGCCAATCCTGGAACTGTGTTGATCCTGTCCACATGCTGATTATAGGCAACAAGTTCGATTTGCAAGTGTCTATAGTTAAAGCATTTGGAGTTCCGGGAGGCATTTTGAGTGCTTCACGGTGAAACCGTACAATGAAACGTTCAGTCGTTTCATTATGTCGTTGTTTGATTTTGATGAAAAAAGACATAGTCATGTCAGTGGTTCCCTCATAAAATTGTTCCAAGAATATTTGTTTGAAGCCAGCAGAAGAGGTCATACACCCATCTGGTAAACTACGATACCAGTCATATGCTGCACCAGCTAAACAGCCAACAAATACTCTAGTAAGAAGAGCATCATTTGGTTGAAGTTGATCAGTCATTACTTCAAAGTGGTTGAGGTATTTACTTGGAGACGTGCTGCCATCAAACAGCATAATAGTAGAAGATTTATATTTAGGAGGAAATTGGACCTCTTTCCATTCTATGGAATAGGGCTGTTTGATCCCAAGCTTCTGCATGCCATCCTTCTGTTTGAAAGCTTCAAATTGAGTACGTAAAAGTTTTACGGCCTCATTGGTATCTCCTATTGATTGCGGAGTAGTAGGAGGGGGTGCCGCATGATAAGTACCACTCCCTCCACCAGATTGACTTGGAATAGCATGCATAGGAATAGAAGCAGCATGAGGAGATTGTACTCCCAGATCAATATTGGTGGGAACTGATGTTGTCACAAGTTCTTGAGTCGGAATCAGATTCGCAACTGGTGGAACTGTATGTTGTACCATAATCACAGCATGCATGCCTGCCATCATCTCAGCCATGTTCTTCAAACTAGCTTCCAAAGCAGCAATTCTCTACTCTTGACTAGAAGAAGTGGAGGTATCTTAATCTTTTATGACGGCAGAAGCAGTCACTTCTCCAGCCTTTGAAGACGAGCTAGTGGAAAGAATGGTCCTTTCAGAACTTTCACTGTCAGCATCAAAGTCACATAAAGAACTACCCCCAGAATAAGTAATAGGAATATATTTTTGACTGAAGGAATCTTGGTTTGAATCAAGAAGATTCCTTTGACCGATTGTGTCTCGGATTCTTGATCTAGTATATTGGTATACTACTTCACCGGATTCATGAATCTGATCTAAGTATTACTGACTAGGATTGCAGGATGCATTACGTCTTGGACGTTTTCTACCCCCAGTTCTTCGAGATGTCATATTGACAGGAGAAAAGAGTAATTCGTCTTCGTCCACTAGGATCAGTTCAGGAGTCTGAATATAATTCAAACGGTCAAAGACGGACCGCTTAGCTGACTGACAGCAGCATTTGATGACAACTTTATGATGGTGGTTACAATGATGTTCTTGTTGTTGAACCACCGCTGGACGGGATGGATTTGCAACCTTCCGTTTCTGTATTAAGAGTTCATGGAGGTCACTAACAGGACGAGAAGAAGTTGCAGGAACGTAGTCCTTGATGATATTTGGGACATGGTTCCTGTTCCTAAGGTTTCCTGTACCTTGAGTGTACAAGGACGTGCTAAGCTGGTTAGCATAAGTCACAGGATCTTTCACCTCAACATTCTTGCTCTGGTGTAAGTTAGTAACTGGTGTGGATTGTGCTTGATACATCTTGTGATTTCTCGAGGTTGAGCCTAATTGGTACCTGTTGATATAGGTGCGCAAGTCTGATAGGGGAGCTGCTTGTTTATCTACTTGAGATACTAGTAGTTTGCCTCGTTGGGATATTGAAATACATAATGTTGGTTGATCCTGCCCTGATCTCTTTGGAGTAGGCATAATGCCCTTTTCCATGGAAGGTTTATTCTGAATAGAACCCATCTTCCCGACAGAGATTTGGTTGTCTCTATTAAGGAGAGCAGTATTTTCCACCCAGTCAACGGCTCGAGCAGAATGAGAAAAAACTAAAGAGCATTTTCCTTGATTTAGTGATTTCTCACTAAACTTCTGGTTTGGTGGCAAAGAGGGAGTTACTAAACAGTACTTATTTTTACATTGTGCTAGTGCAGAAGTACGTGCAGGTTGTGCCAGGGCATGAACATGTGCAAGTTACGTCGGAGCAAAAATATGCGCAAGTTGTGCTGAAGCAAGAACCTGCACAAGTAGCGTCGAAGAAGAAAAGGCCAAGGGCGCTTTCCCTTATTTTGGACAACAGTGTGTCGAGACAGAGTCTTCTTCGATTTTAGGGTCGAAGAAGTAGAGGGATTATCCAAAAGGCTATTTCCCTTAGGTTGCGCCGAAGCAGTGATGGACACAAGTTGTGCAGAAGCAGGAACAGGTGCAGGTTGCGCTAGGGAAGAAGGGCTGAAGGGCGCTTTCCCTTGTTTTGGATAGTAGTGTGTCGAGACAGAGTCTCCTTCGATTTTAGAATTGGAGAAGTAGAGGGATTAGCCAAAAGGCTGTTTTCTTAGGTTGCGTCGAAGTAGTGATGGGCGCAAGTTGCGCAGAGGCAGGGGATTGCGCCACCGAGGACTTAGGAGTCCAAACAGAGCGCATCTTGCTCTTAACAGTGACAACAGTGCGCTTGGCACCCCAAGCATTGATCATGGTCTTGTAGGCTGTCTGGTCAACTTGAACGACCAGGGTTTTCTGCGTCTTGCTGATTGACGCGGTATCACATTGAGTTGTCACTTTCTCGTCGGAGGAGAAAGTCGTCCCCAGCAGAGTCGCCATTTTGTTTGCAAAGAACAAAAAGTTTTATTACAAACTAAGAAAAAGAGTACAGGAGTACAATTGATTTTTAGAGAAGTACAACTATAGGAATCTGATCAGAAGACGATCACTTTATCCCTTGGACGATGTGATATCGAAGATATGATCCTCTGGAGAATACAACAACACTTTAGCAGGAGATTATGATCACTCTTGATGATTTGGGAATGATTTGAAACTCTATTTATAGAGTTCTTGAAATAACTGTTTAGTAGTTATTCTGGGTTGCATGCGCTTCAGGTTGCGTGCCTCCTGTTCACTTGCACGAACGGTTGCACTAACTGTTGTGGACGCATGGCATCGTTTGAATGAGATACGCGTGGTCATGAGCAGTGTAGTGGGCACGTTCTGCGAAGTTAGTGGCTTGTGCGCCACATCACTCTGTCCTGAACACCATTTGATCACCTTGCGCGGGCTTCATCAGGTTGCGTGTGGGCACAACGTAACAACCTGTGCGAGCGGTTTGCACCAACTGCTGTAGATGCTGGAATCGTTTGATTGAGATGCGCATGGTCATGGGCAGTGTAGTGGGCACGTTCTGCGAAGTTGATGGCTTGTACGCTATGTCACCCTATTTTTAAAACAAGAGTTGATCAAGTGGCGCCAATTTTGTCAGGCTGCGCATAGACGCAACTCAACGACTTGTACCTTTGACTAGGTCTTCTGTGCTATACTGTTTAATGCTCGTGCCATTCAGTGACTTGCACGAACAAGCTGTCAGCGTTAATTACATGCTGACAAAATATTCTCGAGCGCTACGTTGTACGGGATTCGAATGGATTGTCCTTAATCTTCGTGCTGTCAGTTGTCAGGAAATGATGATGCCGTTACAGCTTCTCGAGAAAGTATGCCACGTGTCGCTCCATGCACCCTGACTCCAGCATAACCTGGCATTGGCGCAACCTGGTGCTGCGCAACTTGATGATCTGGCGCAACTTGATTATTTTGGCGCCATCAGATGATTGAACACTTTAATGGGTGGCGCATCTTAATTTTTAGCCTGTACAAGTAGTCTTGTATATTATGTGTCTTGCTAGTCCCTTGAGGACCTGGTGATCTCACAAGGTATTAGATGAATGTATGGTACACTGATGGAGGATGATTGCTAGACAAGACTGTAGGTATATTTAGTTAATATTTTATCATTCTCTCGTGCTGTATATTCTTATCATGATATATTCTGTTATTTACCTAGTTTTATAGACTAGTGTTTCCTTTCGAGTCTACTCGGATATGTATGCTAGTGGGCTGCAGACAATGAACCATATTGTTCCTTCTTGATGTTTATTATTATTATATGGATTAAGATGTAGTTGATTCTAGAACAACCAAACAGCTTATACGTATTCGAGCTGGACTGGAGTCCTCTCGATGCGTAGCTGGCATGTATACGTATCCTGGTCCTACGTATTTTGGGACTGGGGCGTTACATGTTTTTTGGTGGCCCATGTAGGTCGAGTTAGCTGTTTCGGTTACGTTACTGTACCGAGCGGGCCTGCGAATATGACTAAACCCTTAGGAATCTCAATCCACACCTGCCTTGACAATTCTTTTAAAAATTTCTCTACCATCCTTGAACTTCATATTTGCTCTAGACTATTCTTTCTGGCTTTCTCGTGCCATTGCTTCTCGTTCCTTCCTATTCCGGAGTGACGAATGATCGTGCTACTCAGAAATTCCTAAGTTATAGTGTAAGTTTGTTTGCTTATTGAATTTTTTTGCTTGATAGATATGAGGGGTTTATAGAGGTAATATGCCGTAGGTATCTAGTGATGGTGATTTTTACAACTAGTTTGCAAAGGTTATAAAATTTTAGGACCTCACGTGTTTGACGGGTAGTGTTACCAAAGGTGGGTAGACGTCCTCAGTATAGAAATAAATATATGATCATACTAGGATATGCTCTTGCGTTAGTCACTTGACCAAGAATAGAGTGGTAGTTTTAGTGTAATAATTGACCCACGACAAGAAGAATCTAGACATAGCCTAACCCCACCCATTTACTAATATATCATGTCAGTTGTAAAGTTAGGATTAGACGAATTGATAGGTAGCCCTTAGCTTGGTTAGGTGAAATAAGACTTATATAATTGTGATAATAATACGGTTGGAGGACAAGCCTTCAACAAGATTATTGCAAGACCGTCAGTACCAAGAAGAGTGACTAGAGATAACCATCTATAGTTTTACGATAAAGATGTTGCAAAACCAAATTGTTTAGGATTGATTATTACTTGAGTTATTAGGAGACACCGTAGTGACCAAGCGTATCCCTTGAACTATTCCTAGTTACATTAGCGTGGTTCTTCGTTAGTGAGCCTTATTTTAATTTCGAGGACGAAATTCTTTTAAGGTGGGTAGATTGTAAGGACCCCGATTTTTGGGAATTATTTTTTCAATTTATTTTATAGTATTTCTATTTATTAGGTTATATTTTATATTTAATTATGACTATAGAAGTACTTTTCTGTAACTTAGATTTTTGGAGCACAAGAAGTGCCAATCTTTCGAAATGTCCTTCATGAATTTTGAAGTAGATAAGTCCACCTTCAATTTGATATATCATGTCCCATCCAAACTTGTCCCCTAGCATTCTTTTGACTTCGCAAAACTTTGGGTCAATTTAGCCCGTTTGATTATTTACCGTAATTCTAAACCTAACTTCCAACTTGAGTTCATGACTCGACATTGATCAAATCATTTGACCCAATATATGATTTTGACACATTTTGAGTCTACGACACACATGCCAAGGGTGTGCCACTCAATCGAGTTCCTATGTGCTATTTATTTCCGAATGGCACGAGAGACTCATGGGTTGACTTTTCGAGTTTGATTTGATTAAAAAATATATTTGGACCATAACCAAGCCAATTCCACCTGGTAGGAAGCAATGTTAGGTTGCCATGACTTAGTAGAATTATTATGGATTTATTTTAGGATGTTATACAGTCAAATAAAATTAAATACAATTTTGTATATATATGATTATATTTATAATAGCCTAATACTATAATTATATATGGCCTTAATCATGGTTAAGATTTGAGACGCATATCGACTAGAAATTTTGGCACGGCTAGTGTAGTTGCATGCTTTGACTAATGTTTTAGCGATGCTAGGGAAGGGCTAGCCATAGTAGTATCCCTACTTGGAAACCAGTCAAAGTTGTGACTTGACCCTTACAAATAATTTAGTTAATTAATTATTATTATTATTATGATTTTTTATGAGACCCGGTTGTGATAAACTAGTCAAACTGGACCCGAACTAAACGCAAGCCCATGTAGTCATGCGGTGTGTCCAAAGACGTCCATGTCGATACATATCTTATGTGTACGTTGTATTTTATTGATCTAATAAATATATTTTTCCTAAATAATTGTTATATATGTAGTATAGATATCAGTATTATTTGATATTCTAGTGATCGTTATTTAAAAACACGATAAGTAATTTTCTTAGATACTCTTGAGCATCTTGGGAAGTTGTAGGCTATGTATATACTTGCATAAATGCAAATATATGAGTTTATTGGTAATTTTATATATATATATATATATATATATTATGTGTTATTTCTATTTATAGTAATATTTTATTTTGTTGCTATTTATAGTAATATTTTATTGAGAAATATGAAAACATTTATAAAAATAATTTTTAGATTTTTGGATTATAGGCTATATACACATGCGTATATATAAATGTCTATATAGTATATTCATATATGTATATTGATCTTATATATAGATAAAGAAAAGAGACTATATAAGAGATTTTTTTTGATTTAAGAACAGTGCTGATGTTCATCATTACCCTCCTGAACCCGCACAAAAGAGGAAAAGAGAAAAGAAAAGAAAACACAGACTCGTGAATTTGAATTAAATTCAAATTTTAACCAAATTAATCTAAATCTTTTGCACAATCTACATCATCCTGTTCTCTTTGAGATCAATCAAAATCTAGCGTGAGTAGGGATTTAAATATGGGAGAAATCGAATCAAATCCTGTCAAAAAGTCGTCATATATAAAAATCCTAGAGGTCGGTTCTGAAACCAAAACCATAACATCCCTCACCCTCTCTCGACTCCACGCGTGACCAAGCCGACCCCTACACCTGTGCACCGACCGCGTGCATCATCGGACCACCACCCAGCCGCCGAAGGTGTGCCTGAACGCGCACAATGCCGCAGCAGGGGACAACACATGCACAGCAGCATAACCGCTCCAGGTACCCACTTTTCTGATCAATTTTCTCCTCATATGGTTGATCCAATTTCGATCTATCGATTCCTACACGAAGCCTACATGACCATCTTCGAACCCTTTAAGTGGTTTTGATTGTAACGTCTTAGGTTTTCCAAAATTTTCCTTTAAAAATTATGAAAAAACCATATCTTAGAACAGTTTACTATGACTGAAAGCTCTACTTTGGAAGGCCAATATCATCAAAGTTATTAGGTATTTTTGAATTCTAATTAAACAATGTTTTAGACAACATATCCAGCATCAAAACCCATTTTATAGAAATAATTTTCGTTTATTAGATGGGTAGATAAACCAATATAAAATTGACGATAAAACTGTTTTTAAACTCTGAGTTTTTCCCGATACGGAGTCCATCCCGGCAAACTAGACCATTTCATCGTGTACCAATTGCATCGAAAGACGCGTATGGTATGCCCGGACGTGTGGGCTTTGACGAAACTCGAATTGGTTGTGTGTGCGCGACGAATTCGAGAAGTATCCGTCAAATTTCTCCGTATCGACCTCTTTATAAACTAGTCAATTACTTTATGCATGTTCGTCAACTCGAGACGAAGCTTACGCCAATAGGACCTTATCATTTTTCTGGTCCTAATGCCAAGTTTGGTCCGATTCTGAGAAGGTTGACCGGAACGTTATTTTGGCAGGCCTACGATCCGACTCAACGGGCGAATTTGTGCACGGTCCACCATAATTCAACTTTGGACATATGGTTGGGTTCATCTTGTCAAACTAGACCCATAAATATATAGTTTAATGACTTTAGAGATCGTAGACTCTCGCACGCTTTTCGATACAAAGCGAATCCAACGACGGACACTGTTTTGATCCAAAATTACCATTTTGCCCCTGTGTCCAGAATTGGACTTTTAGGCCGGCAAACTTAGACATTTCTTTTATAACAAATACGTTGGTAATGTCTGTTTAAGCGTCCGGAGACTGTTGCAATGGTTTGAATTTTGTGGTTCACTGAGTTGTTGGATTGTTGGTTCTACGCGCTACACCTGGCAACTACACCTTGCCAAACTTTGTACAGTTATTTACCTGCATAATTTTATTGTTCTTTCTTGTTCATTTCTCCTTTTATTTTTCCATATTTGCTATCCCGCCATGATTTATTTCTATGTCTCTTATCTGTTATCACTTATTGTCATCATTAGTTATATTTTCACACATGACTTCGATAGCGTACTTACTTGAGCGTCTTGACCTGACTTGACTTGATCTCGTAATCATGTTACCTTGACTTGACCCTCTACCGATACTAGGATTGACTACTTGACCACTCTCGACTCGGGAGACCCACGATAGGGCTACGATAGAGACTCACTATAGTTAGGGAGTACCACGACAGGGCTACTAGCTGTAGGACCGGGAGTACCACGATAGGGCTATGGTCATTTCGATTCATTTGTAGCCATACCTAGTATTATTTTTATATGACATGTTATGATTATAGAGTCTTCCAGTCTTCCATATGTTCTTCATTCTTGATTTAGAAGTCGTTTTTTCCTGTTTCCCTTGCATATTATTTACTGTACAGTAGGCATGTATATTATGTGTTGTGCTAGTCCCGTGAGGACTTGATATTTTATCATTATCTCGTGCTGTATATTCTTATCATGATATATTATGCTATTTGACTAGTTTTATAGACTCATGTTTCCTTTTGAGTCTACTCGGATATGTATGCTAGTGGGCTGCTGACCACGAAACATATTGTTCCTTCTTGATGTTTATTATTATTATGTAGATTGACATGTAGTTGATTCTAGAACAACTAAACAGCTTATACGTATTCGAGCTAGGCTGGAGTCCTCTCGATACGTAGCTGACATGTATACGTATCCTAGTCCTACGTATTTTAGAACTGGGGTATTACAAATCGAAGTTGCTAAAGGAGCACGAGGAACGCTGAGGATTGTACTGGAGAATCTCAGGAAGGAGCAGTTGTATAGGAGGTATCGAAGTGTGAGTTCTTCCTGGAGCAGGTAGAGTTCTTGGGTCATGTTACGACCGAGAAGGGGATTTTAGTAGATCCAAAGAAGATTTCAGCAGTTGAGTCTTGGTCCACACCAAGCTCAATTGTCGAGATTTAGAGTTTTTTTGGTCTGCCAGGCTACTACAGGAAGTTCATCCAGGACTTCTCTCGGATTGCAGAGCCGATGACTAGACTCACCAGAAAGGACATGGAGATCGTATGGTCCGAGGAGTATCAGGCCGTCTTTGATGAATTGAAGAAGAGGTTGACCACAACTCATATCCTGACGCTGCCATTAAAGACATGTGGTTTCACTATCTACAGTATCGCATTTGGGAAAGGCTTGGGTTGTGTTCTTCAGCAGCACGGGAAGGTGATTGTCTATGCATCCAGGCAATTGCATCCTCATAAGAAGAACTATCCTACCCATGATCTAGAGTTGGAAGCTATTATTTTTGTTCTGAAGCTGTGGAAGCACTACTTGTACGGAGAGCATGTAGAGATCTTCGCGGATCACAAGAGCTTGAAGTACGTGTTCACTCGAAAAGAGTTAAACATGAAGCAGAGGCGGTTGCTTGAGCTGACGAAGGACTTCGATATCTCGTTGCAGTATCATCTAGGGAAGGCCAACGTAGTTGCCGATGCCTTGAGCAGGTATCCGGTAGCTATGTATTTGACGGTTAGATCGTCATTTATTGGCAGATTTGGATGGTTTGGGTATCGAGGTGATCGTTCCGGGAATGGAGATAAAGATCTGGGGTTTACAGATTCAGTCTGAGTTGATGGATAGGATCAGATCAACACAATTTGATGATGAGATTCTGAGGAGCATCAGGGAGCAGGTACGAGCAGGGTTGCTAGATGATTTCTCTCTCGCTGAAGATGGGCGTTTGAGGCACAGTACTAGACAGTACGTACCGAGTGGGTAGCTTCGGAAGGAGGTTCTTCAGGAAGCACATCATTCTCAGTACTCTATGCATCCTAGTGCCAACAGATGTACAGAGATCTGAGACAGCACATGTGGTGGCATGGCATGAAGCGGGAGGTGGCACAGTTTGTATCTAGATGCTTGGTGTTCCAGCAGGTGAAAGCCGAGAGGCAGAGGCCAGATGGTCTGCTTCAGCCACTAACCATTCCAGAGTGAAAGTGGGAGCACATTACTATAGATTTTTGTCTGGATTCCCACTATCTCTGGGAGAGAAAGATGCAATTTGGGTCACCATTGACAGGTTAAGCAAATCGGCCCTTTTTTGCTTTTCAAGGTGGGTTTTCTACGAAAAGACTAGCAGAGATGTATGTTCAGTATATAGTCAGATTGCATGGATTTCTAGTGAGCAAAGTCTCGGATCGGGATAGTCGCTTCATTTCTCATTTTTGGAGGAGTTTACAGGCTAGCTTGGGTACTTAGCTCAAGTTTAGTACCGCATACCACCCCTAGACGGATGGGCAGTCAGAGAGGACCATTCAGACACTCGAAGATATACTTCGCACTTGTTTGTTATATTTTGGGGGTTGGTAGAGTTTGCTTACAACAACAGCTATCAGGCCAGTACAGAGATATCGTCATTTGAGGCTCTATACGGATGGAGATGTCGCACTCCCTTGTCTTGGGACGATGTCGACGAGAGAGCTTTTCTTGGCCCGAAGATGGTAGTAGACACAACAGAGAAGGTCAAGCTGATCAGAGATCGAATTCGGGTGGCACATGATAGGCAGCGACATTGGGCCGATAGCCACCGAAGACCGTTAGACTTTAAGGTATAGTTTTAATTCTTGGTTTGTGTTTGCTTGTGGTTGTTTGCTTTAGGATTTGGTGTTAAGTCTTGTTTTATGAATAGGTTGGCGATATGGTGTTCCTAAGGATTTCTCTGGCACGGGCACGATTCGCTTTGGCAAGGGCGGGAAGCTTAGTCCACGATTTATCGAACCTTTCACCATTCTCAAAAGGATAGGTGCAGTGGCCTATCGACTAAACTTGCCGCCTACGCTAGAGGGAGTTCACAACGTGTTCTATGTGATGGTACATGGTAGACCCTAGTCACGTGTTAGATCACTCCGAGATAGAGATTGGTCATACTCTCATTATCCAAAGCACCAGTTGAGATTTTGATCTTAGGAAGAAGTGCTCTTGAACCAAGTCATTCCCTTGGTTCGTGTCGCATGGAGGTATCACCTCTTCGGGTGAGTCTATCTGGGAGAGGAGGGGACATGCGGGAGCGGTATCCTTATCTCTTCGAGCCTTGAGGTATTAGTCTTCTTTGTTCTGATTTTTTTATCTGTGATAGTTTCGTCCTTTAATTTCGAGACGCATTATTTTAGGGGGTAGACTTGTCACACTAGTTTTCCAAATAGGGGTAATTTTGTCATTTCATAATTATTATATTATGTGAATGTTTATTTAGGAATATTGTATGTATTTATTTATTTTATTTGTGTTAGTTGATATGGTTAGAGGCTAGCCTAATTATAGACGTGTATTAGTGGACTGGTTAGCCTAGACACAAAACTATAGCCCAATAATTAACATGGCATGACTCATAAACCCACTTATTAGATTAGTTCCACTTAGACTAATTAGTCATGCCCTATTAGTTAAATGAAGATTGGGCTATTGACCAAAATGGCCCAAAACCCTCGTTTTTAATTAGCCTTAAGACAACCATTAAAGGCATGCTTGACAATTTGATTAGCCCTAACCTGAAGGTTTTATGGCCGGCCACTTGAGGGAAACTCTTACACTTCATTCATTTATTTTCCAAGCCTCCATCTTTCTATTTGGTGCTCTTACCATTTGGAGCCATTCCACCATTAATTTCTCCAAATCCCACTCATCTCCTCCACCATTCCTCCCATCCTCTCTAGAAGAAAGTGCCTACAAGGAGCTTGGAGCTAGAAGCAAGGAGCAAGGAGCAAGAAGGAGAGTCCATTTGCTAAGGAGTTTCGTGTCGGGATCGTGTCTATTGGATTGTTCATTGTGAATCTATCTCCCAATAGTATAACACCCTCTAACCTAGTCATTTAAATTCTAAATGTGGTTTTGGACCATTAGGAATTCACCCATGGACTAGGGCAACCTATAGAAAGAGTTTTGAGACACTAGTGAGTCCTCATTTGAAAGTTTGAATGAATTTTGTGCCAGTTTGGAAGAAATCTGAGGATGGCACACCAAGTGTTTGTCATATTGTTCATAGGCTAAATGGACATGTGAGTAGTATTTAAGGCTAGTATAGTGTCAACAAATGGATACCAATAGGTTGTGTCATGTTGTATTTGAACACGGGATCAATTTGGGGGTTTTTGGACCTCAACACATTGGTGCACACACCCCATTTCATGACACATTGATACTAGCCTAGTGCCCACATTTTGCGTGGATCCATATATATGTATTCATTTTTCTTATAGGCATTAGAGTTGTAAATGTATATTGTATATGTACTAATGTGTGTATATATATATATATATATATTATATATATATCTATATATATATAATATAAATAAATATATATATATATATATGTATATATATTATTATTATTATAAATATATATATATTAATATATAATATATTTAGAGAGTTCCCATATCATATATTCATATCAAGGATATATATATATATAGAGAGTTCCCATATCATATTCATATCAAAGGTGCAAATGCCGAAGCCTTTACAAGTAAGCTCTACAAAGAGGAGCCAAAAAGCAAAAGGAGCAGGGAGTAAGTCCCGCTTGCCGACCCAAAAGGAAATATAAGAAAACCTGACAAGTTAGCAGATCAGAGAGTTCCAGAATTCCTCTCGGACGTGCTTGTTGTGTCTGCAGATTTTTAGAATTTGTCTGATGACCTTCCTGATAAATTGATTGGCAGAATGTTGGTGCCCCCGTATATAAATTTATTACGATTCTTCCAAATGACCCAAGTAATGGCGACAGCGACAATCTGGTGGCCGTGTGAGGTGAGCTCCATATGGCTAGGAGATCGTTGAAGCCTCCAACTTCCTGGTCCTAGCCACAATGAAAGGAAAGAGCGTTCCAAACCAGCGTAGCCAGATCTCCAGACGTGAAAATGTGCTCGACATATTCAGACTTGCGTTCCGAACAACATTGACACGCAGAAGCTAAACTGAAATCGATGGTGGTGAGGGAGTCATTGGTAGGCATCTTCTTACGATGCACTCTCCATGTCACGACCGCACCCGTTTTTTTTTTTTTTTTAAACGGATACGAGGCGTGTCCAAGCCAGCCTACGCCGCAGTGTCGGCGGTAGAACGCTGTCACGGCCATGAAGATCAAAATCACAAATATACTCATTCACAAGATTAATTTAATTTACCAAGATCACAAGTTTTACATTTGCAGAAAACGTAAACTTGTACAATGATTTGAATGACTACAACTCCGCTATCTAACTAGTTTCTAGGCTTTTGTCTGCAAGTACCCCCGTATCTCCCATGCTAAGTGAATCCACGGCTAACCTGAAAAATGTTGGTTTCCAGTCAGGAATGGAACGAGCACAATTCACTGAATGCAATTTCAAATAAAGAAAATGACTATAAGACAAAGGTTAGACATCAATCATGGGTTTGAAAATAAACAGTAAAGCCGTAAGAAAAATCAATAGTAATAAATAGACCAATATACTTTTCCACCGTTAGAAGTACCTTTGATATGTGATCGGTCTCGGACAATTATGCGACACGGTCTACACGGTCTAAAGTTACACGGTCTACAGTTACACGGTCTACAGTTACACGGTCTACAGAAAATATAGCAATAAAGAAACACTGTCTACAGAATAATAATCACTAACTACACAGTTTAAATGCAGTAAATAAAGCACTGTCTACACTGTCTACAAGAAATAAATAAACACTGTCTACACGGTCTACAAGAAATAAATAAACACTGTCTACACGGTCTACAAGAAATAAATGCAACACGGTCTACACGGTCTACAAGAAATAATGCAACACGGTCTACACGGTCTACACGGTCTAAGGTCAGATCACACATCCTTGGTACTTCTCATTCCACTCAACAATTTATAGAAAATAATCACATAACCAATGACTAATCAATGAAATATAGTAAAGATCAATATCGAAATGCAAACAATAAACTGTACTCGCCTGTGGTCCTCTGCTGGTGAAACCGACAGTCCGAACTACTCAATGTGCCACAATTAGTCAAAACTCGTACAACAGTCCCCGAAAGCTGAAATAAACATTACCAATGATCTCAGAATAGTCAAATTAGCTAGGATTGCCTGTTCTTAAGCCCATTCTGGACACAGGAGCAAAACGGTAATTTCGGGCCAAAACGGTGTCCGCCGTTGGACCCGCTTTGCACCGAAAGGCGTGCCAGAGTCAACGGTCTCTAAAGTCGTCAAACTACATGTCTACGGATCCAGTTTTTCGATACGAACCCAACCGTATGTCCAAAGTTGGATTCCGGCGGGCCGTGCACAAAATCGCCCGTTGAGTGGGACTGTGGGGCCCGCAAAACGGTGATTTTATCAACGTCTCAGAATCGGACCAAACTTGGCATACAGGACCAAAAAAACGATACGGTCCTGCTGGCGCAAGTTTCGTCTCGATCCGATGAGCGTGCACAAAGTAATTGGAGAATTTGCAACGTGCACGATACGGTGAATTTCGACGGATACGCATCAAATTCGTCGCGCACACGCGACCAATTTGAATTCCGTCAAAGCCCACACGACCACGAAGCTGTTACGCAGCTTTCGATCCTTTCGGTGCACGACCACGTCGTCCGGATTGGCGTGACGCACGTCGTGTGGATGAATTTCTAAGTTTTGAAAACAGATTTTTCGTCAACTTCGGAATTAAATAACTTCCTACCTGTTTAATGAAATCCGAATCTACGAGAAGGGTTATGATGCCCTACATGTTGGGTTCAACTTCTGTTTAGAAGGTTTCTTGATTCAAAGGATAATTTGGTCGAAAAATCGACGTAAAGTTGGGTGTTTGGACTGACTTACGTCCTGTTTTGGACAGGATTTTCGTCAATCTTCGGACTCGTTTTCCGATGCATATGACGCAACACAAAACGAAATATTTGAAGGGAGTCGGAGTGGGTTATGTTGTCAGATTACCTGCGAAGACGGTTCGACTATTGGTCGACCGAGCGCGACGAAAAACCATCGCGAAGTCGGCCTCCTTCCACACGTTTACTGCTGTTTGCTGTCGTCATCATCGCGCACGCGCTGGTTGCGCACGCCTGGCCGGCCGCGTTGGCCGCGCACGGCGGCGCTGTGAGCGCGGCATGGCCGCCCCAGGTCAGGAGGAGGGTGTGGCGCCATTGGTTTAGGGTTTCGTGCGTCGATCGACCCTCTCTCCCTCGACTCTTATATCGAACTGAAACGGGGGGTCGGGCTCGTTTTGGAGCTGCTACTGCTTCTGTTTTTCTAAGGTTCGTTTATACAGAGCTGGCCCAATTGTTGGGCACGGGTTCCATGGCTGGCTCGGCTGTTATGTGAAGGTTGTGGGGAAACCATGGGCGCTTGGTTGCTGGCCCATTTGGCTGGCTCTACATGCTATATGGGACCAAGTGATGGGGTGTGCTCGGTTCAACTGGGATTTTCCCCTATTGTTCATTTGCTCTACTTCCTTTAATAAATCCATACACATATATTCACACTAGATAATACCTATATACACCCACATATTTATATATACCTACATATATATTATACTTTTAATATACACATGTATCTCGTATATAAATATATATATATACACACAAATACAATATCCATTTGTATATATGTATATTCATAGTATCTAAACTAGTATAATCAATATTTCCGTAGTATCTAAACTAATAATTCAGCCATATTGATAACATCCACTTATACATAATCCTTACGAACTCGAATAAACCTTAATAATATTTATTTGACGAAACCAATAACAAAATATTATTATAATAATAATCTTGATAATAAAATAATTATAATAATAACGAAATTCAATAATAAATAATGGTGTGTCTACCATTTAAAATCAAATAAATAAATAAATAAAAATATTTCGGGAAATTCCGGGAAGGGGAGCTACAAATCTACCCCCTTAAAATAATTTCGTCCTCGAAATTCTAACTCATAACCATGCCTAAAATTTAAAAATAAATAAAATAAATCCCTTTTACCCCAACCTTCTCAAATTTATTTTCTCCAAGGTAATTTATATCCTCCTCCTAGCCAGTTTGTAACTATAAATCTTTGAGGATTTCTACCCATCTTTGGTCACACTACTTCTCACACTAAAATCTTAAAACCTTCCAATTGTTTACTAACAATCTTACCAACAATATCTAGGAATATGGTATCTATAATCCTCTCGTATCTATCATACAACCAATATTTAATAAACAATAATCTCATACAAATAGTTAAGAATATTGGTAAATTCTAGTAAGTATGACCTTTTGCCAACAATAGGAAAGGCAGGAAGGTTAAAATAATCGAGAGCGAATATGAAGCTCCCAAAGTGGTAGAGGGTATCTAATAGTGCAGATAGGAAGAGAGTCTATGAACCATTGGCTTATTTGCTAGGTTGGGCTACTATAGTCTAATAACTTGCTAAATTTTTCAGAGGGTCTTGTAATTCGTGCAATACAGAAGTTTCGCTCTCTAAATTCTAAAGAAGGTTCCAACATCGACGGAACTTGAAAAATCACGATTGGGATCTTTCCCGTGGTCATTTAAACACACGAGCAAAGATTATGAACGCAATACAAGATCGTATCGCGACTTCCAAGTAAATGGGATAAAGTTTACGAAGGGATTCACATTCTAAGGGATGGAGATTACATAATAGATACAGGGGCAGATTTCAAATAGTTCAGTTCTATAGTCCAAATATGGTGGTATGTCTGGATAGGTTTTATTGGGTCTTAATGGGTTCTCTTATTTGGATATCCCTTGTTGGTTGGATGAACATTGGATTTTAATCTATATGGACTAGACAAGATCTCATTGATAAAACTATTCCTACTAAGCTAGGATGACCTAGGATAGGATTTCACCCAGCAGTTGGGTGAGTTGTCAGTCAGGTTGATTAGCTAGGTCCCTATAGCCCAAAAATTGTACTTTCAGTGACTTTTGTGTTTAAGTAGCACGAGAAGACACAATTGAGTGGCATACTCATGACATGTGCGTAGTGGGCTTCAAGTAGATCACAACCATATATTGGGTCGAAAGGTTCGAGTCAAGGTTGAGGTTCTAATTGAAGTCGAGAAGTACACCGATATTACGGTAAGGGTATAGCTTATTTTCCTTTTTACCTGAAGGTCGTACCCTAAAAATAGAGTACAAGGGGACGCGTTTGAGTGGGACATGACATACCTAGATGAAGGTGGACTCGTCTAGAACTTGCATATGAGATTTGTTGGAAGGTAAAAGCTGGTCTGGTGCTCCGAATATTAATGACACAGCGGGGACACAAAATGATCTAAATGAAAAGTGGGAGTCCAAGGGCACTAATCGTCACCCTAGTGGAAAATCATTCTAGTCAATCGGTAATCTTCATATATCCTAAAACTTCAGGAGACTTACAGTCTACCCACCTTAGAAGCTAGGATATGATTTTAGGAATAAGTGGTTAGAAAAATTCCAAGGTCCGGATATTGTACCTCGACTCTTGTAAATGAAGAATAAGGCACGGCGTAACGGAATATGGAAGATGTAAGTCAAGTCAAAGATTGTTCCTCACTAATTGAAAAATGAGTGTGTACAATGACACACGGTCGATAAAATAGAGGAACATACACATCTCTAGTGTACAAGAGTTACCAACGGGGTAATCAGCACTAAGGCACGTCATATGAAAAATATTTCTAACAACTGTGTCGTGATTCTCTATTGGGGTCAACCTGCCGGACTAGTGTCACAAGGGTTCTAGTTGAAGCAAGCTTCAAACAAAAGATTAGAGGCTCACAACATTTGGTCTCTGGAGAATAGGTAGTCTCCTAGGTTGGCATTCCGACTAAGGGTAAAACCCTCATCATTCTCAAATTCAGATGGCTTGAAAGTCCCGATAACAGTTTGAGGTCGAGAGGAGAACGAGTAACTCAATCACAGGACTGGCCGTTGGTAGCTAACTTATGCCTACCATTATCATAGCCATGAGAATACTCTGTATCTCTCTACCATCACGAGCTTTCGTCTTTCCAAATCGGTGAAAGATAAAAACAATAAAGAATTCAAGGAAGATGTTACTGAATACAATTTCGTGATTCAAGGGCGAACATATAATTCAAGAGGAATTGTCAATACAGTCGTGGATGAGACCCTAGAGACATCTATATCTCAATCCACGTAGCGTAATTAAATAAAGTGCGAACCAATTGCATCATGGTTGATCAGACCATAATACACTGATTCTGATTAGACAATAAGTTAGCAGGCGTCCCCACTAAACATATGCCTTAAATCAAGCTCGAGAAAAGAGTGAGCTTGCAAAACTAAACTGTGACAGCAGCGTTTGTTAAGATAGTCGAATACAATTATGCGAGATTTTTGAAAGAAAGCACAAGTAGTTCGAGTTTGTGAGAAACGAAAGCTCCCTGGGGTTCTTGCTTACACAGTCATCCCACTATCTTCTTATCCTTAAGGCCTTGGTCGACTAATGGTTTATGGACTTCTGAATTCTATATTCTAGGTAAACCTATTAGTGTCAGTCAATTTCCTCATCAATAGATCACGGGGTTCCTGCGGAGTGCTAGGTCGGGAGACATGCTACCAAACTTACAAACTTCCACTACTATTGGCTTCGGATCTTATAGAACCTACAGGGTACCGTCCTATCCTCTATAGTATCCTTAATTTGTAATCACGTCTGAAGTCATTTCACCGAGGACTACGCCTCGCCCGTAAAATCGGGCTGTGGTAAACCCTTGGTTTCGTGATTCAGATGTGACATGTTATCCGATACTCTACTTTATATTAACACCAGTGTGACTATGGTCAAAGAGGACCACCAGCCATAGCTTTAGGAATATTCTATAACCTATAATTCCCTTAAAAATTTCAATTCTAGGGTCGTGTCTTGCCAGTGCGCTGCTGGCTGCAGTGAATCTATGGTCTCTATAATTTAATTAATGGCAACAGTGCGCTACTGTCCTGCCATCATGAGTTAACTAACATTCCTTTAACTATATCTGTAGAATTTATGAGCTCCTAGAGATTCAAACAGTTGACTATGAAATAAAGTGTAAGTATTTGTCCTACCAGTCACAATCCTTAAAATAAAAGATTTAATCCTGGAGAAAATAACTGAAGATAAAAGAATTACAACATTCTAATATATTCTATGTGTATTCACGCTTTTGAGGAAAACTTTGAATCGAAACTAACTTGGGGTTTATCTATAGATAACACAAAAAAAAAATAACTCTTAGGGCAAAAATAGGAACTAAATAGACAATTTGACCAAGATATGAGGATGATAACTAAGAGGCAAAGAGAAAGAATTAACAATTCATCTAGGTTAGATCATTAGTTCTATGAAGCCCTGCCTCACCAAGTGAATAGTCTATCCACATGGAATCATATCGTCATATCAAGAGATAATAGTATACCTACGGGGATCAGACAAACTATCAAAACTAATAACTCCTCTTCTAAATTGCATGGCAGACTACCCATCGGTCAAATCGTGTAAGGGACTCCTAGTCCTAGTCATTCTCTTAAATTAAATTAATCCTTGTTCGTGAATGAGCATTTCCTTGTCGCAGGCTCGCAATAGTACGACTAACTTAAGTACTATCACGAGTTCGCATGGTTTACGAAAACAGACCTGCATGGGCCACCACAAAAACTTGTCACGACCCGCACCCTTTTTTTTTTTTAAACGGATACGAGGCGTGTCCAAGCCAGCCTACGCCGCAGTGTCGGCGGTAGAACGCTGTCACGGCCATGAAGATCAAAATCACAAATACTCATTCACAAGATTAATTTAATTTACCAAGATCACAAGTTTTACATTTGCAGAAAACGTAAACTTGTACAATGATTTGAATGACTACAACTCCGCTATCTAACTAGTTTCTAGGCTTTTGTCTGCAAGTACCCCCGTATCTCCCATGCTAAGTGAATCCACGGCTAACCTGAAAAATGTTGGTTTCCAGTCAGGAATGGAACGAGCACAATTCACTGAATGCAATTTCAAATAAAGAAAATGACTATAAGACAAAGGTTAGACATCAATCATGGGTTTGAAAATAAACAGTAAAGCCGTAAGAAAAATCAATAGTAATAAATAGACCAATATACTTTTCCACCGTTAGAAGTACCTTTGATATGTGATCGGTCTCGGGACAATTATGCGACACGGTCTACACGGTCTAAAGTTACACGGTCTACAGTTACACGGTCTACAGTTACACGGTCTACAGAAAATATAGCAATAAAGAAACACTGTCTACAGAATAATAATCACTAACTACACAGTTTAAATGCAGTAAATAAAGCACTGTCTACACTGTCTACAAGAAATAAATAAACACTGTCTACACGGTCTACAAGAAATAAATAAACACTGTCTACACGGTCTACAAGAAATAAATGCAACACGGTCTACACGGTCTACAAGAAATAAATGCAACACGGTCTACACGGTCTACACGGTCTAAGGTCAGATCACACATCCTTGGTACTTCTCATTCCCGACTCAACAATTTATAATAGAAAATAATCACATAACCAATGACTAATCAATGAAATATAGTAAAGATCAATATCGAAATGCAACAATAAACTGTACTCGCCTGTGGTCCTCTGCTGGTGAAACCGACAGTCCGAACTACTCAATGTGCCACAATTAGTCAAAACTCGTACAACAGTCCCCGAAAGCTGAAATAAACATTACCAATGATCTCAGAATAGTCAAATTAGCTAGGATTGCCTGTTCTTAAGCCCAATTCTGGACACAGGAGCAAAACGGTAATTTCGGGCCAAAACGGTGTCCGCCGTTGGACCCGCTTTGCACCGAAAGGCGTGCCAGAGTCAACGGTCTCTAAAGTCGTCAAACTACATGTCTACGGATCCAGTTTTTCGATACGAACCCAACCGTATGTCCAAAGTTGGATTCCGGCGGGCCGTGCACAAAATCGCCCGTTGAGTGGGACTGTGGGGCCCGCAAAACGGTGATTTTATCAACGTCTCAGAATCGGACCAAACTTGGCATACAGGACCAAAAAAACGATACGGTCCTGCTGGCGCAAGTTTCGTCTCGATCCGATGAGCGTGCACAAAGTAATTGGAGAATTTGCAACGTGCACGATACGGTGAATTTCGACGGATACGCATCAAATTCGTCGCGCACACGCGACCAATTTGAATTCCGTCAAAGCCCACACGACCACGAAGCTGTTACGCAGCTTTCGATCCTTTCGGTGCACGACCACGTCGTCCGGATTGGCGTGACGCACGTCGTGTGGATGAATTTCTAAGTTTTGAAAACAGATTTTTCGTCAACTTCGGAATTAAATAACTTCCTACCTGTTTAATGAAATCCGAATCTACGAGAAGGGTTATGATGCCCTACATGTTGGGTTCAACTTCTGTTTAGAAGGTTTCTTGATTCAAAGGATAATTTGGTCGAAAAATCGACGTAAAGTTGGGTGTTTGGACTGACTTACGTCCTGTTTTGGACAGGATTTTCGTCAATCTTCGGACTCGTTTTCCGATGCATATGACGCAACACAAAACGAAATATTTGAGGGAGTCGGAGTGGGTTATGTTGTCAGATTACCTGCGAAGACGGTTCGACTATTGGTCGACCGAGCGCGACGAAAAACCATCGCGAAGTCGGCCTCCTTCCACACGTTTACTGCTGTTTGCTGTCGTCATCATCGCGCACGCGCTGGTTGCGCACGCCTGGCCGGCCGCGTTGGCCGCGCACGGCGGCGCTGTGAGCGCGGCATGGCCGCCCCAGGTCAGGAGGAGGGTGTGGCGCCATTGGTTTAGGGTTTCGTGCGTCGATCGACCCTCTCTCCCTCGACTCTTATATCGAACTGAAACGGGGGGTCGGGCTCGTTTTGGAGCTGCTACTGCTTCTGTTTTTCTAAGGTTCGTTTATACAGAGCTGGCCCAATTGTTGGGCACGGGTTCCATGGCTGGCTCGGCTGTTATGTGAAGGTTGTGGGGAAACCATGGGCGCTTGGTTGCTGGCCCATTTGGCTGGCTCTACATGCTATATGGGACCAAGTGATGGGTGTGCTCGGTTCAACTGGGATTTTCCCCTATTGTTCATTTGCTCTACTTCCTTTAATAAATCCATACACATATATTCACACTAGATAATACCTATATACACCCACATATTTATATATACCTACATATATATTATACTTTTAATATACACATGTATCTCGTATATAATATATATATATACATACACAAATACAATATCCATTTGTATATATGTATATTCATAGTATCTAAACTAGTATAATCAATATTTCCGTAGTATCTAAACTAATAATTCAGCCATATTGATAACATCCACTTATACATAATCCTTACGAGCTCGAATAAACCTTAATAATATTTATTTGACGAAACCAATAACAAATATTATTATATAATAATAATCTTGATAATAAAATAATTATAATAATAACGAAATTCAATAATAAATAATGGTGTGTCTACCATGTAAAATCAAATAAATAAAAATAAAATATTTCGGGAAATTCCGGGAAGGGGAGCTACACTCCAGAGCAAAAAAGACCATTTTTAAGGATGCAAGTTTGCCAGAAAGGCCCAATAAAGTGCGATGGCACTCTGGTGCCGCGAGCCTCTCTTCTCGTAGAAGCGAGAGAGAAAGAGCTGCTGGCCGAGAGGGACCACCTTAGAGAGTCGGGGTCCGTCCTGATCGTCAATCCAGCAGCAGCTAACCCTTCTGCAGCCTCCTCTTCGATCCACGCTCGTGTCCTCTCCCAATTCCACTTTCCAGCGCTAGACTACAGGTCTCTGATCGCACAGTTAGGTGGGGCAGCCGGTTGATGGAGGACGAGGTCGTCCCCGCCCAATGTTCGTGAAATAGGGACGACTCGCCCGAGCCTAGATGAAGACGGATGAAAGGCTCGGCAAGGCGTCGACCGAGCAGGATGTGACGCCAGGACGCAGAGGATCTGCAGTTCGCGAAAGCGATAGACGGGTGAATGTGCTTGAAGTATCTGGCCGTCATGAACCGAGCCCAATGGAGTGGATGACACGAAGCTTCCACCACAGCTTCATAGAACAAGCGTCAACAACATGTGACAACCTAGAGAATCCAAGGCCTCCCTCTGACGTGGATCTGGCCATAGTGTCCCAACTAGCCCAATGATGCTTGTCCTTGTCCTCATTGTGACCCTAGAGGAAGTTGGCGAACAGGTTCTCGATGGAGTTAAGCACCTTCTTAGGAGGGGAACAGACGGCAAGGGTGTAAATAGGAATGGAAGAGAGCACGTGGTGGATCAGAATCATCTTCCAGCCTGGAAATAAGGTCGTGTTGTGCCATCCTTCAATTTTTTTCCTTATTTTGCCCACTAGCTTGTCGAAGATACTAGTATTGGATCTGCCATACACCAACAGGCACCCTAAATAGGAGAAAGGGGGTACGCAACAGAAAAAGATATAATATTGGTGAGGGTGGCAGAGTATTCTCTGTTAGCCAAGTGATGGCTATAAATAACACTCTTGTAGGGGGTTGACACGCTGGCCAGAGCATCTGGAATATCTCTGTAGCGTGTTGTTAACCACCTCCACTGACCCGACGTCGCCAGCAGTAAAGATTAGGATGGTCAGCGTAAGCCTGTAGAGTGATGATCGGACGTCCGTTGGAAGTATGGTAATACTAGAATCGGGGGGTGCCTTCCATTCTGTTCAGATTTATGCTCAAAGCTTTAGCGGCAATGATGAAGATGTTGGAGGATAATGGGTCTCCTTGTCTGACATCGCGACTAGATTTGAAAAATCCTTCAGCTTGTCTGGTGACGACAGTAGAGAACCACGAGTTGCTGATCGATCTCCACACTATGTCGATCCAGGTCTCCAAAAATCCGAATGTCGTGAATACCCAGATCATGAATTGCCAGTCAAGTCTGTCATACGCCTTTTCCATGTCCAGTTTGATACCAATGTTCTTCCCTAGACAGGAATTTCATGCAAGTGATCATCTCCTAAGCCAGAAGGATGTTGTCTAAGATGTTCTGGCCACGGTCAAAACCTCTTTGCTCTTCAGATATAATCTTTGGAAGAAGCCCGATCATGCGGTTGACAATGATCTTGGGAAGGTACATAAGCTCAGGGGACGAAAATCTTTGAAGGTTTCTGGATTGTCCTTCTTGGGGATAAGGATGAGGTTAGCACTGAATATCGATATGGGGTATCTGGCTCCCTGGAAGAAGGCCGTAACTACCTCGTGGATATCTAACTTGATGATGTCCTAGCAAGATTTGAAGAAGATACCAGTGAATCCGTCCGGGCCAGGGGCGCTATGCTCGTTCAGAGCCCACACGCCTTCTTTGACTTCGATCTCGGAGGGCAGGATCTGCAGCTGGTTGTTGTCTCTTTGTTCTATTAACCTGGGGATCGTCGTGAGAAATTCCTCATCCCTAAAGATGATATCTTTGGTAAACAGCTGGGAGTATAAGGTCACAACGACTGATTGAATATCCCGTTGGTCTTTAAGGATGCATCCACTCTCGTTCGCAATCTGATGGAGGTTGAGCTGCTGTCTACGTCCCTCGACGCAAGAGTGGAAGTAGCTAGAGTTCTTGTCGCCCTCAATATCCCAAGTCAGCCTGGCTTTCTATTTCCAAAACTCTATTTCGACCTTTATCTGGAACTTCAGTAGAGCTCTGGTGAGGTTAAGGGATGCTCTGGCCGCGAGGATCTGTCACGAGCGTACAGAATCTCTTCTCGGTTAACGTCATCCTCGACTATGCGAACAGCCTGAATATGTCACCAAAAGAATCCTTGCTCCAACGAGTGAGGGCTTTTCTGGTATCTTTAAGTTTGGTAGTGACGTGGACGAGGGGGTCAAGGTCGTCGGTGCCATTCCAGGCAACAACCATGGTATTTCTGAACTAGGGATGATGGCTCCATAGGTCGAGGAAACAAAATTTTTCTTAATTTGGTTAGAGTTTCTGCTAATACCAATGAAGTGGGGGGAGTGATCCGATTCGATCGCGTTGAGGTACAAAAGACTGGAGATGATCTCTATGTCCGACCATTGGGAGTTGATGAGCGTGATCACGGCGAGAGTATTGCCGTCGAGCACCTTCCTGCATGTTACACCACGTGAAGGCGCTGCCTGAGAACTAAAGAGGAGACAAATGGGCGTTGAATATGAAGTTGGTGAAGTCGCACATAGCCAACGAAGGGGGAGGGCGACCACCCGTCTTCTCTTCCTAGCAAGTAACAGTGTTGAAGTCACCAACACAGAGCCATGAGAGGTTGGTGTGGAATTGGTGGATGTCACACAGGGAATCCAAAGCTATTTTCGTTCAAATATGTCACAGCTACCATGGACGACAGACAATATCACCCGCAACTGAAGCATTGGGTGATCAATCCAGCACGATAGCGCTTTCCTCGAGTCATTAATGATACCAAACTTCATGTCTACCGCAAAGAAAATTCAAATATCATGACAGCCGACGATAGCGTCTGCGAAACCTAACTGCAGCTGGATGGTTTTGAGTTTTTTTTATCGGTTTTAGGTTCAATAACCACTAAGATATCAATTCTGTGGATTTTCTTGAGACTGATTAATCTTCCCAAGGTAGGTTTGTTCGCTAGGCCCCTAACATTTCAAGAGATGTTAAGCATCTAGATTACTTGGAAGAGGGGATTTGGTGAGTTTTGCGGCTGACTGAGTGGTCGTAACCGTGACCTCTTTGGCGCTTTTTTTGTTGGATTTTGTGTTGTTGGCTGCAGCCCGACCAACCGCCTTGGTATATTTGTCCTTGCCGGGGTCAAGAGTATCTTCTGCGGGGTGCATATATATATATATATATATATATATATATATATATATATATATATATATATATATATATATATATATATATATATATAAGGGCAGGGGATGTATGCACTAATACATGCTTATGTAGATATAGTTGAGTGTCTTTTATATAAATATGTTGTATATAGGAGTGTGAGTAGGGTTGTGAGCACTTGTGCTCATTGATTGTAGGAAAGGGGGGTTAGCACAGGCTGTGATAGGTGTTTGCAAAAACAAAAATTGTTTAATTACAAACTGAGAAGAGTGTGTACAAGTGTACAAGTTGAATTCTGGAGAAGTACAATTATAGGAATCTGATCAGAAGACAATCACTTTATCCCTTGGACGATGCGATGTCGAAGAAGACAGCCTTTGGAGAGTGTTATAGCAAGTGCTCAGGAGATTATGATCATTAGTGATACTTTGAAAGTGATTTGGAACTCTATTTATAGAGTTTAGAGATAACTATTAAGTAGTTATCCTGATTGGCGTATATTACATTTGGCGTGCCATTCATCCAGTCATGCGAACGGTTGGTTTAACTGCTTGGATGCGTGGCATTCTGTGATGGAGATGTACTTGGTCCTGGGCAGTGTCACGTATACGTTCTTCGAGATTAGTGGCATGCGCGCCATGTCATCTAACTGCTTCTGGATGATTTGACCGTATAGCACCACTGTCGAATGGCACCGAGCGCTATTTATTGTTTTAATGCACCCTGCGTAATTCATTGATTACCTTGCGCCAACTGCGAATGGCACGAGGCAGCTGTTAGTCATTATGACAAATATGACACAATATCCTCGAGCGTCGTGCGTTCGGGATTCGAAACAGATTTTTCTCTACTGACGTGCTGTCAGTCATGATAAAAACTGTTTCAGTTTCTCGAAGAAGCTTGCTATGTGTCAACCAGCACCATTTAAAGTCCAGCGCCAATTGATGTCATTGTCACGACCCGATACCCAAATTGTTGGGCCAGGCCGAGCCATGTCCAGCCTACGCTTGGTTAAAGCGCAGTAAGCTGTTCTAATAATAGACAATAAATGATCTAAGCTACTACAGTTCTAAAATCACATTTAAATGTTCATCACAACACAGCATCTATAAGCGAAGGTAACATAGGCACAGACTAATAATACATAACCAAAGTATCTAACTGGAGACAAAGTCCAGTATCCAAAGTAAGAACATACCAAAGTCTCAGTCTCAAAACATAAGAAAAAAACTAAGCAAGGTTTCCCGCTGGGGCCTCTACTGGAGCAAGGCCAGGTCCTCAAAGCAGTACCATAAATGTAACACATAGCGTTTTCCTCCTCGAAATGTATACCTACAATGTTATCCTGTCAGGACGGGAGCAAGTACAACCTCTACAACTAAAGTACTGAACATATAATGAAAGAGATGTACAACAAGAAACATAGTGTGAAGTCTATAAAACAGAAAATACTGGGAACATGACCTCATGGTACAACTGGGATCACAATATATAGTAACACAGGGAACATGGCATATCTGGAATCATGGTATGACTGGAATCGCAATATCATAGTATCACAGGAACATGGCATAACTCATAGTCTATCATGGCAAGGACACATATGTCATAGAGACAGATGCATATGTAATGTTTAAAACTGTAGCAGGTACATGATCGGTCAATAGGTGATGGTGCTGTGGCACCGTTAAGAACCATATGTACTTCCGTACATGCCTAAATGTACACACGTACAAGTCCGCGTGGTTTTGGGCCTATGGCAAGGTCTACATGCATAATGTCGTCCTTACACGGCATCAAGGTCGCCGGAAATGGGGGGGCATGATCACGTACTCAACTGTCAGTTTCCCCATAACCCATATTCTAACATGTGAGAGATACGAGAGCAGTATAAGCATGGCAGGTACTGGAAGCAGTATAAAACTCGTGAATGCTCAGAGCAGTATAAAGCATAGTGAAACATGTATCGAGAACCAGTATGAAACATGTGAAGATATAAGAACTGTCCTAAGCATGGTAGGGACCAAATTAATGTAACATGTAAAGACATAATCTTGCAGTTATTCAGAAAGCAGTATTTTAACAGGGCTAATACATGTTCTAACATTAAAAGACAGTAAATGAGTGTGTAGATGTACTTGCCTCGAGCAAAGCAAGAATACTAGTACGAAGATATAGATGTCCGGTATCCTGTCAATAATGATATACAACTCAGTTCTAAGCTATGTTCAAGATATCACTAGTGGTGTGACACGACTCCTAACTGGATACTAGCCAAGTGGGGACCTAGCATAAAAGTCTAATGTGAAGTGCCACATACTCAAACTAACTCTCTAGGGTCTTTACACTAGTGCGGGGTGAGGTCCAATACTATAACAACTCAAATCAACGCAAAACTTGCAAGTTGTAATTACTCAATAATTAAATCAAACGGTACACTAAGTTCCAACAATATTAGAGATAGACAAAAAGCTAAATTATATATAAAATAAAGTACCAAAATAATCCTTGTTAATTATAGAAATTTATACTAATTTTTCTGGAATTTATAAACCTTCATAAATATTTATTAAAAATCAGCGAACATAAATATACTAAAAATGAGTTCTGTTTTCCTATTTTTATAAAATACCAAAAGCACTTAATAAATGCTAGAAAAATTACATTAAATTAGCTAAATTAACATAATATTTAAATACCATTTTTCCAAGATTTTTACAGTAATTAAAATATATATAAAAATTCAAAACCAGAAAGTAACAATATCTAGAAAAATAATTAATTATAAATTAAGGATAATACATAATCAAAATCTACAGATGTTGCCGGACGATAAAATAAATATCACCAACGTGTCCAGAATGGTCAAATCAGCTAGGATAGCCTGTCCAAAAGTCCAATTTGGACACAAAGGCAAAACGGTAATTTCGGGTCAAAATGATGTCCGCCGTTGGACACACTTTGCACCGAAAAGCGTGTCGGGAAAGAAGTCTACAAAACCTAGCAAATTATATGTCCACGAATCCAGAATGATGATACGAACCCAACGGTATGTCCAAAATGGAATTCCGATGTGCCGATCTCAAAATGATACGTTGACGCGACACTTGGTATCCGGTTTGCACGGAAATGCGTGCCGGAGCAAATGTCTTCAAAACTCAGCAAATTATATGTCAACGAGTCCAGAATGACGATACGAACTCAACGGTATATCCGGAATTGGATTCCGATGAGCCGAACTCAAAGTGACCCGTTGACTCAAAAAGTGGGACCCGCTTTGCACCGAAATGCGTGCCAGGGCCCACGTTCTCCAAATCAAGCAAACTTTATATGAAAACAAGCCAGAACGACGCCACGAGACTACTGGTGGTGTCAGAAATTGAATCCGGAGTCCCGGGTTCAAAAATGGAATTTACAAGTGCAATTTAAAGAATTCGGACGGCCAACTTTGGCGTCGAATTCGACCAACCAAACGTGCTTAAAATGAAACGAAATCTAAAGGAGACAGGAAGATGGTTATACCAGCTGTGCACCAGAACTGACGGTGCGCAAAACGGAGCTGCGACGGCGAAGTTACGAGCTGACGAAGTCGGCTCCACGAAACTGTCCAAAAACAGTTCAATTTAAAACGTCAACTTGGTGGCCAGTTTTGAGGTATCAAACGACAATATTAACGGGTGAAATTGACAGGGGTGAAGAGGGATATACCGAGATTGCGACGGAGTGAAGAAATCGCCGATCCAACGGTCGGATTGACCAGAAACGCAGCGCGAAGTTGCTGCGACGGGCTTGAAATCTGAACTTTCGACGCGCGCGTCACGACGGAACTTCGGGAAAAATGCGCGAATCGCCTCGACGGCGCGTCCTGGTGGACGGTGGCCGCCATGTGGGGCTACCAGGGGGTGCGCCCAGGCGAGGGGGCCACGCGGGGGTGGTCGACGGTGGCCGGTGGCGGCCGCGGTGGCGCACGGCCGGCGGCGCACGCGCGCGGCTGTGCGCACGCTGCTGCTGCCAGCGCTCGCGCTTGCTGCTGCTGTCGCAGCGGCGTGCGGCCTGGCCGGGGCACGGCGGCGGGGTCGCGTCGGCGGCGGGGTGGCCGCGACATGGGTCGTCGGTGGTGCGAAGGTGGCGGGGGTGCATGGTAAGAGCTATGGTAATGGTGATGGGTGTATATAATGAAGGAGGGAGGAGGAGAAGAAGATGGAGGAGAGGGGAGGAGCTCGGTGGGAGGAGAGGGGAGGAGCTCGGTGGAAGGCTCGGCCGGGGGGGGGCTGTTCTCGGCATGGGTGGGGTGGAGTTGTGTTGTGTTTGTGAAATATAAAGAGAGAGAGAGAGTTGTGTGCATGGGTGTGTGTATATATAAATAAAAAGAGTGAGAGAGAGAGAATGAGAGAAAGATATTTGAAGAGAGAGAGAGGGAGGGGTGAAGAAGTCGGCTGAAGCTTTGGGGGGGGGGTTTGTGTATGTGTAAAGAGAGAGAGAGGGAGAGAGAATTAAATAGGTAATATATATAATATATATATGGGTGTGTATATATTATATATAGAGAGAGAGAAAGAGATATTTTAGAGAGAGTGAGAGAGAGAGGTCGGTTGGGGAGGGGGAGTGAGCTGTGAAGGGAGTGAGGTGAGGGGGGGGTGTGTTGGTTATAGGAGAGAGAGTGAGATATTTATTTATATATATATATGTATATATATATAAGGGATATTTAAATGAGATATTATAGAATGGGAGAGAATAAATAGATATTTAAATTTAGGAAAAATAGGGAAATTATGTGGGGTACTCGGACAGTCATGAAAGAGCAACGTGGAGCTTGGGTTGGGGTTCGGTCGAACCGGGTCGGGTCGAAATCGAACAGAGTGCAATAATTGAATTAAATAGGGTATTTATAATCATGGGAAAATAAATAATATGCGGGGACTCCAATAAATGGGACACAAGTTGCAGGGGGGAGTAGGCTTCATGTGGGCCAGGTCCGTACTTGGGTTGACAGGTTGGGTCGATGTCGGGTCCCGAAATTAAATTGGAAAATAAATCAGGTTTTACGATCGAAAATAAATCGGCCTAAATTGACCCGGAAGTTGTGCGAAGAAAATGGAGCACAAAATGGAGTATCTGAGTGGGACACGAAGGTCATGGGTGGAGAGCGTCTCGAGTAGATCATTCATGAGAAGTTGGTTCTGAGAAAATGGCTGATCTGGTGCTCCTAAATTAAAAGCAACGGTAACGTACAAACGATGATCAAAAATAAAAGTGGGAATAATATTCAATTATTAATTGGTCTAAGTTGACCCGAACTTGCGCGATACAAAAAGAGCACAAGGGAAAGAGTTCAAGTGGGACACGATATATCAACAGGAAGATAATCTTGTCTACTTCAAAACCCATGAAGAGAGTTTACAGAGATTGGTATCCCTGACGCTCCAGAAGTCAAAGCTACGGAAAGGTACATTAATGATCTAAACAATTTAAATAATAATATTTATCGAAAAATAATTCATGAGAAAATCAAAAATAAACCCTGAAATTCAGGGGGCTTACATCCTACCCACCTTACAAAAATTTCGTCCTCGAAATTAAAATCATCCAGTAGGTCAAACTATAACATGCAGCTGCTCTGGCTACAATACTCAATCTGCTACTCTTGTAATCATCTCTTCTGTTTCTTCTTACAATCTTTTGATTCAGGTTCAACAAAGTCCTTCTATCATAAACTATGTCATATATCCTTTAAAATCTTCCATACTAACATGAACATTTATGTATTCCCTAAAATATAGGTCATTCTCCGGGTATGTCTATAAGCAAACGATGCTTAATCATCAATCATATTTCCAACCTCAATTGTAAATACTGGATTTCCTTATCGTATCCTAAGTATCCATATTCTATCAATCCACAGTTCCTTAGCATCATTTGTCGTCAATCCTTTCCTACAGCTTCTCCTTGAGATCATACTTTCAATTCTTATCCTTGGCGTAGAGCCTTCTTCTTTTACTCAACAAGTCCTCCGAATAAAAATCCTTGTTTTCAAACTCCCGATTTATTAATTACCCATGTACATATGTCTTTGTCTCGTTCTGATATCTTCCCGATCTCGTACGCAATACGATAACTCATTTTAATTTATTCCATATCAATCCACATATCGATCTACCCTCTAATCACATGTAATTAGCTATAGATAACCCATAATCATTTGGTCATCAAAGTCATTTAATGCTCAATCCTCAAATTCTAAGCACAAGATTCTAATCCTCAATCCATAGCCACAACAATATACGATCTCATTTCTCCATCTTAGATACCCTATCATCAAGTCATACTATCAATGCAATCGTTCTTAATGGTTTCCAAGTCTGCTACAGTCAGTCACCTATACTTGTCCCATAAGCTTAATCTAACCAATCCCTAGGAAAAGTACTTATCACAAACACACAATACATTTATAGTTATACTACAGGATCAGTCAACAAGGTTTGGCTATTTCGGTCGCTTATCAAATATAAGGTAACAAGGCCTAAGACTGGGTCAAGCAATCCATAACAGTGTCCAAACAAGTTAAAGGGTCAAACAAGACAGAAAAGTTTATTGGAATATCTCCAAGAATGGTACGAAGACAACAAGATGTATAACGGAAAGAACTACCAAAGAGGTTAACGAAGAAGAGTTTAGTCAAGTCGTAGGAAAGATGGAACACAAAATAATTATGTCCAAAAAGATAACATGAAAACAATCCTATTGGAGAGTCCTAGAGAACCTGTAATTCTAGTTGCAGATGTAGATAGAATGGAGTTAATCAAGACGGGGAAAAATAATAATAATAAGAATTTATTCTTGCTCAATCGATCATAACAAAGTGAACCAAGTTGAGATATGATCTGATAACCATATACGTCTTCCTGAAATCATGTTGCCAGAATTCTCGCCACACCAGTAAGCCTAGATGCAATAAACGATAGAGTCATAACTAAGGTATACTCCCTAAAATTATTATCTAGAATCCTCGCCACGCCAACCGGTATGGCTGCGAGAAAATCTAAATTCTATGAATAGGATAATATATCCGAAATCAGGCTCTATGTTTTTGTCATACCAGCTAATATGGCTGCGATAAATTCTAAACTCCATAACTAAAACAGACGTTTACCCTATCAGGATATATAACAACTCGATCCACAAAATTTATCACGATGCAAGATCAAAGTTAACAACGAAAATCAGAAATTAAATTCAACAACGAATTTAAGGAAAAGCAAATGGAATTAAGCGGAAACAGATTTCTAGTAAGATTAGAGTGAGATCCTCAGGGGTCATCCCAAGGGTACAAACTTGGTCTAAATTGACCCACTGAAATACAAACAAGAGACTAAATACAGTTAACGGTCCTATGCTGTGACGAGTTCTCCTATGTTGTACTCCTAGAAATCCTCTAGGTGTTCTAAATGTCATCCTAGTGTTATCAAGTTATCCTAGATCCTAATTGCAGGCATGCTTGGTACAATAACGTAACCAAACAATTTAGTCGAGACCTGCATGGGCCACCAAAAAAACATGTCACGACCCGATACCCAAATTGTTGGGCCAGGCCGAGCCATGTCCAGCCTACGCTTGGTTAAAGCGCAGTAAGCTGTTCTAATAATAGACAATAAATGATCTAAGCTACTAACAGTTCTAAAATCACATTTAAATGTTCATCACAACACAGCATCTATAAGCGAAGGTAACATAGGCACAGACTTAATAATACATAACCAAAGTATCTAACTGGAGACAAAGTCCAGTATCCAAAAGTAAGAACATACCAAAGTCTCAGTCTCAAAACATAAGAAAATAACTAAGCAAGGTTTCCCGCTGGGGCCTCTACTGGAGCAAGGCCAGGTCCTCAAAGCAGTACCATAATATGTAACACATAGCATTTTCCTCCTCGAAATGTATACCTACAACGTTATCCTGTCAGGACGGGAGCAAGTACAACCTCTACAACTAAAGTACTGAACATATAATGAAAGAGATGTACAACAAGAAACATAGTGTGATAAGTCTATAAAACAGAAAATACTGGGAAACATGACCTCATGGTACAACTGGGATCACAAATATAGTAACACAGGGAACATGGCATATCTGGAATCATGGTATGACTGGAATCGCAATATCATAGTATCAAGGAACATGGCATAACTCATAGTCTATCATGGCAAGGACACATATGTCATAGAGACAGATGCATATGTAATGTTTAAAACTGTAGCAGGTACGTGATCGGTCAATAGGTGATGGTGCTGTGGCACCGTTAAGAACCATATGTACTTCCGTACATGCCTAAATGTACACACGTACAAGTCCGGTGGTTTTGGGCCTATGGCAAGGTCTACATGCATAATGTCGTCCTTACACGGCATCAAGGTCGCCGGAAATGGGGGGGCGATCACGTACTCAACTGTCAGTTTCCCCATAACCCATATTCTAACATGTGAGAGATACGAGAGCAGTATAAGCATGGCAGGTACTGGAAGCAGTATAAAACTCGTGAATGCTCAGAGCAGTAAAGCATAGTGAAACATGTATCGAGAACCAGTATGAAACATGTGAAGATATAAGAACTGTCCTAAGCATGGTAGGGACCAAATTAATGTAACATGTAAAGACATAATCTTGCAGTTATTCAGAAAGCAGTATTTTAACAGGGCTAATACATGTTCTAACATTAAAAGACAGTAAATGAGTGTGTAGATGTACTTGCCTCGAGCAAAGCAAGAATACTAGTACGAAGATATAGATGTCCGGTATCCTGTCAATAATGATATACAACTCAGTTCTAAGCTATGTTCAAGATATCACTAGTGGTGTGACACGACTCCTAACTGGATACTAGCCAAGTGGGGACCTAGCATAAAAGTCTAATGTGAAGTGCCACATACTCAAACTAACTCTCTAGGATCTTTACACTAGTGCGGGGTGAGGTCCAATACTATAACAACTCAAATCAACGCAAAACTTGCAAGTTGTAATTACTCAATAATTAAATCAAACGGTACACTAAGTTCCAACAATATTAGAGATAGACAAAAAGCTAAATTATATATAAAATAAAGTACCAAAATAATCCTTGTTAATTATAGAAATTTATACTAATTTTTCTGGAATTTATAAACCTTCATAAATATTTATTAAAAATCAGCGAACATAAATATACTAAAAATGAGTTCTGTTTTCCTATTTTTATAAAATACCAAAAGCACTTAATAAATGCTAGAAAAATTACATTAAATTAGAATTAACAATATTTAAATACCATTTTTCCAAGATTTTTACAGTAATTAAAATATATTAAAAATTCAAAACCAGAAAGTAACAATATCTAGAAAAATAATTAATTATAAATTAAGGATAATACATAATCAAAATCTACAGATGTTGCCGGACGATAAAATAAATATCACCAACGTGTCCAGAATGGTCAAATCAGCTAGATAGCCTGTCCAAAAGTCCAATTTGGACACAAAGGCAAAACGGTAATTTCGGGTCAAAATGATGTCCGCCGTTGGACACACTTTGCACCGAAAAGCGTGTCGGGAAAGAAGTCTACAAAACCTAGCAAATTATATGTCCACGAATCCAGAATGATGATACGAACCCAACGGTATGTCCAAAATGGAATTCCGATGTGCCGATCTCAAAATGATACGTTGACGCGACACTTGGTATCCGGTTTGCACGAAAATGCGTGCCGGAGCAAATGTCTTCAAAACTCAGCAAATTATATGTCAACGAGTCCAGAATGACGATACGAACTCAACGGTATATCCGGAATTGGATTCCGATGAGCCGAACTCAAAGTGACCCGTTGACTCAAAAAGGGACCCGCTTTGCACCGAAATGCGTGCCAGGGCCCACGTTCTCCAAATCAAGCAAACTTTATATGAAAACAAGCCAGAACGACGCCACGAGACTACTGGTGGTGTCAGAAATTGAATCCGGAGTCCCGGGTTCAAAAATGGAATTTAACAAGTGCAATTTAAAGAATTCGGATGGCCAACTTTGGCGTCGAATTCGACCAACCAAACGTGCTTAAAATGAAACGAAATCTAAAGGAGACAGGAAGATGGTTATACCAGCTGTGCACCAGAACTGACGGTGCACAAAACGGAGCTGCGACGGCGAAGTTACGAGCTGACGAAGTCGGCTCCACGAAACTGTCCAAAAACAGTTCAATTTAAAACGTCAACTTGGTGGCCAGTTTTGAGGTATCAAACGACAATATTAACGGGTGAAATTTGACAGGGTGAAGAGGGATATACCGAGATTGCGACGGAGTGAAGAAATCGCCGATCCAACGGTCGGATTGACCAGAAACGCAGCACGAAGTTGCTGCGACGGGACTTGAAATCTGAACTTTCGACGCGCGCGTCACGACGGAACTTCGGGAAAAATGCGTGAATCGCCTCGACGGCGCGTCCTGGTGGACGGTGGCCGCCATGTGGGGCTACCAGGGGGTGCGCCAGGCGAGGGGGCCACGGGGGTGGTCGACGGTGGCCGGTGGCGGCCGCGGTGGCGCACGCCGGCGGCGCACGCGCGCGGCTGTGCGCACGCTGCTGCTGCCAGCGCTCGCGCTTGCTGCTGTCGCAGGGCGTGCGGCCTGGCCGGGGCACGGCGGGGGGTCGCGTCGGCGGCGGGGGTGGCCGCGACATGGGTCGTCGGTGGTGCGAAGGTGGCGGGGGTGCATGGTAAGAGCTATGGTAATGGTGATGGTGGTGTATATAATGAAGGAGGGGAGAGAAGGAGAAGATGGAGGAGAGGGGAGGAGCTCGGTGAGGAGGAGAGGGGAGGAGCTCGGTGGAAGGCTTGGCCGGGGGGGGCTGTTCTCGGCATGGGTGGGGTGGAGTGTGTGTTGTGTTTGTGAAATATAAAGAGAGAGAGAGAGAGTTGTGTGCATGGGTGTGTGTATATATAAATAAAAAGAGTGAAGAGAGAGAATGAGAGAAAGATATTTGAAGAGAGAGAGAGGGAGGGGTGAAGAAGTCGGCTGAAGCTTTGGGGGGGGGGTTTGTGTATGTGTAAAGAGAGAGAGAGGGAGAGAGAATTAAATAGGTATATATATAATATATATATGGGTGTGTATATATTATATATAGAGAGAGAGAGAAAGAGATATTTTAGAGAGAGTGAGAGAGAGAGGTCGGTTGGGGAGGGGGAGTGAGCTGTGAAGGGAGTGAGGTGAGGGGGGGGTGTGTTGGTTATAGGAGAGAGAGTGAGATATTTATTATATATATATATATATGTATATATATATAAGGGATATTTAAATGAGATATTATAGAATGGGAGAGAATAAATAGATATTTAAATTTAGGAAAAATAGGAAATTATGTGGGGTACTCGGACAGTCATGAAAGAGCAACGTGGAGCTTGGGTTGGGGTTCGGTCGAACCGGGTCGGGTCGAAATCGAACAGAGTTCAATAATTGAATTAAATAGGGTATTTATAATCATGGGAAAATAAATAATATGCGGGGACTCCAATAAATGGGACACAAGTTGCAGGCGGGGAGTAGGCTTCATGTGGGCCAGGTCCGTACTTCGGGTTGACAGGTTGGGTCGATGTCGGGTCCCGAAATTAAATTGGAAAATAAATCAGGTTTTACGATCGAAAATAAATCGGCCTAAATTGACCCGGAAGTTGTGCGAAGAAAATGGAGCACAAAATGGAGTATCTGAGTGGGACACGAAGGTCATGGGTGGAGAGCGTCTCGAGTAGATCATTCATGAGAAGTTGGTTCTGAGAAAATGGCTGATCTGGTGCTCCTAAATTAAAAGCAACGGTAACGTACAAACGATGATCAAAAATAAAAGTGGGAATAATATTCAATATTAATTGGTCTAAGTTGACCCGAACTTGCGCGATACAAAAAGAGCACAAGGGAAAGAGTTCAAGTGGGACACGATATATCAACAGGAAGATAATCTTGTCTACTTCAAACCCATGAAGAGAGTTTACAGAGATTGGTATCCCTGACGCTCCAGAAGTCAAAGCTACGGAAAGGTACATTAATGATCTAAACAATTTAAATAATAATATTTATCGAAAAATAATTCATGAAGAAAATCAAAAATAAACCCTGAAATTCAGGGGGCTTACAGTCATGCATCATCTGTTGTCTGGCACCATTTGACTATTTCAGTGCTGGCGCCAATTATGAGTAGCGCATGCTGATTTTCATACTTTTTGAGTTTCTACAAGACCCCCTTCAAAGTTTTTAAATTTAAAAAACTTCAAAATTTGGAATACTTTGAATAAGAATCCTTTCTGTGTAATTGGTTCGTGTCACGACCCGCACCCTAGAGTAAGGGCACGAGAAGTGGATACGTCTAGCCTACGCCGCAGTGTCGGTGGTAGAACGCTGTCCTAGGTCTCAACATCTAATAATATAAGGTACCTGTATAGTATATACACTCCGAGTAGAGGTGACAATACAGAAATACAGTCTCAATCACAACAAAGGCAGAATACGATAAGATAGATAGATATGAAATGAATCCACAAAAGATACAAATAGATAGAGAGTCTAATTGTCTATGATATCACAATAAATCCAGAACATCCAACTCAAATACAGTAATCCAGAGAATAAGTACAACTGAAAATCACTACTCTAGACTAAGGGTGTGTCATCCACTGCTAATGGATCCTGCTGGAGATCCAAGTCACAGCAATCCTCTAGGGTAGTCCCATAGTTAGTGGTATAAAGCGCCTCGTCCTCATCCTCTGTAATATTTTCAACAGGTCCAGTCAGGACAGGAGCGAGCATAATACATCTCATGCAAATTATAACAGGTTAGGAAATATAATATGCTAGAGAGTAAGATACATAAAAACTGAAAGAACAACATGGTATAAAAGAGAGAACTGTAAGTAAATAGCTACAATATATAAAGAGAACTATCAGTGACTAGTGAATCAGATTACAAGATAAACATGTGAACAGTTGGAGGTGATTCATGGCTATACTAAATAGTTGATTCATGACTACACTACTTTAGAATTATTCACATATTTAGTTCTACTCCCCCATCTCCAATTAATACACAAGGATCCAGTCAACATTAAGATTTATGACTACGCTACTGGCTCATAATAAGTGATACATGAATAGATTTGTGAAGGCTCTGTGATTCATGATAGTACAAGAATCACAAGCATATTCATGAGATTCATGATATAGAAGCATGAAATACATGATGTAAGTGAAACACACGAGACATGAGTATCTGATGCTCCGAGAGAGATAACATCTCATGAAGGGATCCATATAGTACCAATCCGTGTTACCAACGTGACAGCTTTCAAGTAAAGTAATCTAGAGCAGGAAAATAATCCTAAACAAGATATGAATGATCAGAGAATGTACTCGCCTGATATCCTGAGTATCTGAAGAGAATATACTGTCTGAGGAGTGGTGTCTGGCTCCTATAGAACAATACAAGTCACAACATGTCCAAATGGTAAAATTGACTGCTAAAATGCATTCTACATGATGTTTGGGTCAATCTAGGCTAAAGTCAACCTTTGGTCAACTCTAGTCAACTACACAAGTTAAACTAGGTCAAACCTAACCCAAACAGGTCTCACTAAGCCTAGCCAGTCTATTCTAGCAAGCACACATCAACACAATGTTATACAAGTTTATCAACACACAAGTCACATGTGTATACATGTCATATACACATAGGCTATATTATAGGAATCTACATAGGCTATATGCCATAGGCTACATACCATAGGCAACCTATATTGGCAATACATATATTCAATTACCACATCCACATACACTAAATAATATAGGCAATATGCATATATATTACATTTACATATTTAGCTAACAAATTAGAGATATTTATTATTATATATATATATATATAAATATATAGATATATATATATATATATAATATATACAAACACAAGGTTTTTGAATCTAGGGCTGACTGTGCCAAGATAAAGAGTGGTTGGGATTAATCTTGGTGAATCAACGGTTGTGGGATTTTATGGGGAATCCAAAGAGGTGAGGTTTGCACTCATAATGGTTGTGGATGAGCATATTGAGAGTGGGGTTTTAGGGGAAGAGCATATTGAGAGTGGGGTTTTATGGGGAATCTAAAGAGTGGGTTTGTATCATAATGGTGTGGATGAGCATTATTCAGAGTGGGGTTTTATAGGAATCCAAAGAAAATCACATCAGCAGTGGTTGGGATTTAATTTTGATGGGGGCCTCATAATTATTATTGTTCGTTTAAAATTGGGGGTCCAAGATTTTGAGGGGAATACCTTAAATGAAAACATGCCCTATAGGCAGGGTTATGACTAGTATATATATATATATATATATATATATCTATAATATATATATAATTATAATATATATATAGATATTATATATAATATATTATATATATAATATTATATATAATATATATATATATTAAATAATTAATATATATATATTTAATATATAATATTTGTATATATATAAATATATATATATATATATATATATATTAATATATATATATATATAATATATATATATATATATATATATATAGAGAGAGAGAGAGAGAGAGAGATAGAGTGACGTGTGGCATGTGTGTGTGTATGAGTGTTTTGAGGACATCATGGTTAGTGTATGTATAATAACGTAGCTATAGGGTGTTCTCAGATATTAAATCGGTTTGAGTGTAACATGTATGTGTGTGTAGAGGACATAGGCTGTTATCTCAGTTTTTGCATATGTGTGTGTGGTGTGAATATGTGAGTGTGAGTGACAGTAGATAGGGTGTTGTGTCAATAGGTGAAACAGTACAAAATTGTTCTCAGTTTTCCAGATTTTGTAGAGTGTGGGTGTGTGTGTATATCAATATTGTGTGTGTGTATAAGCTAACAGTGTGTGTCAATGTTCTCAAGTTTTAGTTAGGGGTGTGTGTATACATGACAGGAAAGAGTGTGTACATGAGTGTATGTAGCATTGTGATATGGAAAACAGTGGATAGGTGATACACATGGCAGTTTACAGGTGTGTACTCAAATCAATGCATTAAAACTCAAGACAATTTCGAATTCAGTTAATACATAGATAGGTTTCAGGATTCCAGTTTTCAGTTAACATCCAATTCAATTTGTAAACCAATTATCAATCCCCAATCATGAACCCTAATATGATCATTAACCCTTACATATATAAGTGAACCATTCATGATAATTAATCATCAATCAAATAGTTTTAAATACAATTTAAATCTCAGCAAATCAAATCATGAACAGTATCAGTGAATTGGGAAAACTCAATTTTGAATCCAAAATACAATTAATATTCGAATCTAATGGTTGGTAAATAATGTGTCATGCTTGTACGTGTCAAGCATGGTGTCTGTGTCCAACCAAGTGGACACAATCGTATCCAAGACACTAAAATCATCACACGACACACACTCAGCGCACAGCCTCATGCACATGTTCACGCGTGTCTAGCACACGACACACGACACGACACAACACGAGTGCGTATCCACACACTCGCCTAGGGCTACAACCCTGACTCGTGTCCACGAGACACCAAGACACGACACGAAGCCCGTGTCAGTGGGGTCTGTACCTCACACGCACAGCAAAAATGGCTAGTGTGGGCTCGATAGCGTGTCCGACTCGACACGACGCGACTTGAGACTCGATGGGGCTTGTGTCAGTTACTGCCCCTCGGTCCTCGCTAGTTGCACATGTCGAATTGTCACGACCCGCACCCACCGTGAGGGTACGAGTACGTAAACTGCCCAGCCTACGCCGTAGTGTCGGCGGTAGAACGCTGTCCTAGGTCAATCATCTAACAATATATAAGGTACCTGTACAGTATTACACTCCGAATAGTGGTGACATAGCAAATACAGTCTCAATCACATCTAAGGTAGAATACGATAAAATAGATCGATATGAACTGAAATCCACACAAAAGATACAATAGATGGAAGTCTAGGTGTCTATGATAACATCTCCACAACATCCAGATAATACAACTCCCAATATCTACAATAATGTATCAATGAGAAAGACAAGGTAAGAGTCTAAGCTAGCAGTCTAAACCACTGGTGGCAGATCCTCTACTGCAAGTGGGTCCAGATCACAAGTGTTGTCTATAGCTGTACCATAATAGGTAGACACCAGAGCCATCCTCGTCCTCTGTAAAATTTTCAACAGGTCCAGTTAGGACGGGAGCGAGCATAATACATCTCACGCAGATCATAACAGGTTAGAAAATATAAACATACAAGAGAGTACGATACATGAAACTGAAAGAAAGTACATGATGTAAATAGAGAGAGAACTGTAATAGAAATATCTACTATAAGTAGAGAGCTACCAGTGACTAGTGATTTAGAGTATTAGTCGACATGTGAACGGCTGGATTTGCACATGAATATACTAAAGAGGCGCACATGGATATACTTTGGAATTGTTCACATGACTATTTATACTCCTCTATACCCCAATCAATACACAAGGATCCAGACAAGTTATGTTACACACATAATTTTCACATGAAAGCCCATAAATGGGTGCATTGAAGTATACATGAGGGCTCATAAATGAGTGCACATGAAATTCACATAAAGGCCCATAAATGGGTGCACATGAAATTCACATGAGAGCTCATAAATGAGTGCACATGAAGTATAGGTTATACATGAGAAAAGACCGAACATGAGAGCACATGAGAGTACATGAGCATGCATGAACGAGCATGAAGCACATGAGAAACATGAATAACATGAGAGCGAGGAATATATGATACATGAAATACACGACATGATGTATCGATGCTCCCAAGGGGGATAACATCTCAATGTAGGGATCCATATAGTACCAATCCGTGATAATATCGTGACAGCATCAAATAAGGTAAACTAGAGCAGTAATATAATTCTAAGCAAGTTATGAAATGATCAAAGAATGTACTCGCATGGTATCCTAAATATCTGAAGAGAATATACTGTCCGAGGAGTGGTGTCTGGCTCCTATAGAACAGTACAAGTCACTACATGTTTAAAATAATAAATAGACTGCTACAATGCATCTACATGAGGTTTGGGGTCAATCTAGGCTAAAGTCAACTTTGGTCAACTCTAGTCAACCCTAACAGTCAAACTAGGTCAACTCTAGTCTAGTTAGGTCAAACAAGGTCAAACAAGGTCAAACAAGGTTAAAGTCAAACAAGTCTAGGTTGGTCAACCCTAGGCTTAACAAGTCAACCTAGGTCTCTAACCATTAGCCTAGCAAGCACACACTAGTCTAGTGATACACTAACTCAAGTGTACTCACACCACATGCCATAGGCTATTCTACCTAGGCCATGAGCCATATACACAAGGCCATACACCCATTCCACCTATATCTATATACACATTATCTACATAGGCAATTGCATTATCTATTGCATTCCACATACCACATTAGGCTATATACATTACACTCACATTACATATGTTACATTCATATTAAATCATATAAAGGTACATATAGGGTAGCTATATAGGAACTAGATTATTTCCATATATACATGTAGAGGCATACATGTGTATGTGAGTGTAGATATGTGTGACAGGAAATCAACAGAGTGTTGTGTAATGTATGTCCATAGGTGAGTGAGTGTGACAGGAATCTAGAAAGGGCGTTGTGTGTGTTAGGTGATGAGTGAGTGAGTGAGAGCCATGTGGGTGTGTCAAGTGTCATAGATGAAACAGGGAAAAACTGTGTGTATGTATGTGTCATATAGGTTGTCAAGTGTCTCATATGTGAGGTGACAGTGACAGTGTAGATGCCTATAGTTCTCATATTTTTGTGTGAGGAAGGGTATCAAAGTATGAAATATCAGTGTCATGTGTGTGTGTGTGGATGATACGTGTCTCAGGAATGTGGAGTGACAGGAAGTTAAAATAGAGTGTGTGTGTTTATGAATGAGTTAATAGGAACAGTCTCAGGTTTTGGCATTATATAATGTATAACAAACAGAAAATATCAAGTAATGTGTGTAACACATAATGTGTGATGTTCTCAGAAATTCCACACGACAGTTCAATAAAAACCCTTAGCAGTTAGCAACCCAAAAACCGAATTCAAAACCCATTGCTCACACAAATCTCAAACTAACATGAACATTATTCATTACATATGTAGGTGAGTCTAATTTACTCATTTAACATCATTAAATCAGTTTAAAATGCAAATTAAAAACTCAGAAAATGAATCAGTGAAGTGGTGTATCAGTGGTATCAGAAATTAGGGGGGATTTCATGATTTCGAATCTAATTAATTAACAAAATCACAATCAAGGAGTTGGTAACTAGTGACACATGAGAGAGAGTGTCAAAGGGTGTCTTTGTGTCTAAGAACTGGACACGAATCGTGTCCAAAACACAACACACAGTAAACTGTACACTACGCAGCGTCGTGCACGCGTGCACACGCGTGTAGGACACAACACACGATGCTTCGTATCACGTGTACACACCCACGTGTTCGCCTAGGATAGGTCTACACGCTAGCATGCCTGACACGTGTCCACGACGTGTCCACAGCGGACACGAGCGCACGTTGCGTGTCTGGGCGTGAAAACTGTCATTGCACGAGCAGTACATGTCCAGTGCGGGTCGAAATACTCCCTAACCAGTCAACAGATCCTACAAAACTTTATAGGCCTCGTGTCAGTCATCTAGGGAGTGTCTATGCCAAATTTTGTGTCATGAAGTGGCGTGTCCAGTGAGAACCAGGACACGGGCAGCAGGGCACCCAAACGAGCCCGTACTACGTGTCCAAGCACAAAATCCTACACAAATCGACACGAAATACAAATCATCCTTCACAAAAATTCATACACACATATAGATCTAGGGATCTATGAAATTAGATTTTCAAAATATGAAAATAAATCCCTAAGGGGCATTTTAACAAATACCTATGTATCCACTATGATACGTGTCCGATACAGACACCAAATCGACACGAATTGTGCCCAAATTTCAGGGACAACTAGGAGACTCCTAGATCTAGCCCTAAATACAAAGAAAACAAGAAAATAATGGGTTACCTATTGAGTGTCAATACTCAAAGAAGGCACCAAATGGAAGGATTCCAAATAGCAACTCCAAAGCTCCAAATGGCACAAAAACTGAGATGAACCTCCAAATCAGTAAACACACAGTAATTAGATCCTAATGCAAAAGACTAGGGTTAAGAAGGAGTTGAAATGAATTTAATAGGATTTTAGGAGAATGGGATTTACCTTTTCTTCAAAATCTAGGTCAAGCACAAAAGAGGCAAGAACCACTTAAGAGAATACTTATAGGCAAGGAAACCCTATGTGTGGCTGCCATGGGTGGGTTTGTTTGGGTTTTGGGCTTAAGTCATGGGCCTATGGCTTAATTACAAGTCATGAAATTAATTCTAAGTCATAGGTCATGCACCAAATCACTATTCTTCCTATTCAAACTGTAACGCCCCAGTCTCAAAATACGTAGGACTAGGAACGTAGATATGCCAGCTGTATACATACAAAATACACTCCAATATATAGAAATCTCATATGAATACATAAGCTGTAAAATGCAGTAGAACCATAACTAATCTCATCCACACTAAAATAAATGAATAAAAGATATCATATAATGATAATGAATTGTCTTGATACAATAGGTTGGGCGGAGACAAATCTACTACCAACAAATAAGAAAAAATACATGGGAAATGAAATAAGTTTGGCGAGCGAAGCGAAGACGATCCAAGTGCAATCATCCTCGGAGAAATAGAGAGGACTACGGCTAGAGCTAGAATACTTGCGAAAGACAAGAACACACACCTGGAGAGATAACCCGGTCCTTAGAGGGACGTAACAAGACACATAATATCATGCCATATAAACTGAATAAATATTGCTGAAATAAATAAGTCAATTGAATTATAACATGGTCCAATACACACCTATTGAACTAGCTTACCATCTCCCCAACCAAACAAGGACAAGAGATGGTAAATTAATTCACGACGACGTATCTTTCTATGATATGAACCCAATATGGTATCCGGACCCCAACAAGGTTCAATACCTTCTCATCGAAGTAGTAAGTCACACCTACAACCAAACAAGGACAAGATGTGACGAACTAATCCGCGATAAATTATTGATCCAAGCCACGGTCAGATACAAGTACCCAAACCAAAAGTACTCATACCTAACGGATAAAGGTGCCTAACCGTTCTAAGTGAAATATAGTTAAGAACAATCCATCCTACACATGGGCCCTGGCTAAATAGGATCGACATAGTCCCCCCTTGGGGCACTAGAGGCCCAATCAATAAGAGCATAACGTTCCGCAGAACGTCAGTGGCCGTCAGTAATCATGGGTCATCAACCCCGTTTCTCTAGTGGAGAATCCGGGTCACAAGGAAAAGTGCATCGAAGCCCATACGCTAAGGAATTGTCCTCCCCGCCCAATGCCTACTGTGTTGTATCCACAACACAAAACCACTATAACCGCTAAGTCAAACTAGCATACAATCTCTATTAGCGGTTATTCCATCTCACGGCTTATACATACCGGTGGCCAGCCAGTCACGCATGTCCGTGTTCTATATGCGACACACATCTTCGTGGTACAACATGTCAAGGCCAATGAATGCAACACACAAGGTGGTCCCTTAAATCCAGGTTTAATGTGTAAGAAAACTAGTACATAGCAGGAAATATAACTGAACAGTAAGTTCTAACAGGTTATGCCATGTATCACAGTTTATTTTGCATAAAGAAAATAAATAATACATAAAATATGAGCTAAAATAAATAAACAGCAAATGGCAAGGTGTCTTGCCTGGTAGTACGCCTGGTGTGCTGCAATGATAAATGTGGTGCGAACTGCGACATCGGTGCAACAACTATACAAGGGAACCTCTGATGGTGGCACGGACAGTTCCATTGGGTCCAGAAGGGTCAATTTAGTTAGGGTGGACATAAGGTTGTCTAGAATTGGCAGGAGATTAGGAAAAATGGGATTATTCATGGACGGAAGGATAGTCGGAGGAAATTTAGAAAAACTATTTATAATACTTGATAAAATATTTTATGGTAAAACTAGCTTTGAGATAAATATATAAAATTATAAAGATTGCTTTTAGGTAAAACACTAGATTTGTGAGATATACTCCTTAGATGGAAGCTATATTTTTATTGGTAAAACTATTATTTCATAAATTCATAAAAATATGGAAAAATCGATTTAGGCTAAAATACGTAAATAAGGTACTATATAATATTATAAAATATATTTAGAATTATCTCCATATCATGAGAACAAAATAACAATATAGGTCTTGGTAGATCCAATAAAATAATAATGATAATTACTATCCTTATTAATAACAGTAAATAAATAAAATTTATATTTAACTTATATACATGTTTTTACGTACTAATTCACAATCCAAACCATATACTCTTTTTATCATACAATAAAATAATAAACAAATAATACTGTTGTACAAGGAGAAGAAAATAATAATAATAATAATAATAATAATAATAATAATAACAATAATAATAATAATAATAATAATAATAATAATAACAATAATAATAATAATAATAATAATAATAATAATAATAATAATAATAATAAAATAATACTAATAACAATAAAACAAAGTAATTAATATATATAAAAATTTACGAAGCAGCTGTTCTTCTCAAATAAGATAATAATTAACAATTAAATAATTAATAATAAAATAAATAAAAAAAAATCAGAACAGAGTAATATGGGTCTCCTCCTTCGAGGAGAATACATCAAAACCAAAAAAGAAAAAGGGATTAGAGAGGGAAGAGAGAGGATGGAGGGAGGAGAGAGAAGTAGGGAGAGTGGGAGAGAGAGGCCGGAGGGGAAGAGAGCAGGAGTGCAGAGGCTGTGGGCGCGAGAGAAGGAGAAGGGGGCGGCGCACGCGACGGTTGCCGGAGGGAGCAGCGGAGAGGAGCGGGATCGGGCGGAGCGCGGCGGACGGGCGCGGCAAAGGAAGTCGGAGGGGCCGTCGGTGCTCACCGCTCCGGCGGCCGCCAGGGGCGGTGACGCGCTGGAGGCACCGACCGGAGAGAAGGAGTCTCGGGTTGCGGCGGAAGTTTCCAGGCGGAGGAGGTTAGTTTAGTTCTTCCTTGTTCCTTGGTGTGGTGGTGGTTTTGGTGAGGAAGGTGGTCGGCCGGAGGGAATTCCTGTGACGGTGGCTGCTTTGGGGTTGCCTGATGGTTGTCGGAGGGGTGCGTGGTGATTCTGGTATTAGGTTCGGGTCTGTGGCCAGTGGCCGGGGTGGTCAAGGTGTTTGGTGGTGTTGTTGGTTTTAGGGCGGCTACGGCTGGGATGGCCGGGTCTCGGTGGCGGAAGTGGAGATAGGGTGTCGGTGGAGAAGATGGTGGTCCGGCAAAGATGGTGCTGTTGATGATCATGGTGGTGAGATGGTCGGGAATAAGGGAGGTGGTCGGACAAAGGGCAGCGGGTGGTTGCACCGGTGTTTGGGTTGGTGTTGGTTGTGGTGGTCGGTGGTGAACATGGGATCCAGCTTGGTGGCGAGGAGCAGCATGACACGACGGAGGATGAAGCGGTAACTAGGGTTTAGGGTTAGGGTTAGGTTTTATTTGTGTCGGAGGTGTGTCCGACACGAGGAAAATGTATATGTAAAAGATTGGAATAAGATGATGGACGGGAGGGGACATGGACACGATGCACACACGTGGGTGGAGGAGAATTTGTGGAGTATAATTTTGGATGTGAGGAATATATGGAGGAGTACCCTGCCTATTTATAGGATGTGGTAATTCCCAATTGGATAAGGATTAGGAAGATTTAAAATCCAATTAGATAATTCATCTATTAATTTAAATCAATCCAAATCGAAATCAATTTAAATCTAACTAATTTACATCCTTTAGTTTAAAAATAAGATAATTCAAATCCCAAATATAGATATTAATTTAAATAAATCCAAAATTCAAATCAAGATTTAAATTGTCACAAAAATTTTAAAATATGTTTTCCAAAATTACTATTAATAATAATTTCGAAAATTACATTATTATTTAAAAATAAACTAATAATTAATTACGAAATGTATAAGTATGCACAAATAATATTTACAAATATACACTTTTCTAGTATACCATTTTATAAGAATATTATTTATTTTTATAACTGTCTAAATAAAAGGCTTTTCATAAATAAATCATAATTTAGGAATTTTGATAGCTAAAAATAATTATTATATATATTATCTTGAAACTAATAGAATAGGAAAAATGTTTTTCTAAAAAAAATGTGTACGCTCGTACATATTCGCATTCGTCGAGCAATTACGAAAAATTAAATTTTGTGTACGACGTACAATACGACTACACGACGTACAATACAAAATTTTAAATCAGTACAAAATTTAATAAAAAAATAGTAGAAATTTAGGGGTTTTACATCCTACCCAACTTAAAAAAATTTCGTCATCGAAATTAAGAATTAGTAGGGGGAGAAGGCACAACGGTAGATAGAAGGGTTCCTTAAAGAAGTTTATATGGTCGTAGTCTAGGTTGAGGATATGATTAAGAGACGATTGTAATCACTCTTAAATTCAAGTGATTAGAAAGTCAATATTGTAAATTTAGGGTCGAGGAAAAGGTCGAGTAGTTCAAGACAAAGATATAGTTACATTGGGTTGTAATGGTCATGGTGACAGGACAATTAGAGGAAGTTCTAGTATAATGCCTTTGTTCTTCTAAAATATGTGAAGGCGAAAGAAATAAGGAGTTCAAAAGACGATATTATCAAGTACGAATACGTGGTTCGAGGACGACCGAAAATTTTTAAAAGGAGTTGCCAAGGCAGTCGCAGATGGGACTCTAAAGGACAAGTTTAGCTATGTCCCCATCCACGTAGAACGATATATATAAGCGAACCAAAGTGCACTCGGTTGATCAGACCATCATGCACCGGTTCTGATTAGGCGATATATTAGTGGGAGCGACCCAAATAATATATGTCTTGAACAAGCTCGATAAAAGAATAAGCGTACAAAAACTAGGCTACATTAGCATCATTAGTCTAGATAGTAAAAATATGGGCACGTGAGATTAAGATTGAAATAAAGAACCAATATGAATAGTCTAAGTGTCATAAAATCTAAGTCTTGCATGAAGCTTGAACTTATGTAGTCGTCATAGTTTCCTTGTCTATGGCTTGGTTGGCTAGATAAATTAGGGTCTTCTAAATTCTGGAACCTAATTAAACTTGCTAATATAGGTCACAAGGACAAAGGGATTGCTAGGTCACAAAGCATTCTACACAACTTAAAAGAATTAAACTAAGGGTGTTTAGGACATCTAACCAGTAGGGTCAATCTTTAGCAAATACGAAGGAAAGATAAGAATAATGATAGGAGGAATCAAGCACGATGCAATTGATGAGTCGAACGGTAATTCGAATATGGGATCGAAGAAAGAGGTCAAGTATGTTGATGAGATCCGAGACTTCTAATTATATACGCAGGCTTGCTTGGTACGGTAAAGTAAGCAAACAATTTATCTTGACCTGCATGGGCCACAACAAAAATATGTAACGCCCCAGTCCCAAAATACGTAGGACTAGAAACGTAGACATGCCAGCTGTATACATACGAAGTACACTCCAATATATAGAAACCTCGTATGAATACATAAGCTGTAAAATACAGTAGAACCATAACTAATCTTATCCACACAAAAATAAATGAATAAAAGATATCATATAATGATAATGAATTGTCTTGATACAATATATTGGGCGGAGACAAATCCACTACCAACAAATAAGAAAAATACATGGGAAATGAAATGAGTTTGGCGAGCGAAGCGAAGACGATCCAAGTGCAATCATCCTCGAAAAAATAGAGAGGACCACAGCTAGAGCTAGAATACCTGCGAAAGACAAGAACACACACACACCTGGAGAGATAACCAGGTCCTCAGAGGGACGTAACAAGACACATAATATCATGCCATATAAATTGAATAAATATTGCTCAAATAAATAAGTCAATTGAATTATAACATGGTCCAGTACCGACCTATTGAACTAGCTTACCATCCCCCAACCAAACAAGGACAGGAGATGGTAAACTAATTCACGGCGACGTATCTTTCCATGATATAAACCCAATATGGTATCCGGACCCCAATAAGGTTCAATACCTTCTCATCGAAGTAGTAAGTCACACCTACAACCAAACAAGGACAAGATGTGACGAACTAATCCGCGACATGTTATTGTTCCAAGCCACGGTCAGTTACAAGTACCCAAACCAAAAGTACTCGTACCTAACGGATAAAGGTGCCTAACCGTTCTAAGTAAAATGTAGTTATGAATAATCCTTTCTACGCACGGGCCCTAGCTAAATAGGATCGGCATAGTCTCCCCTTTGGGCACTAGAGGCCCAATCAATAAGAGAATAACGTTCCGCAGAACGTCAGTGGCCGTCAGTAAACATGGTTCATCAATCCCGTATCTCCAGCGGAGAATTCGGGTCATAAGGGAAAGTGCATCGAAGCCCATACGCTAAGAAATTGTCATCCCCGCCCAATGCCTACTGTGTTGTATCCACAACACAAAACCACTATAACCGCTAAGTCAAACTAACATACAATCTCTATTAACGGTTATTCCTATCGTACGGCTTATACGTACCGGTGGCCAGCCAGTCACGCATGTCCGTGTTCTACATGCGACACACAACTTCGTGGTAAAATGTGTCAAGGCCAATAAATGCAGCACACAAGGCGGTCCCTTAAATCTAGGTTTAATGTGTAAGAAAACTAATACATAGCAAGAAATATAACTGAACAGTAAGTTCTAACAGGCTATGCCATGTATCACAGTTTATTTTGCATAAAGAAAATAAATAATGCATGAAATATGAGCTAAAATAAATAAATAGCAAATGGCAAGGTGTCTTGCCTGGTAGTACGCCTGGTGTGCTGCAATGATGAATGTGGCACGAACTGTGACGTCGGTGCAACAACTATACAAGGGGACCTCTGATGGTGGCACGGACAGTTCCATTGGATCCAGAAGGGTCAATTTAGTTTGGATGGACATAAGGTTGTCTAGAATTGATGGAAGATTAGGAAAAATGGGATTAGTCATGGACGGAAGGATAGTCGGAGGAAATTTAGAAAAACTATTTATAATACTTTATAAAATATTTTATGGTAAAACTAGCATTGAGATAAATATATAAAATTATAAAGATTGCTTTTAGGTAAAACCCTAGATTTGTGAGATATACTCCTTAGAAGGAAGCTATATTTTTATTGGTAAAACTAATATTTGATAAATTCATAAAAATATGGAAAAATTGATTTAGGATAAAATATGTAAATAAGGTACTATAAAATATTATAAAAATATATTTAGAATTATCTCCATATCCTGAGAACAAAATAACAATATAGGTCTTGGTAGATCCAATGAAATAATAATGATAATTACTATCCTTATTAATAACCGTAAATAAATAAAATTTATATTTAACTTATATACATGTTTTTACGTACTAATTCACAATCCAAACAAATACTCTTTTTATCATACAATAAAAAATCATAAAATAATACTGTTGTACAAGGAGAAGAAAATAATAATAATAATAATAATAATAACAATAAGAATAATAATAATAACAATAATAATAATAAGTATAATAATAATAATAATAATAATAATAATAATAATAATAAAATAATACTAATAACAATAAAATAAAGTAATTAATATATATAAAAATTTACGCAGCAGCTGTTCTTCTCAAATAAGATAATAATTAACAATTAAATAATTAAATAAAAAATAAATAAAAAAATCAGAACAGAGTCATGGTTCTCCTTCGAGGAGAACACATCAAAACCAAAAAAAGAAAAAGGGATTAGAGAGGGGAGAGATAGGATGGAGGAAGGAGAGAGAAGCAGGAAGAGTGGGAGAGAGAGGCCGGAGGGGAAGAGAGCGGGAGTGCGGAGGCTATGGGCGCGAGAGAGGGAGAAGGGGGAGGCGCATACGACAGTTGTCGGAGGGAGCGGCAGAGAGGAGCGGGATCGGGCGGAACGCGGCGGACTGGCGCGGCAAGGGAAGTCGGAGGGGTCGTCGGGGCTCACCGCTCCGACGGCCGCCAGGGGCGGTGACGCGCTGGAGGCACAGGCCGGAGGGGAGGAGTCTCGGGTTGCGGCGGGGGTTTCCAGGCGGAGGAGGTTAGTTTAGTTCTTCCTTGTTCCTTGGTGTGGTGGTGGTTTTGGTGAGGAAGGTGGTCGGCCGGAGGGAATTCCTGTGACGGTGGCTGCTTTGGGGTTGCCTGATGGTTGTCGGAGGGGTGCGTGGTGATTCTGGTGTTAGTGTCGAGTCTGTGGCCAGTGGCCGGTGTGGTCAAGGTGTTTGGTGGTGTTGTTGGTTTTAGGGCGGCTACGGCCGGGATGGCCGGGTCTCGGTGGCGGGAGTGGAGATAAGGTATCGGTGGGGAAGATGGTGATCCGGCAGAGATGGTGCTGTTGATGATTATAGTGGTGAGATGGTCGGGAATAAGGGATGTGGTCGGACAAAGGGCAGCGGGTGGTTGCGCCGGTGTTTGGGTTGGTATCGGTTCTGGTGGTCGGTGGTGAACATGGGATCCAGCTTGGTGGCGAGGAGTAGCACGACACGACGGAGGATGAAGCGGTAACTAGGGTTTAGGATTAGGGTTAGGTTTTATTTGTGTCGGGGGTGTGTCCGACACGAGGAAAATATATATGTAAAAGATTGGAATAAGATGATGGACGGAAGAGGACATGTACACGATGCACACACGTGGGTGGAGGAGAATTTGTGGAGTATTATTGTGGATGTGAGGAATTTATGGAGGAGTACCTGCCTATTTATAGGATGTGGGAATTCCCAGTTGGATAAGGATTAGGAAGATTTAAAACCCAATTAGATAATTCATCTATTAATTTAAATCAATCCAAATCGAAATCAATTTAAATCTAATTAATTTACATCCTTTAGTTTAAAAATAAGATAATTCAAATCCTAAATATAGATATTAATTTAAATAAATCCAAAATTCAAATCAAGATTTAAATTATCACAAAAATTTCAAAATATGTTTTCCAAAAATACTATTAATAATAATTTTGAAAAATATATTATTATTTTAAAATAAACTAATAATTAATTACGAAATATATAAGTATGCACAAATAATATTTACAAATATACACTTTTCTAGTATACCATTTTATAAGAATATTATTTATTTTTATAACTGTCTAAATAAAAGGATTTTCATAAATAAATCATAATTTAGGAATTTTGATAGCTAAAAATAATTATTATATATATTATATTGAAACTAATAGAATAGGAAAAATGTTTTTCTAAAAAAAATGTGTATGCTCGCACATATTCGCACTCGTCGAGCAATTACGAAAAATAAAATTTTGTGCGCGACGTACAATACGACTACGCGACGTACAATACAAAATTTTAAATCAGTACCAAATTTAATAAAAAAATAGTAGAAATTTAGGGGTTTTACATCCTACCCAACTTAAAAAAATTTCGTCCTCGAAATTAAGAATTAGTAGGGGGTGAGAATGCACAACGGTAGATAGAAGGGTTCCTTAAAGAAGTTTATATGGTCGTAGTCTAGGTTGAGGATATGATTAAAGACGATTGTAATCACTCTTAAATTCAAGTGATTAAAAAGTCAAGATTTTAAATTTAGGGTCGAGGGAAAGGTCGAGTAGTTCAAGACAAAGATATAGTTACATTGGGTGGTAATGGTCATGGTGACAGGACAGTTAGAGGAAGTTCTAGTATAATGCCTTCGTCCTTCTAAAATAGGTGAAGGCGAAAGCAATAAGGAGTTCAAAAGACGATATTATCGAGTACGAATACGTGGTTCGAGGATGACCAAAAAATTTTTAAAAGGAGTTGCCAAGGCAGTCGCGGATGGGACTCTAAAGGACAAGTTTAGCTATGTCCCCATCCACGTTGAACGATAAATATAAGCGAACTAAAGTGCACTCGGTTGATCAGAACATCATGCACCGGTTCTGATTAGGCGATATGTTAGTGGGAGCGACCCATATAATATATGTCTTGAACAAGCTCGATAAAGGAATAAGCTTGCAAAAACTAGGCTACATTATCATCATTAGTCTAGATAGTAAAAAATATAGGCACGTGAGATTAAGATTGAAATAAAGAATCAATATTAATAGTCTAAGTGTCATAAAATCTAAGTCTTGCATGAAGCTTGAACTTATGCAGTCGTCCTAGTTTCCTTATCTATGGCTTGGTTGGATAGATGGATTAGGGTCTTCTAAATTCTGGAACCTAATTAAACTTGCTAATATAGGTCACAAGGACAAAGGGATAGCTAGGTCACAAAGCATTCTACCCAACTTAAAAGAATTAAACTAAAGGTGTTTAGGACATCTAACCAGTAGGGTCAATCTCTAGCAAGCACGAAGGAAAGATAAGAATAATGATAGGAGGAATCAAGCACGATGCAATTGATGAGTCAAACGGTAATTCGAATATGGGATCGAGGAAAGAGGTCAAGTATGTGGATGAGATCCTAGACTTCTAATCCTATACGCAGGCTTGCTTGGTACGATAAAGTAACCAAACAATTTATCTTGACCTGCATGGGCCACCACAAAAATATGTAACGCCCCAGTCCCAAAATACTTAGGACTAGGAACGTAGACATGCCAGCTGTATACATACGAAGTACTCTCCAATATATGGAAACCTCGTATGAATACATAAGCTGTAAATGCAGTAGAACCATAACTAATCTCATCCACACAAAAATAAGTGAATAAAAGATATCATATAATGATAATGAATTGTCTTGATACAATATGTTGGGCGGAGACAAATCCACTACCAACAAATAAGAAAAATACATGGGAAATGAAATGAGTTTGGCGAGCGAAGCGAAGACGATCCAAGTGTAATCATCCTCGGAGAAATAGAGATGACCACGACTAGAGCTAGAATACCTGCGAAAGACAAGAACACACACCTGGAGAGATAACCTGGTCCTCAGAGGGACGTAACAAGACACATAATATCATGCCATATAAACTAAATAAATATTGCTCAAATAAATAAGTCAATTAAATTATAACATGGTCCAATACACACCTATTGAACTAGCTTACCATCCCCCCAACCGAACAAGGATAGGAGATGGTAAACTAATTCACGGCGAAGTATCTTTCCATGATATAAACCCAATATGTTATCCGAACCCCAATAAGGTTCAATACCTTCTCATCGAAGTAGTAAGTCACACCTACAACCAAACAAGGACAAGATGTGACGAACTAATCTGCGATAAGTTATTGTTTCAAGCCACGGTTAGTTACAAGTACCCAAACCAAAAGTACTCGTACCTAACGGATAAAGGTGCCTAACCGTTCTAAGTGAAATGTAGTTAAGAACAATCCTTCCTACGTATGGGCCCTAGCTAAATAGGATCGGCATAGTCTCCCCTTGGGGCACTAGAGGCCCAATCAATAAGAGCATAACGTTCCGCAGAACGTCAGTGGCCGTCAGTAATCATGGGTCATCAACCCCGTATCTCCAGCGGAGAATCCGGGTCATAAGGGAAAGTGCATCGAATCCCATATGCTAAGGAATTGTCCTCCCCGCCCAATGCCTATTGTGTTGTATCCACAACCCAAACCACTATAACCGCTAAGTCAAACTAGCATGCAATCTCTATTAGCGGTTATTCCTATCGTACGGCTTATACGTACCGGTGGCCAGCCAGTCCCGCATGTCCGTATTCTACATACGACACACAACTTCGTGGTACAACGTGTCAAGGCCAATGAATACAACACACAAGGTGGTCCCTTAAATCTAGGTTTAATGTGTAAGAAAACTAATACATAGCAGAAAATATAACTGAACAGTAAGTTCTAATAGGTTATGCCATGTATCACAGTTTATTTTGCATAAAGAAAATAAATAATGCATGAAATATGAGCTAAAATAAATAAACAGCAAATGGCAAGGTGTCTTGCCTGGTAGTACGCCTGGTGTGCTGCAATGATGAATGTGGCACGAACTGCGACGTCTGTGCAACAACTATACAAGGGGACCTCTAATGGTGGCACGGACAGTTCCATTGGGTCCAGAAGGGTCAATTTAGTTTGGATGGACATAAGGTTGTCTAGAATTGACGGGAGATTAGAAAAAATGGGATTAGTCATGGACGGAAGGATAGTCGAAGGAAATTTAGAAAAACTATTTATAATACTTGATAAAATATTTTATGGTAAAACTATCTTTAAGATAAATATATAAAATTATAAAGATTGCTTTTAGGTAAAACCCTAGATTTGTGAGATATACCCCTTAGATGGAAGCTATATTTTTATTGATAAAACTAATATTTGATAAATTCATAAAAATATGGAAAAATCGATTTAGGCTAAAATACGTAAATAAGGTACTATAAAATATTATATAAATATATTTAGAATTATCTCCATATCATGAGAACAAAATAACAATATAGGTCTTGGTAGATCCAATGAAATAATAATGATAATTACTATCCTTATTAATAACAGTAAATAAATAAAATTTATATTTAACTTATATACATGTTTTTACGTACTAATTCACAATCCAAAACATATACTCTTTTTATCATACAATAAAATAATCATAAAATAATACTGTTGTACAAGGAGAAAATAATAATAATAATAATAATAATAATAATAATAATAATAATAATAATAATAATAATAAGTATAATAATAATAATAATAAAATAATACTAATAACAATAAAATAAAGTAATTAATATATATAAAAAATTACGCAGCAGCTGTTCTTCTCAAATAAGATAATAATTAACAATTAAATAATTAAATAATAAAATAAATAAATAAAAAAATCAGAACAGAGTCATATGGTTCTCCTTCGAGGAGAACACATCAAAACCAAAAAAGAAAAAGGGATTAGAGAGGGGAGAGAGAGAGGATGGAGGGAGGAGAGAGAAGCAGGAAGAGTGGGAGAGAGAGGCCTGAGGGGAAGAGAGCGGGAGTGCGGAGGCTGTGGGCGCGAGAGAGGGAGAAGGGGGAGGCGCATGCGGCGGTTGCCGGAGGGAGCGGCAGAGAGGAGCGGGATCGGGCGGAGCACGGCAGACGGGCGCGGCAAGGGAAGTCGGAGGGGTCGTCGGGGCTCACCGCTCCGACGGCCGCCAGGGGCAGTGACGCGCTGGAGGCACCGGCCGGAGGGGAGGAGTCTTGGGTTGCGGCGGGGGTTTCCAGGCGGAGGAGGTTAGTTTAGTTTTTCCTTGTTCCTTGGTGTGGTGGTGGTTTTGGTGAGGAAGGTGGTCGGCCGGAGGGAATTCCTGTGACGGTGGCTGCTTTGGCGTTGCCTAATGGTTGTCGGAGGCGTGCGTGGTGATTCTGGTGTTAGGGTCGAGTCTGCGGGCAGTGGCCGGTGTGGTCAAGGTGTTTGGTAGTGTTGTTGGTTTTAGGACGGCTACGGCCGGGATGGCCGGGTCTCGGTGGCAGGAGTGGAGATAGGGTGTCGGTGGGGAAGATGTTGGTCCGGCAGAGATGGTGCTGTTGATGATCATGGTGGTGAGATGGTCGGGAATGAGGGATATGGTCGGACAAAGGGCAGCGGGTGGTTGCGCCGGTGTTTGGGTTGGTATCGGTTGTGGTGGTCGGTGGTGAACATGGAATCCAGCTTGGTGGTGAGGAGCAGTACGACACGACGGAGAATGAAGCGGTAACTAGGGTTTAGGGTTAGGGTTAGGTTTTATTTGTGTCGGGGGTGTGTCCGACACGAGGAAAATATAGATGTAAAAGATTGGAATAAGATGATGGACGGGAGGGGACATGGACACGATGCACACACGTGGGTGAAGAAGAATTTATGGAGTATAATTGTGGATGTGAGGAATTTATGGAGGAGTACCTGCCTATTTATAGGATGTAGGAATTCCCAGTTGGATAAGGATTAGGAAGATTTAAAACCCAATTAGATAATTTATCTATTAATTTAAATCAATCCAAATCGAAATCAATTTAAATCCAATTAATTTACATCCTTTATTTTAAAATAAGATAATTCAAATCCCAAATATAGATATTAATTTAAATAAATCCAAAATTCAAATCAAGATTTAAATTGTCACAAAAATTTTAAAATATATATTCCAAAAATACTATTAATAATAATTTCAAAAATTACATTATTATTTAAAAATAAACTAATAATTAATTATGAAATATATAAGTATGCACAAATAATATTTACAAATATACACTTTTCTAGTATACCATTTTATAAGAATATTATTTATTTTATAACTGTCTAAATAAAAGGCTTTTCATAAATAAATCAAAATTTAGGAATTTTGATAGCTAAAAATAATTATTATATATATTATCTTGAAACTAATAGAATAGGAAAAATGTTTTTCTAAAAAAAATGTGTACGCTCGCACATATTCGCACTCGTCGAGCAATTACGAAAAATAAAATTTCGTGCGCAACGTACAATACGACTACGCTACGTACAATACAAAATTTTAAATCAGTACCAAATTTAGTAAAAAAATAGTAGAAATTTAGGGGTTTTACACAAACCATGATTTCTAAATGACTAACCTAGATTGACTTACTTAGACTAGGGTCTCACCAAGCTAACCTAGTCACCATGGTTAGGGTCAAAACCTAGGTTAGTCTACAAAGTCTTAACTAGTCAAAGTCAAATTCAACAACCATCAATCCAATAATTAATAAAATTATTCTAATAAGTCATAATGACCAAATTACCCCTAGGCTAAAAATGATAAATAGATATTCCAAATCACAGGGTTAGGCTCTAGGTCAGACAGTCTCTACGGTTTCACTAGCTGCACATCAAAATCATAATTTATGATTTTTAAATAGTTTTAAATGATTAAAAAAATTACCAAAAATCATATTATTATTTAAATATCATAATTTAATAATAAAATCATAAAATTTCAAAATTACCCTCATTTAGAAAACTGGGTGTTACACGAATCGCCCTGTCCAAGAAGAAAAATACCCCGAGTAGCAGGACAGTGTCCCGCGGCTGCTGCGGTGTGTTCGTGTCCTCGTGCTGATACGACATAACACAAAAACCACCAACAACTGACACAAAATAAAGGAAGACCTATAGATCTACAAATCCATTCAAACACAATTCAAAAATAGCACAAAAATATTGAGTGTGGCATTTCATCAAACACCTAGCTCTAGGTTAGGATACGTGTCCGATACGGACACGAAATCAAATACAATTGACACAAAACTTACAATACAGCTAGGGGACACCTAGATCTAGGCTACCATGCAAAGAAAATAGAATTTAAATGCAATTTGAAGGGTTTACCTACAGGGTGTCAAATGGCAAGAAAAGCCCCAAATCGATCGATTCCCGTTGCTAGCCAAACTCTCCAAATTGTTCCCAAACTAAAATTACTCTCCATGAACATCAAGTAGAGGATGATTAGACTCTATTGCAAAAGATTTGGATCAAAAAGGAATTAAAATGGATTTGTTATGAATTTGGGAAGAATAGGAATACCTTTCCTTTTAAGAAGTTGGTTCAATGCAAAAGAGGCAAGAACAAGTGAATGAGAGATTTTATAGGAGAAAACCAATGTGGCCGGCATCTTATTGCTGAAATTAGGGTTAGAGTTTTACTAATGGGCTATGGACCAAGTTGCATTAGTCATGGAAATCAATTCATAAGTCACAAGTCATTGAACCTAGTCTTTATTCCTCCTATTGAAACTAGATTCTAAATGACTAAAATTGGATTGACTTAAGTTAGACTAGGGTCCCACCATGCTAACCAAGTCACCATAGCTAGGGTCAACATCTAGGTTAGTCTCCAAAGTCTCAACTAGTCAAATTCAAAAATAACAATCACCACTTCAATAATTCAAATAAATTCAAAATTCACAAAATGACTAAAATACCCTCAAGCTAAAATGTGGTTGTGACAAATCTACGGTCTACCCTCCTTAAAGAATTTTGTCCTCAAAATTAAAAAGACGAAACTAAACTGATGAGAAGGATAGACAATCATACCTCAAGGTCCAAAATGATATGGGTATCGCTCGCGCATTTTATCCTCCCGCTCCCAGGTAGATCTCCTGGAGAATGATGCCTCCATGCGACGCGAACCAAGGGTATCACCTGGTTTCTCAGTACCTTCTCTCGGCGATCCAGAATCTCCACTGGCTGCTCTGGATAACTGAGAGTAGGCCCAACCTCAATCTCCGAATGGTCAAGTACATAGCTAGGATCAGCCACATACCGTCTCAACTGTGATACGTGGAATACGTTATGGACACCCACTAGTGCAGGTGGCAAGTCTAGCCTGTATGCCACGTCACCGACTCTCCCGCTGATCACAAAATGTTCGATGAAGCGCGGGCTAAGCTTCTCACCTCCACCAAAACTTATGGTACCACGAGTCGAATATATCCTCAGAAAAACCATATCTCCGACCTAAACATAAACACGTCTCAAGTTACTATTAATCAAACATGATAAAACAAACAACCTACTTCTAATCATATCTCTAATCTGTACCTCAAACTCCAAAGGCCTCCGGTGGCTATCGGCCCAGTACCGATGTCTGTCCTGCGCCACGCGTGTAACTCCTCTTCCCGTAAAATTTTTAAAAATAGTTTTTATCTGTTTCACCATCAATCTTAGGTTGAGAAGTATTAAAGTTTTTGCCAAAAGATGCTCGAGAGCCAGCAGGCATTGAAGTATTATTGTTATTTTTGAAATTCTCTTACTTGTCCATGACACTCAATCCATCAATCTTTCTTTTGTCAGACTGTGCAGGGTCCTTCAAAGGCTTCAACTGCTTCCGAAATTCAGGAACTTGATTCATAACACTTCTACTAGTTCTTACCACTGGTTGACTCTCTTCGGAACTAGAAACTCTTTCAGTTGACTTCACTGGCTTTTTCCCTGTTAACCTATCCTGCACCAAGTCGAAAGAGACACATTTTTCTTCCTCACAAGAGCCTTTTGTTTAGTTTCCTGGACATATGCATCCTTTTTCCTTTCAGGATCCTCGGCAAATATTATATGGTTTCTTATAGGACTTCCCAAGTCATCATCAAGTTTATGCTTCAAGCAGTATATCAAGATGCGATTTGGAAGTAAATCATCCCAAGCCCTCTGTATAATTCTTTCTTCTTCTACATCCTCGAAGCCTATTTTTTCAAGGCAAACACTCCCTGAGGTATGTCTAAATTTTTGAAACTTTAAGTGTTTGCTCTAATGTTAAGTGATGAAGTTCATTATATTTTATCACTTGCTTATAATGGAGTATTTTAATGGAGATGGTGCATCCATAGTCCATACCATTTGTGACAGGTGGTAGCATAAGTATTGGAACTTTTTACTGTTGCGTTGCAGTTTGCTGTTACATCACTTTTTGCACTGCTGAAATTTTTTTACGCAATAATGCTCCAGTTTCATTGTTAGGAAAAAACAGTAGGTCAGAAACACAGTTCGGATGGTAGAGGTGACCACAAGTAGCATTAGCACATTGGAAAACCTCAGCCAAGCCTTCATATGCTAGAACCCATTCCCACGCATGTGTTTCTCCCCAACCGCACCAAAGCAAACGAGCAACAGCAGCATACCATTCCAACCGATCGGCCCAACCCGAGAAGCAAGCTCACACCCGATATCCACACCGTTATTCAATCCCATATATATATAGTTGTCCCTACAACAACAGGAAGTCTCAAAAACCCTAGCCGCCTCTAGCTATCCACCCTCTCTTCCTTAGCCTTCCAGTGATAGCAGCACCGCGTGCGTGGGTTCCAGGCAAGCCGTGCGACGGTAAGCTCTCAGAGAGAACTGCGATGCGATGTGGCTCGTACCGTTGTGCACTTGTTTCCTCCACACGGCCAGGTCAGGATGCAGGCGAGGACCGCATCTTCCCTTCGCCATCATTCAGAACGTATCCGCGGTGATGCGGAATCGAACTCATGAGAGTTCTCTTGACGGCTTTTCTATCTGCACTCTGAGTTTTCTCAAGTTTCCCTATAGATCTCTCCTTGCTGCCATGCTTATATGGTAATAATATTCAAAGGTGATTATTTTCCTTATTGATACATTAAAGTTTAGTTAGCTATATTTCAAGCTTGGACCTTGCACATATGGGAGGGAGAATACGAAGAAGAGGGATAGGGAGTTGTGAGTTGTGTTCAAAACCGGAGAGAACAAGGAGTCTGTTATGAGAAATAATGGAGGTATGTTGATGGATAGGTGTCGAATGAGGTAATAAAGGAATAGGAACTAAACAGAGTATGTGTGAGGGAACGTGTAATATATGGCCATGCAATCTTGAGTGATAGGAAGAAAGGGTGATTAGTCTAAGCCATACGCATATACCAGAGCCCTACTCTAGTGCATTGTAGAATAGCTACCACTTCATGAAATTTTTGTTTTCTTTCATTAAAAAAAGAGACTTGAGTGTTGGTTACTCTATTCCTTTTCTTCTGTCACTTGTATACTGGACATATGGTGAGCCATGCATTTCAATGCTACAATAATGAATGTATGGAAAATATGTCTTAAATAAAGGGATAACTATGTATGAAATCCTTACTGTTACGAGTGGACCATAGGAAATAAAAGGTTGATCGAAATTAATATGTGTAGGAGTAGCTTAATGGAAATATATAATTAAGAGCGTGTGCCCTAGGAAAAGAAGTTGGGTCACAGGTATGAGTGCATAAAAAGTGAAGAGCAACAAAATGTGTACATAAGTTGTGTTATAAGTCGGCTCATTCCCAATATTGGTGCTTGGGTAAAAGTTATAAATATGATATTAGATAGTTTTATAAACAAATGAAACAAATTGTAAGTAGAACACCAACCTTCTATTTTGAATTGTACTTTGACTCTGTGGTTCTTTAAATAGGGTGTTTGGATCTCGACTTGGACACTGTTACGCATTGTAACCTTACCAGCAGCTCAGGACCTAAGGCAAGTATACCTTGCCTTTTTACACAGCTTTATTTACATGCACTGTCTTTTATTATTATCCAGTTTTAATCATATTATTGCCATGTATCTTTCTTACCCTATTTTTTATGCTCGTATCATTGCTATATAGACAGTGTTCACTGTTAGCCTTGTATCTTATTGGACGTATTCATTGAGCCTTGATCGAGTCGTGTCGTGAGTCGTGAATCGAACTGCTTTTTCCTCCGTGTCTTGAACCTTGAAGCTAACCTGCGAGTCCACGATAGGGACGAGGGTTAGTAGTTATTGGTCCACACCTGCGAGTCTACACTAGGGAGGAGGGTGATGCTAGCCTGCAAGTCCACACTAGGGACAAGGGTTCGTAGTAGATGCTAGCCTGCGGGTCCATGATAGGGACGAGGGTTAGTGGTATAGGGTTATGCCTGCGAGTCCACACTAGGGACGAGGGTGATGCTAGCCTATGAGTCCACATTAGGGACGAGGGTTAGTAGTAGATGCTAGCCTGCGAGTCCACATTAGGGACGAGGGTTAGTAGTAGATGCTAGCCTGCGAGTCCACACTAGGGACGAGGGTTAGTAGTTTAGGGTTTACGCCTGTGAGTCCACACTAGGGACGAGGGTGATGCTAATCTGCGAGTCCACACTGGGGACGAAGATTAGTAGTTCAAACTTGCGAGTCCACACTAGGGACGAGGGTTTGAGTATTCGTTTCGGTTATCCGTTGACTTCTTGACATGAGTTCTTGCGTCCTCGTTCAGCAGTTCATTTATGTGTAGACAGTGTATAGATTCTTGCTTTATTCATTGCTCAGTTTTACTTATTTATTCTGTATTTTTTTACATACATAATAAACTGTTAGAAAGGCTCGTTTTTATGTATCTTGCTAGTCCTCTGAGGACCTGATGATCTCTTCAGGTTAATTATTATGTGGAGTTAGTAGCAGCTTTGGATGGCGGATGATTATGACATTTTGGGGTCCAGATGTTTACGATATTGCTTGCGAGATTCAGGTATTGATACCATGTTATTATCCAGTTCATCCAGCTCATTATCATGATATATCCTATTTATTGATTCAGTTTATAGACTCATGTTATTTCTTGGAGTCTGATCGGACATGTATGCTAGTGGGCTGCAGACCACGACCCATACTTGTTCATTCTTGATTATTATTCTTATTATGGATTGAGATATAGTTTTGCCTTGTCTTGATTAGGCCCATTGCCATAGCCGTGACAGCGTTTACGTATTTGAGTCGGGCTGGAGTCTGCTTGATACGTAGCTGGCTTGCTCACGTACTCGCGTCCGAAAGGCGGGTACGGATCGTGACAAGTTTTTTGGTTGCCATGCAGGTCAGAGCATATCGTATCGGTTACGTAACTGTACTGATACGAGCCTGCAACCTTGACTAGACCTTAGAAATCTCAATCCACTCTGCCTTAAAAATTCTCCTAGAAATTCTCTACGTCCTTGAAAACTCCACATTTGCTCTCGATTATACTTCCTTGCTTTCTGCACCATTGATTCTTGTCCCTTTTATTTCGAGGGGACGAACGATCGTGCTGTCTAGGATTCATCAGAGATTCCTAAGTTATTATATAATATTGCTTGACTATTGAATATTTGGTTGCTTATAGACACTACCAAAATACATTCATTTAGCGACGGCTTTTTAGCGACAAAATTTTTTCGTCGGTATTAGCGACGGTTTCGTGGCCGCTCAGCGACTGATTTTCGACTACAAGCCTTTGCCATTTTATTTTAATTTTAGGGGGAGGAAAGGTCGCACATCCGTCGCTAGACTGTCGGTGTTATAGCGACGGATTTACCTTCGTCGCTATATAGTCGATTATTTGGTGGGAATTGTGTAGGAAATTGGCGGGACATTTTTGCGACGACTTAGCGACGGAACTTCAGTCGGCACTTATCAAAAAAGGCGACTGATGGGCGACGGCTTATTACCAGTCGCTCGTCCGTCGCTATATGAACGTTCCAGACTTTAAATGGAACGGCGGGGGGAACATTTTGCATTCTCCCTAAATTCACTCTCTCTCCTCTCTCTCCCTCTCTCTCTCTCTCTCTCTCTCGCCGGTGTCGGCTTCGGTGATCAGCGTCGGTGTCGTCGTCGGCGTCGGCGTCCTCTCCTCTTTCTCTCCCGAAGGTAACCCCTCTCTCTCTCTCGATCTCTCTCTCTCTCTCTCTCTCTCTCGCGGTGTCGTATAGGGGCTGGGCGGCGCGCTTAGGGCTGGGCCGTCCGGGGCTTGGCGGCTGGCTTGGGTCGAGGGCTGGGCGGTGGGCTTGGGGTGGAGGCGTCGGGGGCTGGGCGGCGGGCTTGGGGCTGGGGCGTCGGGGGCTAGGCGGCTGGCTTGGGTCGGGGTCTGGGCGGTGGGCTTGGGACGGGGGCGTCGGGGTCTGGAAGGCGGGCTTGGGGTTGGGGCGTCGGGGGCTGGGCGGGGGCGTCGGGGTCTGGGAGGCGGGCTTGGGGTTGGGGCGTCGGGGGCTGGGCGGCTGGCTTGGGTCAGGGTCTGGGCGGTGGGCTTGGGGCGGGGGCGTCGGGGTCTGGGAGGCGGGCTTGGGGTTGGGGCTTCGGGGGCTAGGCGGCTTGCTTGGGTCGGGGTCTGGGCGGTGGGCTTGGGGCGGGGGCGTCGGGGGCTGGGTGGCTGGCTTGGGTCGGGGGCTGGGCGGTGGGCTTGGGGCGGCGGCGTCGGGGGCTAGGCGGCTGGCTTGGGGCGGGGGCGTCGGGGGCTGGGCGGCTGGCTTGGGTCGGGGGCTGGGCGGTGGGCTTGGGGCGGCGGCGTCAGGCGCTGGGCGGCTGGCTTGGGGCGGGTGCGTCGGGGCACACCCATAAGCACTCTTCATATATATATACAACCGAACTACTGGGCGGCGGACATGGGGCGGCGGGCTTTGGTCGGGGGCGACGGGTGGCTTTGCTTCTCAAATTCATCTGAGTTTATATATTGGCTAAATAATGTGTTATCCATATTGGGTGTTCCATTAGTTTGGTGGTGTTTGGATTAGTAAATGTGAATATATATGGGGTTTGGATTCATGGTGTATATGTTCACTGTCTCAAGGACAGTGCGAGTTCTATCAGTTGCGTGCTTCTGTATAGATGTATATATCTATACATCTAGCTGTGATATACATATGTGTATGTGACAATCTCAGTTAGCGACGGACTAGTTACCGGTTAGCGACGGATATTTCCAGCTCCATTAATTGCATTAATCTACGGTACGACATGGTGACGGATATTCCCTGCAGCCATTCGACTGGCGAGGCAGAAACTATGTTGCCGTAGATGAAGTTGCCTGTCCTCCGACCCTCATCCCTCGGCAATGATGATACGACAACCTATCACTATATCTTATATAGTAGTAGATGATGTCTTAGTATTACATTAGTGAGTTCATCTTGATTCTGTTACGTACGTCCTTCAGATACTAGATACGATAAGGTTAACATATACTACACGATATGTATACAAAATATAGATGATTCACACTAATGTATGCTAGAATGAATCTTGGGTTGTGTTCTGAGCCATCCGTTCTCACACTTACACTAATGTATGCTAGAATGAATCTTGGGTTGTGTTCTGAGCCATCCGTTCTCACACTTAAAACATATAGGAATTAGTAGTGTGAGAGCGCCGGAGAGAGTGAGAGCACCGGAGGGGGGAGGAGAGAGAGAGAGAGAGTAAAATGGTACTTCATGGTGAAGTAGTACTGTATTTTGGCTCCAGTTCTAGCTCCATTTGAACTACGGTACGACATGGTGATCCGGACATAGTACCTGCAGCCATTCGACTGGCGAGGCAGAAACTATGTAGCCGTAGATAAAGTTAACTGTCTTCCGACCCTCATCCCTCGGCAATGATGATAGAACAACCTATCACTATATCTTATATAGTAGTAGATGATGTCTTAGTATTACATTATGTGAGTTCATTTTGATTCTGTTACGTTCTTCAGATACTAGATACGATAAGAACATATACTACACCATATGTACAGAACATAGATGGTTCACACTAATATATGCTTGAATGAATCTTGGGTTGTCTTCTGAGCCATCCGTTCTCACACTTGACAAAAAATTGAATTTTTTATACTTTATCGGCTTTCGAAAATGTACTCAAATTATATGATGGTTCCTTTAGTTAGCTTGCTTATGTTACAATTATATTATTTGTGACTATCGATCTTACCAGATGGCACCCATGACCCGAGGAGCGGCACGTCGTTTGAGGAAAACAGTGAATGCTGAGGTGGCTCCTCCTACAGTTAAGGAGGAAGTAGCACCGGTTGCTAGTGAGACCGGGGAGTTCTATTCATCCAGCACCGGTAGCTAGTGAGACCGAGAGGACTCTTCATGCAATCCTTGCAATGGACGACAGCTCTCCTTGCGCCAAAAATCTCGCTTTTTTGAGGTGGTTGCGTGAACGTATCACTGAGCATTTGCGTGAGCAGCGTGGTTCTCATTAGCTATTAGTACTTATTTGTATTGGACTATTTGTATTAGGTTGTTTTTGTATTAGACTATTTGTATTGGACTACATATTGAGTTATTTTTGTATTAGACTATTTGTACTGTCCTCCGACCCTCATCCCTCGACAATGATGATACGACAACCAACAAGAGAGAATACTAGATCTATCTCAATATGACGTATACTCTGAGAGATCACAATTACAAGAATGATATCACTAGTGGGATTGAGTGCTGGAGGAGATATTATCAGAGTACGTCCTACTCAGATGGGTCTCCCACCGTTACTAATTTTTTCTGACAGCATGGTGGATGTGCTCCGTCAACAGAATCTTGCTCCGAGCCAAAATTTTGTCTCGGAGCTCAAGTAGACATCCTTCGTGTAGAGCTCGAGTGAGAGGTTCCTGACAGCATGGTGGTCTCATTTGTCAAAGTATTCGTGCTTATCCTATATTGGTTGTGGGACGAGCACGGATACTTTGACAAAGGAGACCACCATGCTGTCAGGAACCTCTCACTCGAGCTCTACACGAAGGATGTCCACTTGAGCTCCGGGGCAAAGTTTTGGCTCGGAGCCAGATTCTGTTGACGGAGCACATCTACCATGCTGTCAGAAAAAAATAGTAACGGTGAGAGACCCATCTGAGTAGGACGTATACTCTGATAATATCCCCTCCAGCACTCAATCCTACTACTGATATCATTCTTGTAAAGGTGATCTCTCAGAGTATACGTCCTACTCAGATGGATCTCTCAGAGTATCCTCTCCGGTTGGTTGTGTTCTGAGCCATCCGTCTCAGGGATTTGATTCTGTATTTTGGTTTCTGTATTTTGGCTCCAGCTCTATTTGCATTTGATCTACGGTACGACATGGTGATCAGGACATAGTCCCTGCAGTCATTCGACTGGCGAGGCAGAAACTATGTAGCCGTAGATAAAGTTGACTGTCTTTCGACCCTCATCCCTCGGCAATGATGATACGACAACCTATCACTATATCATATATAGTAGTAGATGATGTCTTAGTATTACATTAGTGAGTTCATCTTGATTCTGTTACGTCCTTCAGATACTATATACGATAAGAACATAGATGATTCACACTAATGTATGCTAGAATGAATCTTGGCTTGTGTTCTGAGCCATCCGTTCTGATCAAGCATCTTCCTTCTCCTCTCCTCCACCATGGCTCTGAACCAATCTGCTCCTCCCTACTTTCCTTCTTTTTATTTGACTCTCTCAGCCACATATGATATCCAGCTCAAGTGTAGAGTCGGGGGAGAAGAAGTGGGCAGGAAGAGGAGGAGGAAGCAGTACAGCCGACGGCATAACCCGGAGGAAGTACAGAGGTTTTCTTCAACAGCCATAGGAGAACTATAAGGATATATCTTTTCACAACATGTCATCTTGTCAAAGACCCTTCATGTGAATATCATGTTACCGCGGTGTCGGAAGACTAACATGTTATAAGTTTTCTAAGCCGTGTGTTTTGACATAATTTTCCCAACTCTTTCCTCCTATGTAGTAATCTTGCATTATTACATAGCAGGAAAGAGTTTGGAGGATTATGTCAAAACACACGGCTTAGAAAATTATGACATGTTAGTCTTCCGACACCGTGATAACATGGTTGTCACATTAAGGGTCTTTGACAAGGTGATATGTTGTGAAAAGATATATCCGTATAGTTCTCCTACGGCTGTTAAAGAAAACCTCTGTACTTCCTCCGGGTCATGCTGCCGACTGTGCTGCTTCCTCCTCCTCATCCTGCCCACTTCTTCTCCCCCGACTCTACACTTGAGCTGGATGTCATATATGGCTGAGAGAGTCAAATAAAAAGAAGGGAAGTAGGGAGGAGCAGATTGGTTCAGAGCCATGGTGGAGGAGAGGAGAAGGAAGACGCTTGATCAGAACGGATGGCTCAGAACACAAGCCAAGATTCATTCTAGCATACATTAGTGTGAATCATCTATGTTCTTATCGTATATAGTATCTGAAGGACGTAACAGAATCAAGATGAACTCACTAATGTATGCTAGAATGAATCTTGGGTTGTGTTCTGAGCCATTCGTTCCGATACTTGGCAATTAAGTCATTCGACTGGTGAGGCAGCAACTATAAGGCTACTTGCATGTTCTTCCAACTTTAAATTACAAGATTACTACATTTTGGTTACATAAATCACTAACCTCATCGCGGCCAATGTTTACAGTCTTGGTCTCAACTGTCTTCGATTCTATGATCCCATGCTTTCGGAAAATAGACAACGCAGACTCCATGAAATAGAATGGCCTTACATGCAAATCGTCTGTGATTATGTATCTTTTCCCTCCTTTCACAAACATGCCATCCTTGTTGCCTCCATGCAACCCCCTCCCATGCAATATCCTCATCCATTGCCTTACCACAGGGATATCGAGCGCCAATAACCGAACTATACAGACGGTGAGTCTTGGTGTAGCACTCAAATGTGGGGTATCTGTAAATTCGTTGAGGTTTTAAATCATCAACATTGAGTTTTAAACCCTCACGTAGCCTTTTTGCTTCACTTCTAGGGTCGAGCAGCATCTTCTTGCAAGCTTCGGTCTCCAGATACTTAGTGTCAAGATTCTGGACGCTTTCGTAGAGCATGTCAACGCATCCTAGCGTCAATTTCCTGCCGAGTAAATTGACGCTAGGATGCGTTCACATGCTCTACGAAAGCGTCCAGAATCTTGACACTAAGTATCTGGAGACCGAAGCTTGCAAGAAGATGTTGCTCGACCCTAGAAGTGAAGCAGAAAGGCTACGTGAGGGTTTAAAACTCAATGTCGATGATTTAAAACCTCGGCAAATTTACGGGTGCCCCACATTTGAGTGCTACACCAAGACTCACCGTGATGAGGTTAGTGATTTATTTAACCTAAGACACGGGATCATAGAATCGAAGACAGTTGAGACCAAGACTGTAAACATTATGTGAGTTCATCTTAATTCTGTTACATCCTTCAGATACTTGATACGATAAGAACATATACTACACTATATGTACAGAACGTAGATGATTCACACTAATATATGCTAGAATGAATTTTGGGTTGTGTTCTGAGCTATTCGTTCCCATACTTGGCAATTAAGCATGTGAAATAGAACTGATTATGTTTAGTTTATCTTACGATACAGATTTTCACATTCAAATTGAAATGGATCGTTACTTCGTTGTTCGTACATGGATGTACTAGCGGATCAACCTCCTGGACCGTAGGTACTTATAAGTATTGACCGTGTCGGATTAGTATCGGTCTATCGTTTTGGTATGGACCGTATCGGTTGGTATTAGTCTTAGCGAATTGGTATTGTCCTATCCGATATGTATCGGCCGTATAGCCATTAAGTCATATTGGCCTTATCGATTTGGTATCGGTCATATCCGATAGGTATCGGCCGTGTTGGATTAGTATAGACTATTTCGGATTAGTATCGTGGAAGGTTTAGTAACAACTGTACTTGGATTTCTCTCTTCTAGAGCTAGATTACCTTTGCAAGAGAGTCACGAGAGCGTAGATGGCCAGTTACAGAACATACATACTTCTTTTTCAATCTCGCTTTTCCTGATGGAAAAGGAAGTATGTATGTTACTGTAACTGGCCAATCACGATCTGGTGATTCTCTTGCAATGGTATTCTAGCTCGAGAAGAGAGAAATCCAAGTACAGTTGTTACTAAACCTTCCACGATACTAATCCGAAATAGTCTATACTAATCCAACACGGCCGATACCTATCGGATATGACCGATACCAAATCGATAAGACCAATATGAATCCTAGCTATTTGGCCGATACATGTACATATCGGATATAGGACGATACCAATTTGTTAAGGCCAATACCAATATGATACGTCATATACCAAACCGATAGACCGATACTAATCTGATACATGATTACTGCACGATAGGCCCAACGACTCCAGTTACATCCGGTTATTGGTGAGTACATGATTATATAGTAATTCTGTTAGTCCTGTGATACAGATTTTTACTCTCTCATGCTACCAACGTCACAACTTTTCCAGTGCTGCTCCCTCTAATGATAATGAACGCAAAAAACCAACGTCACAACTTTTATAACTTGAGTAAATTTCTTTACCCTATATGAAAATTTCTGTTGTCAGAAAGATGGCTCCTAGGACTCGTCGAGGTGGTGCTGCTAGTCGAGGAAGGGGTCGAGGCAAGAAACCCTTGGAGGTCGACACGGAGGAAGTCTCCGTCGTCAAACAAGAGCCGGTGACTGTTATGGAGAAGGTGTTACCAAAGGTCGAGGTCAAAGAAGAACCGATGACCATCAGGGAAGAGATTGGATATTAGGTTACTGTAACTGGCCAACTCTTTCCTATGTGCTTTGGAATATTTGTGAAAAATTTGGAATATTTGTGCTATGATCGGTCGTCAGGATTGGATATTAGGTTACTGTAACTGGCCAACTCTTTCCTATGTGCTTTGGAATATTTGTGAAAAATTTCGAATATTTGTGCAATGATCGGATTATAACGATGGATATTAGGTTACTCTTCCGGATAATTGATGTCTATTTTATATTAATTTGGTTTGGTCTATATGATTCTTGGATAATTGGTGTGCATTAAATTCGTATGTGCATATTTGGTCTATGTGATTCTTGGATAATTGGTGTGCATAATATATTTGGTCTATGTGATTGTTGGATAATTGGTGTGCATTATATATTGGTTTGGTTTATGCAAATTTTTGCGAACAGCTAAAAAGCTGTAATTTTTTTTCAAAATATTCTCAGTTAGCGACGGACTTGTGACCGTTTTGCGACGGATATCACCAGTTTCCGACTACTTTTCGACGGTTATGCCGTCGCTAACTGGATATTTGAAAATTTTTCCCAGTTGGCGACGGATGGTCGACGGACTATCCATCGGCATGATATATTGTTTGACGGAATAGCGACGACCTATCCGTCGCCCGTGTTCTGGAAATAACAAGAATTTCCAGAACAAGGTCGACGGTTAATCCGTCGCTATTCGGTCGATATATTTCGACGGCAAAGCGACGACTTATCCGTCGCCAAGTTGCTGGAAATGACATGAATTTCCAGGAGCTGGTCGACGGCATTTCCGTCAGAAAACCGTCGCTAATCCGTCACTTGATATCGACGGTATCGACGGATTAGCGACGGAATGATACGATCTGATACGCTTTTGCGACGGTTTACCGACGAAAATTTACGTCGGTATTGTCTACACAGTTCAGTACTTAAAAGCTGAAGTGGACGACAGTCCGTCGGAAATGCGTCGTTAATGTTTCGTATTGTGACGTCGATTATCCGTCGCTATTCCGTCATGTGACGACAACTTAGCGACGGAAGGTTATTAGCGACGAGCTGATTGCCGACGGATTTTTTGGCCAATGTCCGCCGGCAATCGGCCGCTAATAGTAATTACCGTCGTCTTAGCGACGGATGTGGCCGTCGCTAAATCGATAAATTTTGGTAGTGAGATATGAGGTATTATAGTTGCCATCTGCCTAGATATCTGCCGGTAGAATTGTTAGCAACTAGTTGGGAGATTATAAAGTTTAGTGACCGTAATTTGAGGAGTAGTATGACCAAAGGTGGGTAGAAGTCGTCAAGTACTCGGAATTATAAAATGACTAAAGAAAGTCATGAAATATTTCGAGGAATTAAATTCGAGGAGATTAAGGACTTTGAATTTTTATGGCATAGTTATGAATTAGAATTTCGAGGACGAAATTATTTTTAAGGTGGGTAGATTTGTAACTCCTCCTCCCGTAAAATTTTTAAAAATAGTTTTTATCTGTTTCACCATCAATCTTAGGTTGAGAAGTATTAAAGTTTTTGCCAAAAGATGCTCGAGAGCCAGGAGGCATTGAAGTGTTATTGTTCTTTTTGAAATACTCTTACTTGTCCATGACACTCAATCCATCAATCTTTCTTTTGTCAGACTGTGCAGTGTCCTTCAAAGGCTTCAACTGCTTCCAAAATTCAGGAACTTGATTCATAACACTTCTACTAGTTCTTACCACTGGTTGACTCTCTTCAGAACTAGAAACTCTTTCAGTTGACTTCACTGGCTTTTTTTCTGTTAACCTATCTTGCACCAAGTCGAAAGAGACACATTTTTCTTCTTCACAAGAGCCTTTTGTTTAGTTTCCTGGACATATGCATCCTTTTTCCTTTCAGGATCCTCGGCAAATATTATATGGTTTCTTATAGGAGTTCCCAAGTCATCATCAAGTTTATGCTTCAAGCAGTATATCAAGATGCGATTTGGAAGTAGATTATCCCAAGCCCACTGTATAATTCTTTCTTCTTCTACATCCTCGAAGCCTATTTTTTCTAGGCGAACACTCCCTGAGGTATGTCTAAATTTTTGAAACTTTAAGTGTTTGCTCTAATGTTAAGTGATGAAGTTCATTATATTTTATCACTTGCTTCTAATGGAGTATTTTAATGGAGATGGTGCATCCATAGTCCATACCATTTGTGACAGGTGGTAGCATAAGTATTGGAAATTTTTTACTATTGCGTAGCAGTTTGCTGTTACATCACTTTTTGTACTGCTGACTTTTTTTTACACAATAATGCTCCAGTTTCATTGTTAGGAAAAAACAGTAGGTCAGAAACACAGTTCGGATGGTAGAGGTGACCACAAGTAGTGTTAGTCTATTTGCAAACAATCGATGGAAAAAACTCAGTTGCAATCCCTAAGAAGAGATGCAAAGAATGCAGTTGCAATCCCTAAAAAAGAGATGCAAATAATGCAGTTGCAATCCCTAAAAAAGAGATGCAAATAATGCTGATTGCGTAGCCTAAACGATTAAAAAAAATCGAATCGCGTTTGCAATAGCGGTTTCTCGAAGGCAACAAGAGATGATCAACAACAGTTGAGTCTCAGATTCTCGAAGGCAACAGAAAGAGGAAGGAAGAAGAAGAGCGGATCTCGCTGGGGTGTTGAACACCGGCGCTCAAAGCTATACCCGCAGTACGGATAAGCTCCCAGGAACCAGCAAGTTCAGGAGAACTTCTGGAACGCTCGTAAGTCAATATTTGAGACTTGAACGGGCTTCCTGGACTTAACAGACTCCCTCAACTCTCTTCTTGGTGCATCTTTCAAAGGAGGCCAAGGGGCTCTATTTATAGAGTGGAGTTGAGACTTCACCTCTTCTCCTATCCGATGTGGGACTAAAATACCAATACTCAAAAATAGAGTTTGATATTTTAGATCATCCCACAATCAGCATAGAAGTGTGCCAGTCCACGCCTACCCCCCGAACCATCCCGTGCATGCACGAGACATCTTGGAGTCCGCGTCCGAGTCCGAGTCCGCACAACAAAAATTAACTTGCATCCTTGTTGGATTTAATCCTTTTTCCTTCTAGGAAAATACTTCCACATGGCACAAACTTGTGCCCCACTACACCTCATGTGCACACCTCAACACAAGCAATGCATTATATTGAGATACTCACCATTTGGTGTAGCCGATGTGGGACTATCTTTTCTAGTCCAAAGGCAAAAACACCAACAATCCCCCACATATCTCAATATATGGGTTGAGCGTTCCCCACAGTGATTGTCCATCATGCATTAGGAGAGATGTCGCTACGACTTGAATCTTCCCGCATAGGTTAAATAACAGCATGATACAAGAATGGACTAAGCCTTGAATTCTGTACCATAACTGCAATTCTTCCTACTCACATAGTGACATCAACTGTGCTTCTGGCTGCACATTGAAGGCCTTGTGCCAGCCTGGTTTCAGTGTATAATTTTTGGGCGTCTACAAGTTTACCCTCAAGAGACGGCCTGATATCTCTGTCCATACACTATAGGTGAGTTCTATATAAAGAGTCATTGGCATGAAGCATTGCGCTTCTTTGCGGTGCTACGCCGCTATGACATGGCTGACAAAGCCAAGGCATTACCCCTACCTGGGAACCTCATCGTAGTGTCATACTACTGTAGCATGAGGTTTCAAGCCTCTTTGTAGTGCCAAACTACCCAGCATGAAGCCTTGCGCTCCCTTGTGGTGTTACGCCACTATGACATGGCTTGCAAAGCCGAGGCTTTACCCCTACCTGGGTACCTCATCGTGGTGTCATGCCACTGTAACATGAGGACACCGGCCTCTTTGTAGTGCTGCCTACATCTCTTTATTACGATTATGCAACATTAGGCTACCTGCCTATATGTGGTGCTACGCCGCCTGTAACTTGGCTAACAAAGCCGAGGCATTACCCCTACCTGGGAACCTCATGGTGGAGTCACCCCACTGTAGCATGGAGTTGTAACACTCCTTTGTGGTTGTTGCGCCACCATGCTTCCTGTAAAGCATAACAGACCTTCACTCAGTCTGAGAACTCATTAAGGCATTATGCCATCCTTCTCACAGGATCAATTTTCCGTAGAAAATTCATAGTAGACAACAGTGGTTCTGGGTCCGAAACCCTTACATGTTCCGCAGAACAAGTGCCCACTGTTAACTAATATTTTTCCAGTCAATAGTCCTCCCTTGAATCAAAAAATTAGATATTTGGTAGATTTCTCTTTGAACCAATAACATAAAATTTATTGATAGGATTATAATGACACAATATTAGAATGCCTTCAAGCCCGTCTTCCTTGCTGTGTCCTCGACCAGCTGACGCTTGAGACCCTTCGTGAACGGATCTGCCAGGTTTTCCTGACTCCGAACATCGATCACTGCAATGACGCCCCTATTTATGAGATCGTTCACTGCTCTGTGCTTCAACCGTACAGTCCTCTTCTTCCCGTTGAAGAGTTCATTTGATGCCACTGCTGCTGCCGCCTGGTTGTCACAGTATATCGGAATCGCCGGTATCTGAGCCCCAACCATTGGAAGGTCATACATGAGCTCCCGAAGCCACTCTGCTTCATCTGCTGCAGCGTCCAATGCAAAGAATTCAGATTCCATGGAGGAGCGAGATAACATAGTCTGCTTCTTCGACTTCCACGATATAGCAGCTCCACCCATGGCGAACACATATCCACCTGTGGAATATTCGCTCTCCACCTCTGAACACCAGCTAGCATCACTGAAGCCTTCCACTACTGACGGATCTCCGCTGTAGTATAGTGCATATGTCTGAGTCTTCTTGAGATATCTCATAACACGCTTCACAGCTTTCCAATGCTTTACGCCTGGATTGCTCGTAAATCGACTCAACATTCCCACTGCAAAGGCTATGTCAGGCCTTGTGGCAGTAGTAGCGTACATCAAACTTCCGATGATGCTAGCGTACTCCAACTGCCTGACGCTCTCCTTCGAATTTGGCTCCAGTTTCAGATCACTCCTGTACGGTGTATCAATAATAGGAAGATCTTGATACCCGTAGCGAGAGAGCATCTTCTCAATGTAATGAGACTGTGACAGCGCTATTCTAGTGCCTGTCCGGATGATCTTGAGCCCCAAGATTACGTCGGCATCCCCCAAGTCCTTCATACTGAACTTGGTCGAGAGGAATTTCTTTGTCTCTGTGACGCAGCTTAAATCCGTACCTAGGATTAGCATGTCGTCCACGTATAGACAAACGATTACTTCTCTTCCGTCAGCAAACTTCGTATAGACACACTTGTCTGTTTCACTGACCCTGTAGCCATTTGACCTTATCACCTTGTCAAACTTCTCATGCCACATTTTGGGAGCTTGCTTCAAACCATACAGAGACTTCATCAACTTGCAGACTTTGTCTTCCAGACCTCTGACGACAAAACCTTCTGGTTGTTGTATGTCGATCTCTTCGGTCAGCTCGCCATAAAGGAATGCCGTTTTCACATCCATCTGATGTATCACCAGCTTGTGTATTGCTGCTAAAGCAATTAACAATCTGATAGTTGTCATCCGAGCTACTGGAGCATAAGTGTCAAAGTAGTCGATCCCCTGCTTCTGAGCAAACCCCTTGGCCACTAGCCTGGCCTTGAACTTGTCAATGGTTCCATCTGCTTTCATCTTCTTCTTGAAGATCCATTTGCATTCGATGGATCTTGCTCCTTCTGGTAGGTCGACCAATACCCATGTGTTATTGGAGGTGATTGAGTCAATCTCGTTGTCAATCGCCTCCTTCCAGAATATAGCATCTCTGGTCTTCATCGCCTCATCATAGGTAAGCGGATCTGCTTCCACATGATAGGTGACGAAGTCATCTCCGAAGTCTTTCGGCCTCCTCGTTCGCTTAGTTGATGGCTCAGCGAGTTCTGGTTCAGCTGTTGTCTCCTCGACAACAACTCCATCTTGGACTACTGGTTCGATAAAGATCTCTGTCTGCTCTGCACCCTCATTATTCTCCGGAATGTCCGCGAGAACAATGTTCTTGTGCCTTGCAAACTTTTCTTCAAAATATTCAGCATCGCGAGATTCGATGATATGATTTGACTCGATATCAAGGAATCTCCGAGCATCACTCTTCTCGGCATACCCCAGGAAGATCGCCTTAGTAGTCCTTGTCCCCAGCTTCTGAATCTTTAGATCCGGGAGCTTCACATAAGCCAGGCACCCCCACACTCGAATGACATTCAGGTTGGGTCTGACTTTGAACCAGAGTTCATGAGGAGTTATGTCGGAAGTTGCATACGGCACTCTGTTCAGAATGAAAGTGGCCGTTAATGCAGCTTCTCCCCAATAGCACTTTGGGAGACCCGCAGTCAACAACATAGAATTCATCATCTCTGTCAACGTTCTGTTCTTCCTTTCTGCTACTCCGTTGGATTGTGGAGAATACGGAGCCGTCGTCTCGTTGATGATTCCATGTTCTTTGCAGAATGATGAGAATTCATGAGACCTATATTCCCCACCTCGATCACTCCTCAGCCTCTTGAGTTGTTGTCCAGTTTGCCGTTCAGCCTCGGCCCTGAACTCCTTGAACTTCTCGAATGCTTCGTCTTTAGATTTGAGTAAATAGACGAAGGCATACTTGGAGAAGTCATCGATGAAAGTAATGAAATACTTCATCCCGGCCTTTGTAGAGAATTGTTTGAAGTCACAGATATCTGAGTGAACCAACTCCAGAAGATCTGTGCTTCGATGGACCCTGTGGAAGGGTTTCCTAGTGATCTTCGTCTGAGCACATATCTCACATTTCTCTACCTTACCCCCACACTTGGAGATAAGTCCTAGACTAGACATTTTGTTTATTCGCTTACAATGAACATGTCCTAGTCTATTATGCCACAACTCAAGAGAGTAATTCAAACTAGTGATAGCATTGACATTATTATGCTGGGTTACAGCAAGCTGAATTTTGTACATTCCTTCAGTCTGAAAAGCTTTCCCGAAGAAAGTACCCTTCTTGGACATCACCATTTGGCCAGCATTGATGTCCATCCTCAAGCCTGCGTTGCAGAGCAGGCTCCTAGAGATCAGGTTCTTTGCGATTGCAGGAACATGCTTCACACCTTGAAGCGTCAGAATGTTCCCCGATGTAAGCTTCAGCTCCACCGTCCCGATCCCCAGTACTTCAGCTTGTGCCTGGTTCGCCATCATGACTTTCTCGGAAGTAGGCTCATAGGAGACGAACCAGTCCTTGTCTGAACAGACATAACATATCACGCCAGTGTCTATCCACCAGTCCAAGTCTGCCCCCACAGCTGCAACCTGTGCTATCATGGCAACCTGATTAGTAACCAAAGAAACCTTGTTAGGCTCACCTTGCTCTTTGGGCTTGGACTTGCATTCACTTTTATAGTGACCCTTCTTGCCACAGTTGAAGCAAGTCACATGGGACTTGGACTTTTGTTGCTTGAATCCTGGACCCTTCACTTTCAGATTCGAGAAGTCCTTCTTCTTGTGGTGAGAAGCCGCCTGCTTCCCTTTGTTCTCTCTGGTGGCTTGAACCAGATTCGCCGTTGCTAGTTGCTTGGACAGGGTGTCCAACTTCTGTTGAGAGCGCATCTCGTCCTCAACATGAATCTCGCTGAGGAGATTATCCAGGCTAATCTCCATCTTCTTCCTATGCATCCTTGCATAGATGTTGCTCCATCCTGGAGGAAGTTTTGCCACGATCCCTCCAACGACGAACTTGTCGACGAGGGGCATGCTATCGTCCTCCAATTTCTGGCGCAGCTTCAGGAACTCTTTCACTTGGGGCAGCATGGTCTTCTCGTCTTCAAAGACCCATTTGTGGTATTTTTCAACCATGAACATCTTCGACCGGGCCTCGTCGTCGTCATACAGCTTCCCCACGGACTCCCAGATCTCTTTGGCAGAAGTCCTCTTTGTGTAGGACTCGGCCAGAAAGTCTTCCATGGAATTCAGGATCAGCAGCCTGCATATGCTGTTATCCTTTTTCCACTTCGTCTGCTTGCTCGTAGCAGCGGCCAGAACAGTAGCAGATCCTGTTGCTGGAACGATTGGTTCTTCCTCATCCAACACGTGATCAACATCCACGAGTTGAAGGTTCAGAGTCACCTTTCGCTTCCAGATCTGGAAGTGTTCGCCGTCGAATTTCTCCAACTTGTTAAAGCCGGTATCGACAAGCGAAGCACGAGTGTTTTCCATCGAATCGTATAGCTTTGAGATTGTTAGTCTATTTGCAAACAATCGATGGAAAAAACTCAGTTGCAATCCCTAAGAAGAGATGCAAAGAATGCAGTTGCAATCCCTAAAAAAGAGATGCAAATAATGCAGTTGCAATCCCTAAAAAAGAGATGCAAATAATGCTGATTGCGTAGCCTAAACGATTACAAAAAATCGAATCGCATTTGCAATAGCGGTTTCTCGAAGGCAACAAGAGATGATCAACAACAGTTGAGTCTCAGATTCTCGAAGGCAACAGAAAGAGGAAGGAAGAAGAAGAGCGGATCTCGCTGGGGTGTTGAACACCGGCGCTCAAAGCTATACCCGCAGTACGGATAAGCTCCCAGGAACCAGCAAGTTCAGGAGAACTTCTGGAACGCTCGTAAGTCAATATTTGAGACTTGAACGGGCTTCCTGGACTTAACAGACTCCCTCAACTCTCTTCTTGGTGCATCTTTCAAAGGAGGCCAAGGGGCTCTATTTATAGAGTGGAGTTGAGACTTCACCTCTTCTCCTATCCGATGTGGGACTAAAATACCAATACTCAAAAATAGAGTTTAATATTTTAGATCATCCCACAATCAGCATAGAAGTGTGTCAGTCCACGCCTACCCCCCGAACCCTCCCGTGCATGTACGAGACATCTTGGAGTCCGCGTCCGAGTCCGAGTCCGCACAACAAAAATTAACTTGCATCCTTGTTGGATTTAATCCTTTTTCCTTCTAGGAAAATACTTCCACATGGCACAAACTTGTGCCCCACTACACCTCATGTGCACACCTCAACACAAGCAATGCATTATATTGAGATACTCACCATTTGGTATAGCCGATGTGGGACTATCTTTTCTAGTCCAAAGGCAAAAACACCAACAAGTAGCATTAGCACATTGGAAAACCTCAGCCAAGCCTTCATATGCCAGAACCCATTCCCGTGCGTCTGTTTCTCCCCAACCGCACCAAAGCAAACGAGCAACAGCAGCATACCATTCCAACCGATCGGCCCAACCCGAGAAGCAAGCCCACACCCGATATCCACACTGTTATTCAATCCCATATATATATAATTGTCCCTACAACAACAGGAAGTCTCAAAAACCCTAGCCGCCTCTAGCTATCCACCCTCTCTTCCTTAGCCTTCCAGTGACAGCAGTACCGCGTGCGTGGGTTCCAGGCAAGCCGCGCGACGGTAAGCTCTCAGCGAGAACCGTGATGCGATATAGCTCGTGCCGTTGTGCACTTGTTTCCTCCACACGGCCAGGTCAGGACGCAGGCGAGGACAGCTTCTTCCCTTCAACATCATTCAGAATGTATTCACGGTGATGCGGAATCGAACTCATGAGAGTTCTCTTGACGGCTTTTTCATCTGCAATCTGAGTTTTCTCAAGTTTTCCTATAGATCTCTCCTTGCTGCCATGCTTATATGGTAACAGTATTCAAAGGTGACTATTTTCCTTATTGATACATTAAAGTTTAGTTAGCTATATTTCAAGCTTGGACCTTGTACATATGGGAGGGAGAATACGAAGAAGAGGGATAGGGAGTTGTGAGTTGTGTTCAAAACCGGAGAGAACGAGGAGTCTGTTATGAGAAATAATGGAGGTATGCTGATGGATAGGTGTCGAATGGGGTAATGAAGGAATGGAAACTCAACAGAGTATGTGTGAGGGAAGGTGTAATATATGGCCATGCAATCTTGAGTGATAGGAAGAAAAGGGTGATTAGTCTAAGCCATACGCATATACCAGAGCCCTACTCTAGTGCATTGTAGGATAGCTATCACTTCATGAAATTTTTGTTTTCTTTCATTAAAAAAAGAGACTTGAGTGTTGGTTACTCTATTCCTTTTCTTCTGTCACTTGTATACTGGACATATGGTGAGCCATGCATTTCAATGCTACAATAATGAATGTATAGAAAATATGTCTTAAATAAAGGGATAACTATGTATGAAATCCTTACTGTTACGAGTGGACCATAGGAAATAAAGGGTTGATCGAAATTAATATGAGTAGGAGTAGCTTAATGGAAATATATAATTAAGAGCGTGTGCCCTAGGAAAAGAAGTTGGGTCACAGGTATGAGTGCATAAAAAGCGAAGAGCAACAAAATGTGTACATAAGTTGTGTTATAAGTCGACTCATTCCCAATATTGGTACTTGGGTAAAAGTTATAAATATGATATTAGATAGTTTTATAAACAAATGAAACAAATTGTAGGTAGAACACCAACCTTCCATTTTGAATTGTACTTTGACTCTGTGGTTCTTTAAATAGGGTGTTTGGATCTCGACTTGGACACTGTTACGCATTGTAACCTTACCAGCAGCTCAGGACCTAAGGCAAGTATACCTTGCCTTTCTATACACAACTTTATTTACATGCACTGTCTTTTATTATTATCCAGTTTTCATCATATTATTGCCATGTATCTTTTATATGCTGTTTTTTATGCTCGTATCATTGCTATATAGACAGTGTTCACTGTTAGCCTTGTATCTTATTGGACGTATTCATTGAGCCTTGATCGAGTCGTGTCGTGAGTCGTGAATCGAACTGCTTTTTTCTCCGTGTCTTGAACCTTGAAGCTAACCTGCGAGTCCACGATAGGGACGAGGGTTAGTAGTTATTGGTCCACACCTGCGAGTCTACACTAGGGACGAGGGTGATGCTAGCCTGCGAGTCCACACTAGGGACAAGGGTTAGTAGTAGATGCTAGCTTACGAGTCCACGATAGGGACGAGGGTTAGTGGTATAGGGTTACGCCTGCGAGTCCACACTAGGGACGAGGGTGATGCTAGCCTGCAAATCCATATTAGGGACGAGGGTTAGTAGTAGATGCTAGCCTGCGAGTCCACACTAGGGACGAGGGTTAGTAGTATAGGGTTTACGCCTGTGAGTCCACACTAGGGACGAGGGTGATGTTAATCTGCGAGTCCACACAAGGGACGAGGATTAGTAGTTCAAACCTGCGAGTCCACACTAGGGACGAGGGTTTGAGTATTCGTTTCGGTTATCCGTTGACATCTTGACATAAGTTCTCGCGTCCTTGTTCAGCAGTTCATTTATGTGTAGACAGTGTATAGATTCGTGCTTTATTCATTGCTTAGTTTTACTTATTTATTCTGTATTTTTTCTCCATGCATAATAAACTGTTAGAAAGGCTCGTTTTTAGGTATCTTGCTAGTCCTCTGAGGACCTGATGATCTCTTCAGGTTAATTATTGCATGGAGTTAGTAACAGCTTTGGATGGCGGATGATTATGACATTTTGGGATCCAGATGTTTACGATATTGCTTGCGAGATTCAGGTATTGATACCATGTTTATTATCCAGTTCATCCAGCTCATTATCATGATATATCCTATTTATTGATTAAGTTTATAGACTCGTATTATTTCTTGGAGTCTGATCGAACATATATGCTAGTGGGCTGCAGACCACGACCCATACTTGTTCATTCTTGATTATTATTCTTATTGTGGATTGAGATATAGTTTTGCCTTGCCTTGATTAGGCCCATTGCCATAGCCGTGACAGCGTTTACGTATTTGAGTCGGGCTGGAGTTCGCTTGATACGTAGCTGGCTTGCTCACGTGCTCGCGTCCGAAAGGCGGGTGCGGGTTGTGACAACACGAAGTCTATCCCTGATGAGCTTTACCTTCTCGGCTGCGTCAACAACCATCTCAGGTCCCAATAAAGCTCGCTCTCTAACATCATCCCAATATAAGGGTGTACGACATCTCCACCCGTACTGAGCCTCGAAAGGTGACATCTCAATGCTGGCCTAAAAACTGTTGTTGTAAGCAAACTCCACCAAGTGTAGGTGAACTTCCCAGGATCCTCCAAAATCTAAGACGCACATCCGTAGCATGTCCTCGAGCGTCTGAATAGTCCTCTCTGACTGTCCGTCCATCTGAGGGTGGTATACAGTACTAAACTTGAGCTAAGTGCCCAAACTAGTCTGCAGACTCCGCCAAAAATGGGAAGTAAAGCGACTATCCCGATCCGAGATAATGCTGATCGGAACTCCATGAATCCTGACAATCTGTCGTATGTACATCTCTGCAAGCCTCTCAGTAGACGTACCCACTTTAAATGGCAAAAAGTGGGCCGATTTGGTCAACCTGTCTACGATGACCCAAATCACGTCTTTTCCTCCTGGTATACGCGGCAATCCAGATACAAAATCCATCATGATGTGCTTCCACTTCTACTCTGGAATGGACAATGGCTGCAACAAACCTCCTGGCCTCTGTCTCTCTTCCTTGACCTACTGACAGACCAAACATTTGGCTACGAAGTGAGCTACCTTTCGCTTCATCCCATACCACCAGACGTGCTCCCTCAGATCCCTGTACATCTTGTTGGCACCAGGATATATAGAGTACTGAGATCGGTGGGCCTCCTGTATGACCTGCTCCCTGAGCTCTTTACTGGGCACACACAGCCTGGAACCGTGCCTCAAAGCGCCATCCTCTGCAAGAGTAAACTCACCATCCACTAGCCCTGTTCGAACCTGCTCTCGGATACACCGCAGAGCAACATCCTCGAACTGCGTCGACTTGATCCTCTCCATCAAGTCTGACTGAATCTGAAGGCCCTACATCTGCATCCGAACTCCTGACACAATCACCTCAATCCCCAGGCTCTCCAAATCTGCTAGCAAGTGACGATCCATAGTCAAACATATGGCTGTCGGATACCTACTCAAGGCATCGGCAACCATGTTGGCCTTTCCTGGGTGATACTGTAGTGAGATGTCAAAGTCCTTCATCAGCTCCAACCACCTGTGCTGCCTCATGTTGAGCTCCTTCTGTGTAAACACATACTTGCTCTTATGATCTGTGAAGATCTCTACCCTCTCTCTATATAAGTAGTGTTTCCACAACTTTAAAGCAAATATCACTGCTGCCAACTCCAAGTCGTGGGCAGGGTAGTTCTTCTCATGGGGACGTAACTGCCTGGAAGCATAGGCAATCACCTTCCCATGCTGCTGCAAGACACAACCCAAACCCTTCCCCGAGGCATCACTGTAGATAGTGAACCCTCCCGATCCTGAAGGCAATGTCAGAATCAGAGCTGTCGTCAACCGCTTCTTCAACTCATCAAAAGCGACCTGACACTCCTCTGACCAAACAAACTCTGTATCCTTCCGGGAGATAGTCAACGGCTCTGCAATTCGGGAAAAATCTTGTACGAACCTCCTGTAATAGCCTGCCAGTCCCAAGAAGCTCCTGATCTCTGCTACTGAACTCGGTGCCGACCAAGCCTCAACTGCCATGATCTTCTTCGGGTCCACTGAGATCCCATCTCCAGTCACCACATGACCCAAGAAGTCAACTCTGTCCTGAAAGAACTCGCACTTCGAGAGCTTGCCATACAGCCTCTCCCTCCTGAGTGTCTCCAGAACCACTCTCAAGTGCTCCTCATGCTCCTCCTCAGTCTTTGAATACACCTGGATATCATATCGATGAACACACCACGAACTTATCCAAGTACTGGTGGAACACCTTGTTCATCAAGTTCATAAATACCGTCGGAGCGTTGGTCAGCCCAAACGGCATAACCAAGAACTCAAACTGCCCATACCGCGTCCTGAATGCGGTCTTCGAAATATCCTCCCTTTTCACCTTTACCTGATGATAACCTGACCTCAGATCAATCTTCGAGAAAACCCGAGCTCCGCTCAACTGATCAAAGAGATCATCGATTCGCGGCAATGGGTATCTGTTCTTGATCGTCAGGTTGTTGAGTGCCCTGTAGTCGATACACATCCGTACCGACCCATCCTTCTTGGGTACAAAGAGTACCGGTGCACCCCAAGGTGAAGAACTCGATCAGATGATGCCCTTGTCCTGCAGCTCATCCACCTGCGTCTTTAATTCCACCAACTCACTGTTGTTCACTCGATAGACATGCTGAGAAATCGGTTCCGCGTCGAGAACAAAGTCTATCGAGAACTCAACATCCCTGTCCGATGGAAGTCCTGGCAACTCCTCCGAAAATACGTCCATGAACTCTGCAATCAAAGGATGTGGAGCCACCTGCTCCTCAACTGAAATCCTGCAGAAAAGCCTGCTGCTCTGCTCCGTCTGCCGTCGGGTGAACTCGAACTCTGGCTCTCCTGGCGCTCCAAACGGAATACTACCCCCACGGCAATCTATGCTGGCGTGATGCCTGCTCAACCAATCCATATCTAATACGATATCGTAGTTCGATAGTGGCATGACGAGCAGACTCACCTTCAACTCTCGGCCTCCCATAATAACACTCTGCCCTCTGCAAACATCACTCACGAGGATAACACCACCCCCGGTCATGATCTTGCAGGTCCTAGGCAATGATTCAGATACATGGCAGTATCTAATAGCAAATGATAGCGACACAAAACTGTAGGAAGCCCCGAAATCAAATAGAGCGAAAGCTAGAATGGAGTCGAGAAGAACCGAACATGCAATCAACTCCCCAACGGCCTCTGCATCCTCGGCCGCCATGGCGAAAGCTCGCCCCTGCTGACCTCCCCAGGCCTGCTGCTGATACTGGATGAACCTCTGCTGCTGAGACTGCAGTGGTCCCTTCTACTGCCCTACGGGAGTCTTGGCTTTCGCTCCCTGTACTGTTCTATCTGTGAACTGAGAGCACTCCTTCAGCTGATGATCAGCTGCTCCACATAGTAGGCACCTACCCAATCTCTTCCTATACTCACTCCACCCGTGCCCCGGCTTCTTACAGTAAGCACAGCTGGTGGTCTGCTATCTCAGTACCTGCTGTTGTACCCTCGACTGCTGATGCTGCACCTGCTGGAAGAATGCTCGGCCCTGCTGCCGAAACTGCTGCGGCTGGAACTGCTGCTGATGTACCTGCCTCTGCGGCTGCTGGTGCTGAAAATGAGGCCTCTTAGCCTGGCCTCCGCTGCTGCTACCTCCCTGGAAATCCTGACCTTTCTTCAGTTTCAGCCCCAGGTCGACCTCCGCTGCCATAGCTTCTGTAAAGATCTCCGCGAAGGTAGCATTCCGGTCACTCTTAGTCAGTGACCGAACCTCCCTGATCAACCCTTGACGGAACTTTCTAGCCTTCGTCTTCTCCGTCAGATCATCTATAAACCTGGCCAACCGGTAAAACTCTCCGGCATACTCTGCAATTATCTGGTTCCCCTGAACTAGACTCTCGAACTGCATCTCAATGCCTCCTAGTGCCACATCTGGAAAGAACTGTTCCTTGAACAGATCCTTGAACTGCTCCCATGTCTGACCCTCTACTCCTACTCGAGGATCTGTCTGGTACCAGGTACGGGCTAGGTCCTGCATCTGACTGCCCGCTGCCTCAATATGAAGTCTGGCTGGTATCTCTGCCAGCCGAAAAGTCTCCTCGATGTGCTTAATCCAATCATCTGCGTAGTGTATGCCCTCGGTGCCTAGGAAGTCTCTATGATGCATCTTCTGGAAGTCCTGGATATCCTTCTCCCTTCTGCGAGGCTGCTGCGGCCCCTGAGCAGACACCATCTCCACAGTCGTACGGACCAGCTGATGGGCCTCGTCGATCCCCTGATGGAAGTCGACAGTTTGACGTTGCTGCTGCTGCTGATGAGACTCTAGAATCCTCTCTACGAAGGAGAATAGATGAGCAGCATCTACCATCCCCGCAGGTGGAGGCTGCTGTGGTGGAAGGATCTCAGGAATCACCGGGCTCTGTTTCCTAACTGCTGGAGGTGCTCCTCCAAAAGCAGCTGAAACGCCCACTCCTGAGGGCTGAACTGGTGCTGCGGTACCAGGAGCTGGCTGCACAGGTCGAGTGGTGGCAGACCCCTTTGCAGCGTCCTCCGGTCCATAGCGATGCGATCTCGTCTCGACCATCTTGGAGACACAGATCAAACAAGAAACAATTTCTAAGAATGAGTCGAATTATCAAATGAGGATTTTTTATATTCAAAGGAAGACAATAAGCAGCAAAATGTAGATAAACAGAATCTGAAAAGGAGTTTTCCTATTGTGATTGAGTACCCTCAAAATATCCTAATCCTACTACAGGCTGTAGTAATACTCTAGTTCGAATACCACTACATAAAACTAGACCTGCATGGGCCACCACTAAAAACGTGTCACGACCCGTACCCTAGAGTAAGGGCACGATAAGTGGGTACGTCCAGCCTACGCCACAGTATCGACGGTAGAACACTGTCCTAGGTCACAACATCTAACAATATAAGGTACCTGTATAGTATATACACTCCGAGTGGAGGTGACAATCAATCACAACTAAAGGAGAATACAATAAGATAGATAGATATGAAACAAATCCACAAAAGATACAAATAGATAGAGAGTCTAAGTGTCTATGATATCACAATAGATCCATAACATCCAACTCAAATACAGTAATCCAGAGAATAAGTACAACTGAAAATCACTACTCTAGACTAAAGGTGTGTCATCCACTACTAATGGATCATGCTGGAGATCCAAGTCACAGCAATCCTTTAGGGTAGTCCCATACTAAGTGGTACAGAGCGCCTCATCCTCATCCTCTGTAATATTTTCAACAGGTCCAGTCAGGACAGAAGCGAGCACAATACATCTCATGCAAATTATAACAGGTTAGGAAATATAAATATGCTAGAGAGTAAGATACATAAAAACTGAAAGAACAACTTGGTGTAAAAGAGAGAACTGTAAGTAAATAGCTGCAATATATAAAAAGAACTATCAGTGACTAGTGAATCAGAGTACAAGATAAACATGTAAACAGCTGGAGGTGATTCATGGCTATACTAAAGAGTTGATTCAAGACTACACTACTTTGGAATTATTCATATATTTAGTTCTATTCCCCCATCCCCAATGAATACACAAGGATACAGTCAAGTTACGTTAATATTCATGACTAAGCTACTGGCTCATAATAAGTGATTCATGAATAGATTCGTGAAGGCTCTGTGATTCATGAGAGTACAGGAATCACAAGCAGATTCATGACAGATTCATGATAATAGAAGCATGAGATACATGATGTAAGTAAAACACACGAGACATGAGTATCTGATGCTCCCGAGAGGGATAACATCTCATGAAGGGATCCATATAGTACCAATCCGTGTTACCAACGTTACAGCATTCAAGTAAAGTAATTTAGAGTAGAAATATAATCCTAAACAAGATATGAAATGATGAGAGAATTACTCACCTGATATCCTGAGTATCTGAAGAGAATATACTGTCTGAGGAGTAGTATCTGGCTCCTATAGAACAGTACAATTCACAACATGTCCAAAATGGTAAAATAGACTGCTATAATGCATTCTACATGATATTTGGGTCAATCTAGGCTAAAGTCAACCTTTGGTCAACTCTAGTCAACTATACTAGTCAAACTAGGTCAACTAGGTCAAACCTAACCCAAACAGGTCTCACTAAGCCTAGCCAGTCTATTCTAGCAAGCACACATCAACACAATGTTATACAAGTCTATCAACACACAAGTCACATGTGTATACATGTCATATACACAGGCTATATTATAGGAATCTACATAGGCTATATGCCTTAGGCTACATACCATAGGCAACCAATATTGGCAATACATATATTCAATTACCACATCCACATACACTAAATGGCAATATGCATATATATTACATATTACATATTTATCTAACAAATTAGAGATATTATATATATATGTACACATAGAGAGAGATAGAGTGACATGTGGCATGTGTGTGTGTGAGTGACATCAATGGCGAGTGTGTGTATAATAACAGTAGCTATAGGGGTGTTCTCAAATATTAGAAATCAAGTTTGAGTGTAACCATGTGTGTGTGTGTAGAGGACATAGGCTAGGGTGTATCTCAGTTTTATGCATATGTGTGTGTGTGTGTGTGAATATGTGAGTGTGAGTGACAGTAGATAGGGTGTTGTGTCAATAGGTGAAACAGTACAGAACTGTTCTCAGTTTTCTAGATTTTGTAGAGTGTGGGTGTGTGTGTATATATCAATATTGTGTGTGTGTACAAGCTAACAGTGCGTGTCAATGTTCTCAGGTTTTAGTTAGGTGTGAGTGTATACATGACAGGAAAGAGTATGTACATGAGTGTGTGTAGCATTGTAATATGGAGAAACAGTGGATAGGTGATACACATGACAGTTTACAGGTGTGTACTCAAATCAATGCATTAAAACTCAAGACAATTTCGAATTCAGTTAATACATAGATAGGTTTCAGGATTCTAGTTTTTAGTTAACAGTCTAATTCAATTCATAAACCAATTATCAATCCCCAATCATGAATCCTAATATGATCATTAACCCTTACATATATAAATGAACCATTCATGATAATTAATCATCAATCAAAACAGTTTTAAATACAATTTAAATCTCAGCAGATCAAATCAGTGAACAATGTATAAGTGAATTGGGGAAACTCAATTTTGAATCCAAAATATAATTAATATTCAAATCTAATGGTTGGTAAATAATATGTCATGCTTGTACGTGTCAAGCATGGTGTCTATGTCCAACCAAGTGGACACTATCGTGTCCAAGACACTAAAATCATCACACAAACACATACTCAGTGTACAGCCTCGTGCACGTGTTCACGCGTGTCTAGCTCATGACACACGACACGACACAACACGAGTGCGTGTCCACACACTCGCCTAGGGTAGGGCTACAACCCTGACACCCTGACTCATGTCTACGAGACACCAAGATACGACACGAAGCCCGTGTCAGTGGGGTCTGTAGCTCACGCGCACAGTAGGCAATGGCCAGTACAGGCTCGATAGCGTGTCCGACTCGACACGACGTGACTCGAGACTCGAGGGGGCTTGTGTCAGTTACTGCCCCTCGGTCCTCTCCATGTTGCACGCATCGAGTCGCCGTATCTAAGGAGAAAAACACCCCGAGTAGCAGGACAGTGTCCTGTGGCTGCTGCGACATATTCGTGTCCTCGTGTTGACACGACACGACATAAAAACTACCCACAATTGACACGAAATCAAAGACAACCTATAGATCTACAAATCCATTCAAACACAATTCAAAAATAGCACAAAAATATTGAGTGTGGCATTTCATTAAACACCTAGCTCTAGGTTAGGATACGTGTCCGATATGGACACAAAATCAAATGCAATTGACACGAAACTTACATTACAGCTAGGGGACACCTAGGTCTAGGCTACCATACAAAGAAAATAGAATTTAAATGCAATTTGAAGGGTTTACCTATAGGGTGTCAAATGACAAGAAAAGCCCCAAATCGATTGATTTCCGTTACTAGCAAAACTCTCCAAATTGTTCCCAAACTAAAATTACTCTCCATGAACATCAAGTAGAGGATGATTAGATTCTATTGCAAAATATTTGGATCAAAAAAGAATTAAAATGGATTTGTTATGAATTTGGGAAGAATAGGAATACCTTTTCCTTTCAAGAAGTTGGTTCAATGCAAAAGAGGCAAGAACAAGTGAATGAGAGATTTTATAGGGGGAAACTAATGTGGCCGGCCTCTTATTGCTGAAATTAGGATTAGGGTTTCACTAATGGGCTATGGGTCAAGTTGCATTAGTCATGAAAATCAATTCATAAGTCACAAGTCATTGAACCTAGTCTTTATTCCTCCTATTGAAACTAGATTCTAAATGACTAAAATTGGGTTGACTTAAGTTAGACTAGGGTCCCACCATGCTAACCAAGTCACCATAGCTAGGGTCAACATCTAGGTTAGTCTCCAAAGTCTCAACTAGTCAAAGTCAAAAATAACAATCACCACTTCAATAATTCAAATAAATTCAAAATTCACAAAATGACTAAAATACCCTCAAGCTAAAATGTGGTCACTAAATCTTATAGGCCACAAAATGACTAAAATACTCTCTTCTTCTCGAGCTCTCCATCTTCTCCATCATTCGAAGCTTCCGATCAATCGTTGTGGCCCTTAAGAGAAGTACAGCTGAGAAAGGAAAGAAAGTTGCTAGAGCCACTTCGTGTATGCCGCCGTTGATGGTGTCACAGTACGTCATGTCATCATCAAAAGCCGAGGAGGCGAACCCCGCTCTTGAAGGTGAGAAAAACTGATCGAAAAAGAGGATCCGAACACTCGTGCCATTCGCGCGTAGCACGATCAAAGGCCAACATTGACCGCCTCTTTCAGAGTATTGGTCAATGCTTTGCACCATCTGTATCATGCGCCACCTTTTTCAGAGTATTGGTCGATGCTTTACGCCATATGTTGGCCAGTGCCACCTCTTTCAGAATGTTGGTCGATGCTCAATCACAAATAATGCCATTTGCTATGTCTTAAGCATGATGTACCATCCACTGTTATGTACAAATCGTGTGTTGACTGACTGATGTGCCATCTGTCCTGAGAACTGTCACTCTGCTTGCGCTAATTGAGGACTTTTCTTCATATCCTGCGCCATTTATGATTGGTGCCGAGTATTTCTTTTAAGAACACAAGTTTTTTTTAAGATTTTAACTCAAAGTTTTCTTTTGCAGTTGATCTGAAGGAAGACCCTTTTGCGAAGGAATTGGCTTCTGCCTTTCGGGTGTTGGAGTATCAGGAAAACCTATCTCATGTTGACCTTCCACCATATGATGTGCCAACTCCCAGGTGGACTGTGCTAGAGAATCATGACTATAAAACTCTGCTGTGTCTGATAAATGGTACTCCTTTTCTGTCTGAGCACGCAAGACCTTATAAGAAATCGATATTTCTCTTTGGAGAAGCTATAGCTACAGACTCTCAGCCCAAGTCGAAGAAAGACCGTCGAGCCTTCGTAAGAGGAAACACATTGGTATACCTGCCTGAGATGATAAGGAATCTGTCTCTATCTCGATATGCCCATGCCAGCTATCTAAGAAAGATGTCATGGGATCTGAATCCTACCCAAGAAGCTAGAGTTGGAAGAATATGTCACAGGTGTGGGGACCACAACAGAGATATCTTTCTCTGCAATTTTGATCAGTATAGCACCCACTTAAGGGGTCTAAGACCAAGTTGCAAACCGTCTGATGGTACGGCCGTAATTCTACCCGTCAGAATACCAATCTTTACAAGTATGTAGGCTGCGTCTGAGGGAGAATATCCTCGTAATGCTACCATGAGACTAACTGGCTTAATGCATTTGAAGATTGTTCGTTGGAACCGTCTTTCCGTGTCGGCTTTAAAAAACTTTCGTGAGAGGTTACAGGATCTGGAACTCTACGAAGCCGTTCTAACTACCTCTTGCGGAGTCTAAAATAACTCTAATATATTTTTGGCTTTAGCAGAAAGGTACAACTGTAGGACTGGTAACTTTGCCACTCCTCGAATTAGGCTTTGCTCTCCATGAAATACAATTTCTTTCCCGTCTGCCAATAAGAGATAACCTATATGAAGAGTACATACCAACGGAGGACGAGATAGAGGCCTTGGCCAAAGTGAACACTCGGATGGTGGCAGTTCTCGATGAATTACTGTGTCAATTTATAACCTACATGCACCTGTACAAGAGTGGTGCTACATGCTATATATCTAAATGTTGGTATACCTCTTCTTTGGTCATAACACAGACCTTAAAGTCTAAGATCAGTCTAAATGTACACCTCGCTTCTTTGAGCCGCCTGATGCTCAAGCTATTTCTCAGCTGATAGAGGAGACTGGCCGTACTGACAATGAGTTAGCCAAACCTTAGAATGGTTATGCTGTCAATACCCCTCTAGAGAATTACATAAAGCAGAGTGGCCTCGATTTATCTCCAGAAGCCACTTTATCAGGCTTCCTTTCTCTCTGGTTACGACAATTTTTTGTACAAGGTGCCAGTGCCGTTGATCGAATCCATCGTGGTGTGATGTTTGCAACCGTGTGTTTGGTATTTGGCTATAAGATGGACATATTATCTGTGATGACCAGTCGGCTGAATGCAGGACTTCGGAGTTTCACCGATGGTTTGATAGAAAAACCCAACAATTGGAAGGAATATCCTCGTACCGAGATGCCATACACATATCTGTTTGGTTGGTTGTTATTGCATCACCCTTCATTGATGGACCCTGACTTTGGAGTCGGAGGAGCGTTAGGAGCCAATTTTATCGAAAGATTTGCTAAGGCTAAATGGAAGGTTATGTCTTAATCTCACTGCAGAAAGGCACTAAATAGGGGAGTAGACTAGAAGTTTTTCTACACCCCTCCTCCACTTTGATATGAAAACTTTTTGACTCCTATCCCAGAGTTAGAGCCCATTCGTTCTCGCCCTTCTCTTGAGGCCTTTAATTGGTTGAAGTCAATCAGGCCTTCACACATGTTATATAGATTTGAAAACAATTGCTATCTGAAGCCTTATTTGCCCAGTTGTTTTGCTCGTCAATTCGTTTATGACCAACTGCACGCCAGGAATGCGACGACCTGTCTTAAAGCTTTTGGGCACTTGATTGATGGACCCCGCGGATGGAGATATTATAATGCGAGAGGAACACGAGCTCACCATGCCTTCTACCACTGTTGAAAACGGCCTGCGTATATTGAGTACATACGCGCGTTACTTCAACCAACACCTTCTTTGAAGGTTATTTGCTAAATGATATCTTCGTCGGAACGCAAAAAACATTCAATGGAGAGCGGCTACCATAAACTTAACTGAAGCTGAGGAGAATGTCCCTGCCGAGGACCTCTAGAAATTGTGAATACGGGTCCTTTTGACGAAGTTCAAGATCCATTGAGCGGCCTACTCAGGAAACGTAAAGGGAAGTCTCCTGCCAAGAAGGTTGCGAAGAAGCAAAAGGTTGAAGCCTCCATACAGTCAGCCCAAAATAATCCTGCTTCTCCTGCTATAGTGAAGAAAAAGACAAAAGGGACCACTGCCGTTTAGAAGCCCGGAGTCAGGACTAGACTTCAGATACGACAAATGGAATATGGGTCGTCACCCGGCTTAACTACTTCATTCAGGGGATCAACTCCATCCCCGTTTTGAAGAAAGAGTATCGGGGATGAAGAGGAGACATGTAAAGAATATCCTGTACCTGAAGAAATATAGCCTCAATCGTCTGTTCTCACTGAGACGGCTGTAGCGTCTCCTCAGCCACTATTCAAGCATTCGGTCAAAAGGAAGCAAGTGGCCTCCAGAGGCCGGGGTAGGAAGACTGCAATTTCTTCCGCATCTTCTTCCCTAGAACAATCTCCTGGCCAAGGGACATTGCCAATGTTGCCTGGAGGCGTTTCTTCTTCACAAGGTGATATCTTTACTTTTTTTTGTCCAGCAAAAATTACTTAGCGAAGAACCTTCTCAAGACGAGAGAATGATAAAAGCGCTGCTAGATTGTGATCTTAGCATCGATCCAATCGAGGAGGATCTGATTGACGTCGCTTCTGATCCTGGCCAGAATGAAACTTCTACTCAAGTGTTGGCCCAAGATTTGGTGGCCAAGGAAGATCAAGTTATTATTGAGGGTGGCGGTCATCAGGATGATAGTAATCAAAGCCTTAGTGATGCAAAATGCTAATCAGAGCTTCGAAGAATTACCAAGCAGTGAAGACTCTGATATTGAAGTCTAAGGCGATGAAGGCCCAGGAAATAATGAAGGCGAGGATAAAGGTTTTCAATCGCTCTTGAAGCTGGTAGTTTGGAAGTCCAAAAAAGTAACAACCCACGTCTCTTGTAATTCCAAAAGCTTCAAGAACAATGCTTTGACCAATCTGAGGAGATGGAAAAATAATATCGTAACATTCAATACACAAAATTTTTTAAAATAAGATAATTAAAATAAAATATACAAAAAATAAGTTTTGAAAATCCGGAAAGAGGAGTTACAAATCTATCCACTTTAGGAATAAATTCGTCCTCGAATTTAAGGGCTAGGATGATCAAATATTTCTAAGATTTACATAAATATTGAATCTAATAAGTCAAAATCAATCCATAATAATTAAATTTTTTTGACCAATTCTAAATATAATACAATAATAATTAAGTGAGGAATAAGTTTATCAAATGACTTGTAAAATATTGTATATAACATCGAACCATTACATATATTTGTTAGTCCAAAACTAAATCAAACTAGTTATAATATAACAAAATGAATTTAATTAATAACTAATAATAGCAAATAATTTAAGCATCATTTTATAAATTTTAAATTTAAAATAGTATGATAAAGCTTCTGTCGTCCTCAAATATCCTCTACAGAGGTAAAAGATAAAATCCATTTTCTAACTAGAAATTATTTAAATAAAACAAAACATATTTTCTTTTCAAAATCTAGGAAGTGGGCTTACAACCTACCCACCTTAGAAATATTTTCTCCTAGAAATTCCAAAGGCCATGATTAGTTACGACAAGGAATATAGGCAAGAAACAAAGTTTCAAGTGAGGAGAAGGACAATTGTCATAATCAGGAGAATGATATAATTCCTCATTAAGTTAGTCACGCGTAATCACGGATAAAATTAATGTACTAAACAAAATAAAATGTGTTTTGGCACGATCAACTTTTGGTCAAAATGGTCTAGTCGACGACCAAAAATGTTTTGAAGGACGATCAAAAATTGAAATAATTTGGCACGAACAAATTATAGCCAACATGGTCTAGTCATGACCAAAATTGCTAAGGAATGATTAGAATTCTAGATAAAATCTGAACATGGTTATAGTCTCTTAGAGAAGATTTAACGTACAATCACGATCAAGATTAATCACGTTTGTCATCAAAGCATAATTGAAGTTGGATGCTGGCACGAGCATGAATAAGGTCAAAGTTGTCATGATCATAGTGGAAATTTAGCTATTAGCAATAATTGAGTTGTAGTATAGGCTCGATTAACTAGTTAAGCAAAATTATTTAGGTATGATTATAGAATTAAAATTTAGGAAAACGTGCGAGTTGACATGATCGAGGTATACTCCTAATAATTAAATTAATCGTAATTGCGAATGAGCATCTTAGTTCCTTGTCGCAGGCTCGCAGTAGTACGACTAATATGGTACTACCACGAGTTTGCATAATTATTGCGAAAACTGACCTGCATGGGCCACCACAAAAACTTGTCACGACCCGCACCTGCTTTTCGGCGGTAGAACGCTGTCACGGCCATGATGCTCATAATCACAAAAATAATATTTATTGCTCATTCATATTTCTAAATTGATTACAACATTTACAACATTTATAATTAAAGAAAATACAAAGTTCTTACAATTAATGAAAATGATACCACTTCTATCTAATTTCTAGATTTTTGCCTACAAGTACACCCGTATCTCCCCATGCTAAGTGAAGCCACAGCTAAACATGAAAAATGTTGGTTTCCAATTAGGAATGGAACAAGCACACAAACCGACGATAATACAACAACACAGTAGAATTCACAAGACATGAAAATAACATATGTGAAGTAAAACTAGAAGGTAACTAATATCATGGCATGTCTAGAAGGAAAGTAGATAACTCTACCACGTGATATATCCACTAAACAAGCATATAAATGGCGTGACATGGCAATCAAGGAAAAACAAGTAAAAGACAACTATCTATGTGTTTCGAAATATCTTGTTCGACATGTGAACGGCTAAGGGATAAATCCGGCACCCTGCACGTGTCGTGTGCAGCTGCTATCAGTCAAGAATAGACATTTTAGGGATGTTTCTGGGTAGTCCATATGTCTACTAAGATATTTTCCCGTCCAGCTAGTACTCATGGAATCCAGTCGCAAGCATGGTAATCATGTAAAAGACAGTCACGAAGTATAAACAAATCCATGATACTAATCCGTGTGACAACGTGTCATCAAGCAAGAGAGCATATGTATAAACATGAAATGGAAAACTACTATGAATCGAAAGCAATCAGAAAGTGAACTTGCCTGTGGTCCTTTGCTGGTGAAACCGATAGTCCCGGTGGGTCCAGGCCAGTCCAGTTGTATAGGATCGATAGGAAGTATTCAGAATAACAAAAAATATGAACGATTGATTAGTTGTGATCAAGATTGATCTACGAAGGAAAATTCGTATAAATAAATATATAACTAATTTTTAGCAAATATTTATTACCGTATTAATTTAGACCTTTAGAAAGTGTTTCTAGAAATTATTATGGTTAAATATATTATAGAAGCCAAAAATATACCTTTAAGCCCAAAACATATTATTACCCCCAAAGTATACTAATTTATGTAAAGCTCATTGAAAATAATAATATCGCATAAAACATGTTAGCAAAACATTTACTAATATACTCATATATAAACTTCTATATTGAAAATACTTATATCTTTTATTTTGAAAATATGAGCCTAAATAGTTTATTATAAGTCCGAATAATATATATGTAAATACCCAAAATAATCAAACCATTATTTAAAATACGGTCAAGTTCTTTTAGGAAGTAATATCTTTAATAAGTAAATAGTGTTTTGTAGGCAAATCCAAAAGGGTTTATATTATTTATATATTGATGTAACCCAAAAGCTAAATACTGATAAGCCCACACTTTCTGGCCCAATTTTAATAAAATAGACTACTACTACTAATAAATAATAATAAAAATAATAATAATAACAATAATAAAACAAGGAAATAAATATACATATTGTTTCTTACAGTGACTTAGCATAACAATGTTAATAACTATACATATATAAAATAGTAAAAATGTGTTAGCTAATACTTAATAGAAATAACTACAATTATTACCATGTATGTGCAGAACAATTAATAACAGCTGTTGTCTTCTCATTGAAGATGTGTAAAATAAAACAAATCTTAATAATATATTCGTTACCTATCCCCCATCCCTCATTTTTTTTAACAGTAACAAACATCAAAGAGAGAGAGAAGGCTTAGATGTAAAGGAAAAGAAGAGAGTGAGCGAGAGCTTGGGAGAGGAGAGGAAAAAGAGGGACCTCACCTTGGTGGTAGCTCCGTCGGTGGTGACTCTCCGAGAGGATAGCTCGACGAGACTGGTACAGCTCAGCGAGGGGTAGCAGCCGGTCGTCGAGTGAGAAAAGACGGACGCGCTGGCCGAAAAATTGGAGGCTGGAGCCGACGGTTGGCTGGGTGACAGCCCGCAAGGGAGGGGGCGGCAAGGTGAAGACGAAGGATGCTTTCTTGACGAGGCTGGTCGGTCGATGGACACCGCAGCTACTCTGCGTGCGTGGAGGCACGAGACGAAGGGGTTATCGGCACGGCAGAGCGCGGCTAGGGCGCTGGCCAGGGAGACATATCCGGTCCCTTGCGGTGTTCACGCATGCGCGCGGTCCAGGACTGCCAGAGAATAGGGCAGCCTAGCGGAGTGACAACTATGATGGCGCTCTCCTGTCAGAGGTAAGGCAAGGGCGCGGAGACGGCGGTTGTGGATCCACGCGGCTGGAGGAACTTCGGCAGTTGGGGAGGTTCACAGCGGCGGGCGCTCGAGAGCGAATTCGACGGCACGGCGAACACAGGCGCGACGGCTTTGCGGAAAGGCTGTGCCATAGAGGCGGAGGGGCAGTCGCAGGTGCATCGGCAGATTCTCGGGGAAAGGGATGCGGATGCAGCACGCCAGAGTTACAGGCTCTCGACTGAAGAGAGGGGTGACTGTTCCGTGCGACCAGGGTTTGCGCTTGGCCGAACGCGGCGGTGACGGGTCCAGGCGCAGGCCGCGGTGGCATTTTCGGCAGGTATGTGGTGGTGGCGATGATGTCCTGGGCAGTCGGGGTGTGTCCATGTGGTGATATCGGAAGCGGCCCACCGTGAGGCGCACGAGGGCAGGCGGTGGCATCGCACAGCGGAACGGCCACTCGCTGGCTTCTCCAGTGCTTGGCGGACTGATGGTGACTCCCAGTCGCGACGGTGGTGGTCTCGACAAGTACATAATGGTGGTCGGGAATTTGGTTTGGTGGGTCGGGTCAGATTGCCGGGGAGCGTCTATGATGTACGGTGGTAATGTTCTTATAATGGAATACGATATAAAGGACGCGGACACACGGGTCCGGACACGGTTGTGATGGTGATCATTGTTCTGGACACAGACACGAACAAACACGAACATGGTGATGGGGGTTCTACGGATGAGGATGGTGAGATGCTTGTTGTTTGGTGGTGATGATGATGGGTCCGGTGTTGCCGGTGGCTGTGGGGAAAGGGCAGAGGTGAGGTCTCGGGAAGGAGAAGGTTGTATTGATATGAAAAGCACGGTTGTTCTCATGTGTGCGGTTACAGGAGAATAGAGGAATAGAGATATAGTGTAAAGTATTAAGATAAGATATGCATAACTACGTAGATTTGAACTTTGTGATAAATCTTATAGGCTCAAATAATATTGAAATCCAATAAAAATCAATCAGTAATAATTTAAAAATAATACTATATTTTATTTAAAATATAAATATAGCCAAATCTAAATTTAACACTTAAAATAATACTTCTAGGAACTTAATATCAAGTAATATTTTGAAACATATGTTTTTGAATTCAAATAATGGTACGACTAAATCAAACAAACTTTGAAATATCTTTCTATCCATATCAAATTATTAAAAATGAGATGACAATTTCCTTGCCACCCAAATATACTTTGGAAGAATATTTGTTGCTATCAAATAATTTAAAGTTTATCGGTATAAATCTAATGAAAAATAATAGTCATTTGTATTTAAAAAATCATTTGATTCCATAAAATAATTTAAAATATATTTTTGATTTAATTAAAATCCAAATGTGAAAATAGATTAAGCAGAAATCTCTTTATTGACAAAAATAAGTAAGGTTTTCAATCGCTCTTGAAGCCGGTAGTTTGGAAGTCCAAAAAAGTAACAACCCACGTCTCTTGTAATTTCAAAACCTTCAAGAAAAATGCTTTGACCAATCTGAGGAGAAGGAAAATAATATCGTAACATTCGATACATGGAAAATTTTAAAATAAGATAATTAAAATAAAATATACAAAAAATAATTTTTGAAAATCCGGGAAGAGGAGTTACAGTTCTTGCCTCTTTTAACACCAACATAGAAACCCTAACTATTCTTTCCCAATTTCTCCCTTTTAATCTAAATTAACCCCAAATTGAGTCAAATCAATTGCATCATCATCCCCAACAGTAGAGGAGGCTTGTTAGCAAGGATTTGAAGAGCATTTGGCCATAGTTTGTGGAGGGAACAACTCACTTAGGAGCCTTTTCATTGAGTTTGAACTCTTAATAGGTAAAACACTACAAACCCTAATGAATTCCTGATTTCTTTCCATAGTTGCATCCATCTATGTGTCCCCTAGCTGTAGAGTGAGTTTGGTAGGATCTTGTGTCCATTTAGTATGCGTATCGGACACGTATCAGTATTTTTAAATAGGTGTTTGATGAAATGCCTAAACCAATCATCTGTTCACCATTTTTGAAACTATTTTCATGAATATGTAGCCCTATATATAGGGATTAATTTTGCATTTGACTGAGTTGATTGTGGTGAGCATTTTGTGTCCAAATTGGACACGACACAGGGGGTACTATGCTCCCCTGCTGCTCGCGTGTCCTGTATGACACGACACCGTTTGACCTGAAATTTTAGGAACACGAAGGGGCTCTCACTGACAGAGTGATCCCCAAGTTTGAGGCCAATCCATCGAGTGGATCGAGAGAAATATCGATCGCACCAATCTTTGCTTACGCGTAGCCGCACGGGATTCGAGTACTAATACGCTGTTCGTGTCCTTTGTGGACACGTTGTGGATGCATGTCAGGCACTCATGTCCGTAGCCTTATAACTGGCGAACACATGTGCACAACGATGAGGATACTGGGATACTGTGTCGTGTCCACGAGGCCTTGAACTAGCCGCACGAGGCAGCATCTGGGCATATTAGCACTGTGTGTGTTAAATTCATTTTGGACACTTCGTGTCACTTATGTGGGCACAAATGCATCCCTCTGACATGCCAACATGTGACACACACTCGTGCACTACTAGTTTGTGTTATTAATTAGTTTTTTATTGTGAATTTTGGTTTGTTTTGGTACCGGGACAGTAAACTCTGATACTGGGTTATAATTTAGGGATTTTCAGTTTATGAAATCATTTAAATACATGTTAAATTGTTGAATTTTAACTGAGAACAACTTGATTTAACCTGAGATCATATGCTAACCTGTTAATGTTATCTGAGATTTCTTTAGGATATGCAACAAAACTGAGTTGGTTGATGTAAGTATACTGAAATTGGTTTTTGTGTTGAAGCTGAGAATAGCTTGAATTATAACTGAGGTTTTGTTTTGAATTATAAGTTCACAGAGTACATGTGAACCTGAGAATCAATTTGATACATGCATACTGAGTTTTGTTTTTCACATAAATTGAGATTGGGTTTTAGTTATAAACTGAGTTAGGTTTTTGTCTAACATGTGAAAATATGTGAACTGAGTTTGAAGTATAATAGAGAAAACTGAGAATAGGGACTAAAATTTATATGTTAAATTAGATGAAAACTAAGATTTTATAATGCAAATAAACTGTGAAGTCATAATTGGGTTGATATGTGGTTTAGTTTGGTAAATGTTCATTCTATGTTTGAGTTTATGCCAAGTTTACTTAGTATCAAATGTTATTCTAAACTGAAAATGTATTTCAAACTGAGTTTGTTGTAACTGTGAAAACCTGAGAGACACTATATACTGCTGCCACTTCTCTCTCTTGCATTCACTCACCATGCTTCACATACACTAGCACTCACCTATGTTTGATTTCCCTTTCCTTCTCTCTATATCTATAAATATATGCAAATATGTAATATATTCATGTGTATGATATGTAAGTATATATGTATGTATATAAATATGTATATATATGTATGTATACGTGTATGCAATGTAAGCATGTATGAATGTATACATGTATGTTATGTATCCATGTATGTAATGTGTGGGTACATGAATGTAATGTATGTGTGGGTACATGAATGCAATGTATGTGTGAATACATGAATGAAAGTATGTACGTATTTATATATTTGTATCTATATGTTGTGTTATAGGCCTAGTATATAGTTTACCTATAGGCTTGTAGATTTGACTAGAGTTGGCCAAAAGTCAACATTGAGTCAATATGTGACCAATTGACCTGGCTTGACTAGAGTTTGACTTAGTTGACTAAGATTGACCTAGCTTGACTAGAGTTTGACTTAGTTTACTAAGATTGACCTAGTTGACTAGATTGTTGACTAGAGTTGACCAAGTGTTGACTTTAGCCTAGAATGACCTAGAAATCATGTAGATGCATAGTTCACTTCATTTATTACCCCTTTATATACATCATGACTTGTGTTGCTCTAAATAGGACTCAGATACCTCGTTTCAGACAGTATATTCTCACAGACATTCAGATAGCAGGCGAGTACATTCTCTGATCATTTCATACTTGTCAGGACTTATATTCTTGCTCTAGATCACTTTACTTAATGCTGTCACGAATGTTATCACGGATTGGTACTATATGGATCTTCTCTTGCGATGTTATCCCCCTAGGGTACATCAAATACATATTGTCATGTGCTTTTCATGAACATATTGTATTTATTGTACACCCTTATTTATGTATACTCTTGTGCAATCTTGTACTCTCATGATCACATAAGCCCATAGATAAACTATTGTACAGGTAACCTAACTTGATTAGATCCTTGTATATTGATTGGGGAGGGTGAGTAGGAAATGGTTATGCGATCAAATCCTCTATTGTATAAAATTTTGTAGATGTCCACTGTGCCCTCGTATATAATGGAGTCCTATTTATTGTATAACCTAACCTGTTTATATAACCATATTATGCTCTAAATCACTAGTCACTTACAGTTCTTACTTATCATGTATATATTTTTAGTTTATAAATATCTCTCGTTTTTATGTACATCTTCTTACAGTTTATGTATCTTTCTCTTTTGCATGTTTTATATTTCCTGCCATGATATGAACTGCATGAGATGTATTGTGCTCGCTCCTGTCCTGATGGGACATGTTGAAAATATTACAGATGATACCGAGGACTTCTACCCAACCTACTATGGAGCCCATCTAGATGATACCTGTGAGTTGGTCCCACAGGAGGATGCAGCTCTAGCTAAGGACGTCATCGCTACTTCTTAGACTAGATTAGCTAGGCTTTACCTTATTTTCATTATGTTATTGTATTGACTTTAGAGTTGTATTATTTCTGTATTCTTGTGATGTTGTGTCGTTTAGACACTTAGACTTTCCTTCTATTTGAATGTTCTCTTTTAAGATTTCATATCTATCATATCGTGTTATTTCCATCTCTAGATTTTTGATTGAGTTGTACCTTATATGATTTGTCCTCCGTTCGAAGAGTATATCATATTGTATTTAGTTGTGATAGTGATCTAGAACAGCGTTCTACCGCCGACACTACGGCGTAGGCTGGGCGTCCCATTTCTTATGCTCCTACACAGGGTGTGGGTCGTGACACATTTTTAGTGGTGGCCCATACAGGTCTCGAGAGTTGCAACTTGTGCAATTTCATAGTACTACTCAAACTAGAGTATCACTACAGCCAGTAGTTGGATATAGGATATAAGTTTCGAGGTACTCAATCACATTTAGGAATAAATCTTTATGTAAATTCCTGCCATCTGAATTCTTGCTGACAATTGCTTCCTCTTGAAATAAACTGTCCTCCTTTGATTATATCGCTTCTTTCTCAGTATTGATTTCCTTGTTTGGTCTGTCTTCAGGATGGTTATGGAGACACGATCTCATCGCCCCGGCTAGGAGGATACTGCCGAGAGGTCTGCCACTTCTCGTCCGGCTCATCAGATTCCTGAGACCGTAGCTCCTCTTATTCCTCCACATGTTTGGAGGTCGACCCCAGTTATTTCTGAGGTACTTCAGCCGCAGCAGCAGCCACCTGCGGGATTGGTTGACGTTGCACACCACTTTTCCTTAGTGGAGCAGATCTTGGAGTCACATCAGCAGTAGCAGCGCCAGACTGCTGACTTCCGTCAGGGCATAGACGATGCCTACCAGCTGGTCAGGACGATTGTGGAGTGGGTGACTGTACAGCCACAGGGAGGCCAGATCTAGCAGTATCAGCCGAGGACGCCAGGCATCCAGGATTTCAGAAGATGCGTCAGAGAGACTTCCGAGGTACCGAGGGCATCATATATGCCGACGACTGGATTAATCACATTGAGGAGATTTTTTGTCTCGCATTAGTACCAGTGGGGATTCAGGTAGATGCAGCTGGCAGTCAGATGTAGGACCTTGCTAGGACATGGTACCAGATAGACCCCAAAGTGGGAACCGAGGGACAGACTTGGGCAGCCTTCAAGAAGCTGTTCATGGAGCAGTTCTTCCTAGACGTAGCACTGGGAGGCATAGAGCAGCAGTTCTAGAGTCTGATTCAGGGGAACCAGACAGTCGAGGAGTATGTAGGAGAGTTCTGCCGGCTGAGCAGATTTATTGAGGATCTGTACGAGATGACGAAGACAAAGAAGTTCCACAGAGGTTTGATCAGGGAGGTCCAGTCCTTGACCAAGAGTGACCGGGATGTTACTTTCGCGAAGATCCTAGCAGGAGCCATGGCAGCAGAGGATGACCTAGGGCTGAAACTGTAGAGAGGTCGGGACTTTCATGGAGCTAGTGGCAGCGGAGGTCCGGCCAAGAGGCCTCATGTACATATTCAACAGCAACAGTAGAGGCCTGTTCACAGCAGCTTTAGTATCAGGGACATACCTATTTCCAGCAGGCACCCTAACTGCAGCAGGATGCTATGTACAACTTTTGTAAGAAGGCAGGTCATTGGTGGAACGACTGCAGGAAGAGGCTGGGTAAGTGTTTACTTTGTGGTTCAGCGGAACATCAGTATAGGAAGTGTCCCAAGAACCCGACACCATTAGCTCAGGCAGCAGAAGGAGCTAGGGCTCCGACAGGAAAGCAGAGGAGACCACCGTTGCAGCCTCAGCAGCAGAGGGTTGTCCAGCATCAGCAGCAGGCCAGAGGATGAGGCCAGCATGGGCAAACTTTTGCCATGACAGTCGAGGATGCACAGGCACTAGGAGGGATGCTTGTCGGTTCTGTTCTTTTTGATTCCATTCCTACCTTTGCCTCATTATAAACTATCTTGAAATTCGATTCTGAATTCGATTTCGACAGTTATTATCTACCATTTTCTACTTATTGATAAATTGGATAATTAGTATTTAATGATGATTTGATTTCAACCAAGATAAGTCGTATGGGCTAGGTCGCCTCAGTTATGGGATCTAGAATCTTCTACAGTCATATTAGCTGACTTGGTGAGGACATATAGTCTGATTTTGGACGTATTTCTCGGGTGTAAAAATTTAAGGTTTTTACAGCCAAGCATGCGGCAATGTAAAATTTTTAAATACCATAATTCTAGAGGTATGTACCTTAGTTGGGGACTCTATGATATATCGTAGAAGGAGTACGACCATTTTAATTTCGAGGACAAAATTCTTCTAAGGGAGGTAGACTTGTAACACTCACTTTTCTAAAATAAGGGTAATTTTAAAATTTTATAATTTTGATTATTCAATATTAGGATTTAATCATGTTAATGATTTTTGGTGAATTTTAATTAAATTAATACTATTTAAAATGTTGAATTGTGATTTTGATGGTTAACTAGTGCAACCCTAGAATTGCTAAGCCTAGAGACTAACCATGACCATGGGAGCCTAGTCATGTGATTAGAATTACAAATTACCACTTTTTAGCCGAAGGGTATTTGCGTCATTTTTGACTTTTTAATAAAAATGAATTTTGATTAATTAATCATTTGCTAATTTATTTGTTAAGCCTTAACCTAGAAGTTGCACTAACCTAGATTTTAGTCATGAGCCTAGATATTAGATTAGAAGCTTCCATCATGACAAGGTTAGAAATATCTAGATATTATTGTAGTAGGAAAGTTTCCTTAAGATATTTGTAGAAAGAAAGCCTTAGGATTAAATTGAACCATTGATTGGACTTGAATTATGTGGAGAAGCCTTAGCCACCCATCTACATCTAAACCTAATCCTAATTAATATTTGTGGCCGGCCCTAGGAGTATCCCCCTATAAGTATCCTTATATGTTTGTTCTTGCCTCTTTTAACACCTACAAAGAAACCCTAACTAGTTCTTCCCCAATTTTTTCCCTTTTAATCCAAATTAACCCCAAATTGAGTCAAATCAATTGCATCATCATCCCCAACAGTAGAGGAGGCTAGTGGAGGCTTGCTAGCAAGAATTTGAAGAGCATTTGGCCATAGCTTGTGGAGGAAACAACTCACATAGGAACCTTTTCATTGATTTTGAACTCTCAATAGGTAAAATACTACAAACCCTAATGAATTCCTGATTTCTTTCCGTAGTTGCATCCATCTAGGTGTCCCCTAGCTGACGAGTGAGTTTGGTAGGATCTCGTGTCCATTTAGTATGCGTATCGGACACGTATCGGTGTTTTTAAATAGGTGTTTGATGAAATGCCTAAACCAATCATTTGTTCACCATTTTTGAAACTATTTTCGTGAATATGTAGCCCTATATATGGGGATTAATTTTGCATTTGATAGAGTTGATTGTGGTGAGCATTTTTTGTCCAAATTGGACACAAACTTGCGTGTTGGACACGACACAGGGGGGTATTGTGCTCCCCTGCTGATCGCGTGTCCTGTAGGACATGATACGACACCGTTCAACCTGAAATTTTAGGGACACGAAGGGGCACTCACTGACAGAGTGATCCCCAAGTTTGAGGCAAATCCATCCAGTGGATCGAAAGAAATCTCGATCGCACCGATCTTTGCCTACGCGTAGCCGTACGAGATTTGAGTACTGATACGCTGTTCGTGTCCTTCGTGGACACGTTGTGGACGCATGTCAGGCACTCGTGTCCCTAGCCCTATACCTGGCAAATACGTGTGCACATCCACGAGGACACTGGGATACTGTGTCGTGTCCACGAGGCCTTGAACTGGCCGCACGAGGAAGTATCTGGGCATATTTGCACTGTCTGTATTTAATTCATTTTGGACACTTCGTGTCCACCTGTGTGGACATGAATGCATCCCTCTGATATGCTAACATGTGACACACACTCGTGCACTACTAGTTTATGTTATTAATTAGTTTTTGATTGTGAATTTTGGGTTGTTTTGGTATCGGAACAGTAAACTCTGATACTGGGTTATAATTTGGGGATTTTTAGTTTGTTAAATCATTTAAATACATGTTAAATTGTTGAATTTTAACTGATAATAACTCGATTTAACCTGAGATCATATGCTAACCTATTAATGTTATCGGAGATTTCTTTAGGATATGCAACAAAACTGAGTTGGTTGATGTAAGTATACTGAAATTGGTTTCTGTGTTGAAGTTAAGAATAGCGTGAATGATAACTGAGGTTTTGTTTTGAATTATAAGTTCACTGAGTACATGTGAACCTGAGAATCAATTTGATACATGCATATTGAGTTCTGTTTTTCACATAAATTGAGATTGGGTTTTAGTTATAAACTGAGTTGGGTTTTTGTCTAACATGTGAAAATCTGTGAACTAAGTTTAAAATATAATAGAGAAAACTGAGAATAGGGACTGAAATTTATATGTTAACTTAGATGAAAACTGAGATTTTATAATGCAAATAAACTGTGAAGGCATAACTGGGTTGATATGTGGTTTAGTTTGGTAAATGTTCATTCTATGTTCGAGTTTATGCCAAGTTCACTTAGTATCAAATGTTATTCTAAACTAAATTTGTATTTCAAACTGAGTTTGTTGTAGCTGTAAAAACCTAAGAGACACTATATACTGGTGCCACTTCACTCTCTTGCACTCACTCACCATGCTTCACATACACTAGCACTCACCTATGTTTGATTTTCCTTTTCCTCTCTCTATATCTATAAATATATGCAAATATGTAATGTATTCATGTGTATGATATGTAAGTATATATGTATTTATGTAAATATGTATGTATGTAATGTATGTATGTATGTATACATGTATGCAATGTAAGCATGTATGAATGTATACATGTATGTTATGTATCCATGTATGTAATATATGGGTACATGAATGCAATGTATGTGTGGGCACATGAATGCAATGTATGTATGGATACATGAATGCAAGTATGTATGTATTTATATATTTGTATCTATAGGTTGTGTTATAGGCCTAGTGTATAGTTTACTATAGGCTTGTAGATTTGACTAGAGTTGACCAAAAGTCAACATTGGGTCAATATGTGACCAATTGACCTGTCTTGACTAGAGTTTGACTTAGTTGACTAAGATTGACCTAGCTTGACTTGAGTTTGACTTAGTTGACTAAGATTGACCTAGTTGACTAGATTGTTGACTAGAGTTGACCAAGTGTTTACTTTAGCCTAGAATGACCTATAAATTATGTAGATGCATGGTACTCTTCATTTATAACCCCTTTGTATACATCATGACTTGTGTTGCTCTAAATAGGACTCAGATACCTCGTTTCGGACAGTATATTCTTACAGACATTCAGATCGCAGGCGGGTACATTCTCTGATCGTTTCATACTTGTCAGGACTTATATTCTTGCTCTAGATCACTTTACTTGATGCTGTCACGATTGTTATCACGGATTGGTACTATATGGATCTTCTCTTGCGATGTTATCCCCCTCGGGTACATTAAATACATATTGTCATGTACTTTTCACGAACATATTGTATTTATTATACACCCGTATTCATGTATACTCTTGTGCAATCTTGTACTCTCATGATCACATGAGTCCATAGATAAACTATTATACAGGTAACATAACTTGATTGGATCATTATGTATTGATTAGGAAGGGTGAGTAGGAAATGGTTATGCGATCAAATCCCCTATTGTATAAAATATTGTATATATTCATTGTACCCTCGTGTATAATGGAGTCTCATTTATTGTATAACCTAACCTGTTTTCATAACCATATTGTGCTCTAAATCACTTCACTTATAGTTCTTACTTATCATGTATATATTTCCAGTTTACAAATATCTCTCATTTTTATGTACATCCTCTTACAGTTCATGTATCTTACTCTTTTGCTTGCTTTATATTTCCTGCCATGATATGAACTGCGTGAGATGTTATTGTGCTCGCTCCTGTCCTGACTGGACATGTTGAAAATATTATAGATGATACTGAGGACTTCTACCCAACCTACTATGGAGCCCATCTAGACGATACCTGTGAGTTGGACCCACAGAAGGATCCAGCTCTAGCTGAGAACGTCATTCATACTGCTTAGACTAGATTAGCTAGGCTTTATCTTATTTTTATTATGTTATTTTATTGACTTTAGAGTTGTATTATTTCAGGATGTTTGTGATATTGTGTCGTTTAGACACTTAGACTTTTCTTCTGTTTGGATGTTCTCTTTTGAGATTTCATATCTATCATATCGTGTTATTTCCATCTTTAGATTTGTTATTGAGTTGTACCTTATATGATTTGTCCTCCGTTCAGAGAGTATATCATATTGTATTTAGTTGTGATAGTGACCTAGAACAGCGTTCTACCATCAACACTGCGGCGTAGGCTGGGTATACCCACTTCTCGTGTCCCTACACAGGGTACGGGTCGTGACACATATCATCTAGGGTAAATGTGATGTTGGGTACATGTTGAGTTATGTTGTCGTAGCATGGGCACGATGGGTCTTTTTGCTGAAGGAAGTTGGGCAAAGTAAAAGTATGCATTAGTCAAGGCTTCTCTAAGGGCGTTCTTAATATCTTTTGAGAGACATAGCAAACCATGCAACAAAATATGGGTCAGTATGTTGGCCATCCAGACCAATATATCAAAATTGTGAGGCTCGCCAAGCCTCAATAATATATTCTTTTTAAGAGACTTGTTGAATTATGTCTCTTTCTGCTTTCCTTTATCGATAATAGATGGAGATAGATCTATGCCAGATATTATTGACTGAGTATGGGATGGAGTAGCTGAGTTCTCGACATCATTGGGATTCTAATTGTACCATTTCAAGTACTCCCTATCGGACTTGGTGACTTCTTTTTGTGCTTGGTCTTGTTCTACTGCTAGGGCATACACTTTTTCTTTTGAGTTGATAATCACGTTGGTCGAAGTATCATTGTCAGGAACTCTAAATATAGTGTTACAAGAGTAGCCCTTCTTGCATTTGTCTTTAAAACAACTCAAGAATGAGGACTCTCCTATTGTTCCTGTCACGCCCAGTACCGAAATACGGAGAACGGGGTAATTTCTCAGCCTGCTATGAACTACAAAATACATCAGTACCGTGCGACACGGGCACGATTGTTCCTAGAAATAGGGGCATATACTATAATACAAGTCACATATGGTCTCATAAAATATATTATGTCTCAATCAGTCAAGTAAGAATATAAATATATTGTTAGTCCCGGGGCGTAATTTTTTGATTGAAAACTGAAATTATGCAACACTTTGAGAAAGGTGCAAGACAGAGATCCTTGGAGGATTCTGATAGACGAAATCAAAGATGACACTTCGAAGAAGGCACAAAAGAATTCGTAACAGCAGCATCATAATTCCACTAACAGTTTCTGATTAGATCAGAACTGTTCTCGTTCAGAACGAGTTGCAAGTGGATGAACAGAAGGATGAAATGAGAGGACATCCTGCTGGGGTGAATTATCACCGGCACTTAAAGTTTGATTCATCCCACACGAACAGCTTTCAGGAACCAGCAAGTTCAATGAAAAACTTCAGAACACTTCGCTCTTCTGACTCCTCGAATGGCGCGGACGCTGGCGCTAAATGGCGCTGGTGCATTGTTTCTCTCAACTCTTGAACTCTCTAGAAATTTGTAAGGAATTGTTCTGAATGGTACTTAACCCCTGAGAGAGAGAAGATAGAAGCTTATATAGGCCTGCACTGTAATCGCTCAGTTAGCAAAATGTTCGGGACGTGGGAAAAAATTGCTCCGAATGTTCTGTAACTACTCAAATCGTACACAGACAGGATTTAAGCCAATTGGCGCACAACACGCGCCAACTGTGCACTTGCTCCCATGCATACTTGCGTAATACGGGTATAGCACGTACCATGCACAAATAGCGTGCCAACTGCAGGGCCAACTGCTGCTCCAACAGGCAGCACCATCTGGCCGTGCCAACTGGCGCGCCATCTGGCCACACGATCTGGCCGTGATATCTGGCGACGCGATCATGTCGTGCCATTTGGCTACGCCAACTGGCGCACCATCTGGTTATACGATCGCCAACAAAATACCTCATGAGCCTATGAGCCCGAGTCTGAATCGCTAAGCCCCTACTGGGCTTAGCTCCAATGGAATAAATTTCAAGAGCAAAAAGCATTAATGCTTTACCATAGAGTCTTATCCTTATCTCCTAGTAAAATCACCCACATGGTTCCCTTCTTAGGGTCACCACCCCATGTGCACATCTCAACAACATACTAAGTATATATTGAGATACAACTTATAGTATTTTTATATGTGGGTCTACAAATACTAGGCATGTGTTGAGTGCAAACTCTCTACATGTCAAGGAAAAACTCCAACAATCTTCCATATATCTCGATATATGGATTTGAGTGTTCCCCACAGTAACTGTCCATCATGCATTAGGATAGATATCGCTGACGACTTGAATCTTTCCGCATGGGTCAAACAACAGACTATAATACAAGAATGGACTAAGCCTTGAATTCTTCACCATAGCTACAATTCTTTCCACTCACATAATATAGTCACATGTGCTTCTTGTTGCATATTAAAGGCCCTGTGCCAACATGATTTCAGTGTACAATTTTGGGTGTCTACAAGTTTACGCTCAAGAGACGGCCTGCTATCTCTGTCCATGCACTATAGGTGAGTTCTTTATTAAGGAGACATGGCATGAAGTCTTGTGCTTCCTTTGTGATGCTACGCCACTATGACCTGGCTTAAAGTCGAGGCTTTACCACTATTCGGGAACCTCATCGTAGTGTCATACTACTGTAGCATGAGGTCATAAGCCTCTTTGTAGTGCCAAACTACCCAGCATGAAGCCTTAGGCTAACTTATGGTGTTACGCCGCAACGACATGGTTTGCAAGGCAGAGGCTTTACCCCTATCCGGTTACCTCATCGTGGTGTCATGCCACTGTAACATGAGGACATCCTCCTCTTTGTAGTGCTGTCTACAACTCTTTAATTTCATCAAACAACATTAGACTACCTGCCTATTTGTGGTGCTACGCCGTCGTGACTTGGCATGCAAAACCGAGGTATTACCCCTATCTGGGAACCTCATGGTGGAGTCACTCCACTGTAGCATGGAGTTATACTCCTTGTAGTGCTATGCTACCTTGCTTCCTGTAAAACACACCAGACATTCACTCTGCCTGAGATCTCATTAAGGCGTTTAAGCCTTCCTCATCACAGGATCCATTTTTTAAAGAAAATATATAGTAGACAACAGTGGTTGTAGGTCCATAACCATTTCATGCCACAGAGGACATGTACCCACTGTTCCTGATATTTTTCCAGTTAGTGGTCCTCCCTTGAACCAAAAGCTTGACGCCTAGTAGATTTTTCTTTAAACTAATAACATAAAACTTTATGGTAGGATTGCAATAACATAATATCAGAATACCTTCAAGCCTATTTTACAAGCTGTGTCATCTACCAACTTGCACTTGAGGTCCTTAGTGAATGGATCCTCCAGGTTCTCCTAACTCCGAATATCAATCACTGCAATAACACCTCTCTTGATGAGATCGTGTACTGCCCTGTGCTTTAACCGTACAGTCCTCTTCTTCCCGTTGAAGAGGTCATCTTATGCTACCATCCCAGTCACCTGGTTGTCGCAGTATATCGGTATTGTCGATATTTATGCCACTACTGGAAGATCATACATGAGCTTCCGAAGCCATTCTGCTTCCTTTGCTGCGGTATCAAGTAAAAAAACTCGGATTCCATGGAGGAACGAGAGAGCATAGTATTGGACATTACAAAAGGTTGAATAAACTTTTTATTTATTGAACGTAAATAAGACCTGTGTATAGAGAAGGAAGTCCTAAGCAGGATATTCTAAGTACAAGGGGAAGAGTTTTTGGGAATGTGTGATGGTGGAGATCGAGCACTGCAGCAGCTCCTTTACTCTGCCGACGATCTGACGACGGGTTAAACTTGCTCTGACTTTCTGATGCCTTTGATGGAATTCTATGGTTGCCGATCAAGAGGATGCTTAGAGCTGGAGATTTGATATTCGGTGGTCTCTCCTCTTTTGTTGAAGGAAAACTCCTTCTATTTATAGGAAAAGAGTGGACGTATGTGATGTGCATTAAGATTTTGAGATATGAAGGAATTCGCCATTATTGTATGGTACAGGCTTCTGCAGTGCTGACACGTGGCGGACATTGAGATTCCCCTCAATCGAGATCTCTTGGGGTTATCAAAATAACCGAAGGAGGAGACACGTAGCATGTGTCAACTTGCTTGTTCGGATACAGCCGAGTAAATCTTGGGATTTTATCTCAGATTTAGATTCTGATTGATTCTCATCTAAGAATTAAATCAATTTGATAAGATATCAATCATGATTAATCCCAATCCTATCTTTGAGAGAGTCAATTTAAGCAAACCGACTTGGTGGAACCATGATTCATGCGCCTCTGGTGAGGTCTGAGTACTGCTGCGCTTCTGGGGCAACGAGTAGACCGTTCTTGTGGAGACAACGGAGCCTTCGTGCTTTCATGCGACGAGTGGACTATGCTTCAAAGATGACGAAGCCTTTGTGCGTATGAGCGACGAGAAGATTGTGTTTTGAGCGACGAAGTCACTGTGCTTTAGGGCGACGAGTAGGCTTATGCTTCAGGTTGACGAGATTATTGTGCTTTTGGAGCGACAGGTGGACTTGTGTTGGATGCAATGGTATCTCCTAAGTTTTTGACGAAAGGTAGTTGAGCTTATAGGTCAGAGCAGAGTGCTGCGCCATTGGAGTTGAGGTGGTGTAAAAATATCACCAGTCTGCGCCTGAGGTTGGTATAGGAATGTAGCTGTGCCTCTGGATTGAAGGCATTGGCTTTGAAGTCTTCTTTTAAAGAGCACTGAATGACCGCTCCTTAATGAATGACTCCTTAATTGCCACCATTACTTGGGGAATTTCAAAGGGTCCTAGGATAGTCTAGGACTTAGTCGAATGAACTTTATTTAATGAGGTTCATCGTGCTGAGTCCTAGGTTGATCCCATTAATGTGGAAACTTTGACCGTCGGCTATGTGACCTACGTTTTGGACCACTCCCGTCCTTTATAAAGGGGGAGTTTCTTATGTAGAGCCACGTCTTCTTCTTCTTCTTGTCCTTTAACAACATGCTGGATCCAGACTTAGCTTCGAGCGATGGTTGGCCTTGCCTAAGTCTAATTTTGGTTGAGGATTCCTTTGTTCAAAGGGGTTATGCCTTCGTAGATGAACTGTTGATGAGCCTCGAAATGTGCTGGAACAATTCTCATGAGCAGTTCGAACCTGGGCGACGCCTTGGAGGTCCTGATGACCAAGCTTGTGGGTGGATGGATAACCCAGAGAGCCACAGGTTGTGCTCTGCCCTGCTCATTGGCGGCGACATGCTTTTGTTAGGTTCAAAGAGCCCCAGAAGCTGATGCCCTTTTGAAAAAGGGCCTTCCTGCTGCGCTGTAGCCTGAGCTTTCAGCGGGCTAATAGCTGCTTCCGGATGTGCTGCGCGTTTGGAGGGGAAAGCTGTGGTGGAGACTTTGATGGAGACTGTATTCGCATCTTCTATACACAGTGCCTCTCTCTCCATGATGATCACACTATGAAGAATAACCCCGACATAGATACGTAGGAGTTTTTGATTCGGCACATGTAATCATAAAGTCTTTTGTAAGAGATCCTTGTAATTATGTCTTTATTAAGTCTTTTATGTAATCGTGACGAGTCTGTAGCAGACTCTTGTAGACATGATTAATAAAAAAAGGATTTCTGAGCTTTTCATCTGTTTGTGACTTTTGTCTTTGCTGTTAGCATGCTTGACCGCATATGGCTCTGCGCCTTGTATCATGCTGAGATTTTTCATGCTTCTACATATAGTCTGCTTTTTTGACTTCCATGATATCGCAGCTCCACCTATTGTGAAAATGAATCCACCTGTAGACCTCTATATCTCCAACTCTGAGCACCATCTGGCATCACTGAAGCCTTCTACTACCGGCGGATCTCCGCTGTAGTGCAGTGCATATGTCTGAGTTCTCTTGAGATATCTTATTACCCATTTTACAGCTTTCCAGTGCTCAATGCCTGGGTTGCTCGTGAAATGACTCAACATTCCCACGGCGAAAGCTATGTCGGGCCTTGTGGCAGTAGTAGCATACATCAAACTCCCGATGATGCTTGCATACTCCAGCTATCTGACACTTTTCCTCGAATTAGGCTTCAGCTTCAGATCACACCTGTAAGCCGTATCGATCACTGGAAGATTCTGATACCCGTAGTGTGTGATCATCTTCTCAATATAATGAGACTGTGGCAGCGCTAGTCCAGTGTCTGTCCGGATGATCTTGATCCCTAAGATCACATCAGCTTCCCCCAAGTCCTTCATACTGAACTTAGTCGAGATGAACTTCTTTGTCTACGTGATAGCCTATATCCGTACCTAGGATAAGCATATCGTCCACGTACAGAAAAACGATTATACCTCTTCCATCAGCGAACTTTATGTAAACACACTTGTTCGTCTCACTGACCCTATAGCCATTTGACCTTATAACCATGTCAAACTTTTCATGCCACATCTTGGGAGCCTGTTTAGGACTGTACAAGGATTTTAACAACTTGCAGACTTATCTTCAAGACCCTTGACGACAAATCCCTCTGGCTGTTGCATGTAAATCTCTTCGGTCAGCTCGTCATTTAGGAAAGCTATTTTTACATCCATCTGATGTATCACCAACTTATGTATTGCTGCGAGAGCAATCAACATTCTGATGGTGGTCATCCGGGCTACTGGAGCATACGTGTCAAAGTAGTCAATCCCCTGCTTCTGAGAAAACCCCTTGGCTACTAGCCTAGCCTTTAACTTGTCAATAGTTCCATCTGCTTTCATCTTCTTCTTGAAGATCCATTTGCATCCGATGGGTTTTGCTCCTTCAGAAAGATCAACCAACACCTAAGTATTATTAGAGGTGATTGAATCAATTTTATTGTCTATCGCCTCCTTCCAAAAAATAGCATATCTGGTCTTCATCGCCTCATCATAGGTAAGCGGATCTGCTTCCACATAATAGGTGACAAAGTCATTTTTGAAGTCCTTCAGCCTTCTCACTCGCTTAGTTGATGGCTCAGCGAGCTCTGGTTCAACAGTTGTTTCAACAACAACTTCTTCCTGGACTACATTCTCACTTGAAACTTTAGTTTCCTGTGCACCCTCATTGTTCTCCAGAATATCCGCAAGAATAATGTTCTTGTGCCTTGCAAATTTATCTTCAAAATATTCTGCGTCGTAAGATTCATTGATATGATTTGATCCAATATCAAGAAAACTCCGAGCATCACTCTTCTCGGCATAACCCAAGAAGATCGTCTTCGTTGTCCTTGTCCCGAGCTTCTGAATCTTCATATCTAGGAGCTTCACATATGCCAGACACCCCCACACTCGAATGATATTCAAGTTTGGTCTGAACTTGAACCAAAGTTCATAAGGAGTGATGTCTGAAGTTGCATGCGGCACTCTTTTCAGAATATAAGTGGCCGTCAATGCAGCTTCTCTCCAGTAGCATTTTGGAAGACCCGCAGTCTACAGCATCGAGTTTATCATTTCTGTCAATGTTCTGTTCTTCCTTTCTGCTACTCTGTTAGATTGAAGAGAATACGGTGCAGTAGTCTCATTGACAATTCCATGTTCTTTGCAGAAAGATGCGAATTCGTAAGACCGATACTCTCCTCCTCGATCACTTCTTATTCTCTTATGTTGTTGTCCAGTTTGCCATTCATCTTTGACCCTGAACTCTTTGAACTTCTCTAATGCTTCGTCTTTATCCTTTCGCAAGTAAACAAATGTGTACTTTGAGAATTCGTCAATGACGGTTATGAAATACTATATCCCGGCATTTGTAGAGAACTGTTTGAAGTCAAAGATGTCAGAGTGTACCAACTCTAGAAGATCTGTGCTTCGATTAACCCGATAAAAGGGTTTTCTTGTGATCTTCGTCTGAGCACATACTTCACATTTCTCTACCTTACCCCCACATTTGGAGATAAGTCCTAGACTAGACATTCTGTTTATTCTTTTACAATTAATATGTCCTAGTCTATTATGCCACAACTCAAGAGTATAAGCAGAATGAGCGATTGCATTAATAACATTGGACTGATTTATAAACTGAATCTTAAACATTCTTTCGGTATAAAACGCTTTCCTGAAGTATGTTTCCTTTATGGACATCACCATCTGGCCAGCATTGATGTCCATTCTTTGGCCTACGTTGTAGAGTAGGCCCCAAGAGATCAGGTTCTTTGCGATAGCAGGTACATGCTTCACAACTTGAAGCGTCAGAGACTTCCCTGAAGTCAGCTTCAACACCACCGTCCTGATCCCCTGCACTTCAGCTTGTGCCTGGTTCGCCACCATAACAACTTTAAAGTTTATGTATAGGTGGTGAACCATTTCTTGCTTGAGCAGACATGGCAGGTGGCACCAATATCTACCCACCAGTCAGTGTCAGCCTCAACCGCAGTGACCTGTGCAATCATTACAACAACGTCAATGATCATTGAAACCTTACTAGGCTTACCTTGCTCTGATTGCTTGGGCTTAGATTTGCATTCACTCTTGAAGTGGCCCTTCTTACCATACTTGAAATAAACCAAATGGGACTTTGGCTTCTTTTGTTTGAAGCAAGTCCCCTTCACTACCAGATTGTTGGGGTCCTTCTTCTTACTGTGGGAAGCCACCTGCTTTCCCTTCGATTCCTTGGGGTGAACTGAATTGGCGTTAGCCATCTGTTTGGACAAAGCATCCACCTTCAGGTGAGCCTTCATCTGGTCCTCAACATAGATTTCTTGCAGAAGATCTTTATGACTGATCTCCAGTTTCTTCCTATGCATGTTTTCATAGAACTTGCTCCACCCAGCGGGGAGCTTAGAGATGATCCCTCCAACCATAAACTTGTCAGTAAGAGGCATCCCCTCATCTTCCAACTTCTGTCGCAGCTTCAGGAACTCCTTCACCTGTTGCATTATAGTCTTTTTGTCTTCAAAGAGCCACTTGTGATATTTTTCAACCACAAATATTTTGCTCCTGTTCTTGTCATCTTCATATAGTTTTTTCAGAGACTCCCATATCTCTTTGGCAAAAGTTTTCTTAGAATATGATTCTGTAAGGGAGTCCTCCATAGCATTTAGAATGAGAAGCCTACAGAGACTATTCTCCCTTCTGCATTTGGTCTGACTTTTAGTAGTAGCAGTAAATGCGGCTGCAGACCCAGTTTCTGGAACAATCTGTTCTTCCTCGGTTAGCACGTGGTCAACTTCAGAAAGTTGAAGATTTAGGCTAACCTTCCTCTTTCAGACTTGATAGTGCTCTCCATCAAATTGCTCTAACATGTTGAAGTTAGGATTGATGAGTGAAGCACAAAGTTTTCCATCTTGTGAAATCAAGCTTTGAGATTGTAACTCCCTGGACGTAATTTTTCGATAGAAAACTGAAATTATGCAACACTTTGAGGAAGGTACAAGATAGAGATCCTTGGAGGATCCTGATAGACTAAATCAAAGGTGACACTTCGAAGAAGGTACACAAGATTTTGTAACAGCACCAGCAAAATTCTACTAATAGCTTCTGATTAGATCAGAACTGTTCTCGTTTAGAATGAGTTGCAAGTGGATGAACAGAAGGATGAAATGAGAGGACAGCCTGCTAGGGTAAATTATCACCGACGCTCAAAGCTTGATTCACCCCTCACGAACAGCTTCCAGGAACCAACAAGTTCGACAGAGAACTTCAGAACACTCCGTACTTTTGACTCCTCGAATGGAGCAGACTCTGGCGCTAAATGACGCTGGTGTATTGTTTCTCTCCACTCTTGACTCTCTGAAATTCGTAAGGAATTGTTCTGAATGACATTTAATCCCTGAGAGATAGAGGAGAGAAGCTTATATAGGGCCGCACTGTAACCGCCTAGTTAACAAAATGTTCGGGATGTGGAAAAAAATTGCTCCGACCATTCTGTAACTGCTCAAATCGTGCACAGATACGATTTGAGCCAATTGGCGCACAACGCACGCCAACTGCGCTCCTGCACCACTAGCGCCACCTACTCCTGCATGCACATGCACAATACTCGTACAGCACACATCGTACATAAATTGTACACCAACTGTAGTGCCAACTGCTGCTCCAACTGGCAGCACCATTTGGCCGTGCCAACTGGCGTGCCTTTGGCCATGCGATCAGGCCGCGCCATCTGTCCATGCGGACTGGCGTGCGAACGGTTGCACAAGAGGCTCGCGCAACGAGCGCAACTTAAGTGCACTATGTGCCTAGCGACGATGCTAATGTGCTAAGTGCAAAGTGCGCCAACAAAACACCACATTACGCCTCATGAGCCCATGAGCTCGAGTCCGAGTCCGAGTCCTAGTCGCTAAGTCCCTACGGGGCTTAGCTCCAATGGAATAAATTCCAAGAGCAAAAAGCATTAATGCTTTACCATGGAGTCTTATCCTTAACTCCTAGTAAAATCACCCACATGGTTCCCTCCTTAGGGTCACCATCCCATGTGCACATTTCAACAACATACCAAGTATATATTGAGATACAACTCATGGTATTTTTCTAACGTGGGACTAAAAATACTAGGCGTTTGTTGAGTGCAAACTCTCTACATGTTAAGGAAAAACTCCAACATATATAACATATATGATATAGAAATAAGGCGTATCTGATGCTCTATCAAAATAATCATGAAGCTAGCTACAAAAATAAAAATCAAGTATAATGTCCAATAAGACATGATACATCGTCAACTACAGTATGAATATAATGCAATCATGTGGTAGGAACAACCTTCTAAAATAACATGCTAAACGTGCCTGGAAGCTAGATGCTGAAAATATCAAAATGATAGTAGGAGTGGTGAAAAAGAAACCCATTCATGATCTTTGACGGCCATCCTATGGGTAGGCACCATCGAGATAGAAGAACAATGGATTCTTAGGATCGTCTACAAGATCTAGCCAAACAAAACTAGAGGGGTCAATCCCCAAATAAAACGTATCATAAAAATGTGTTCCACTACAAAAGTGTAAAAGTTGTATTAAAACTTTCAAAGAAAAGTGTACAAGAGAATCCTTAATACAAGAATCCTAAGTAAAAACATCAGGAGAGTTGGAGCGATGGAGATCAAGTTTGCGGTTTCGTTACTCTGTTGACGATCTGATGCAAAGATTGCAGAAGCTTGGTGACTCTGGCTTACTGGTAGATTGGACAGCAAGTAGGCTATGATATGAAAATCTCTCTCTTCTGTTTGTGTACATGCGTGTACAATTATTATGTTTGGGAAGCACATTGTTAGCCCAATGATTGAATCATATTTTTGAATATGTTTAATCAATTATGTTTAATATTATGATATCACTAATAGTCATAAAATCACTATATTGTTAGCATTATCCTACGATTCATTATACATATCATACTACTTTGTTCGCCTAACATGCATTTGCAGACAAGCGGTAAGCTAGATCGAACTTGGACATATACAATAAAGAATTTATGATGGGCCAAAGACGACCTTATAACAAAAGTTTTCTCTGAATCACACAATGATATCTCTGGGGCCTCACACTTGGGGGTTTCGCTACCTGGTCAATGGTCGAGGGGATAGCGTCCCTCGTGGGGGTTCGGGGACGAAGCGCCCGCAAGTTATTCAGATTTCTAGATCTATTTATATTTGCATGACTACCCTTAAGGAAAAAGATATCATCAAAGGGCTCTTGGTTTTTATATTTATTTATGTATTTGATCTTTATTTGAGTTTAGGACTTATGTACATCAAGTCGCAATGCATACTCAAGTCCACTAAAAAACAGCCTAAAATCTATCCACATATACAAACCCTTAGACCATACTAAAATAGGCAAACCGAACTCGGGCCAAACTCGGACCGAACTTGGTTGACCTAAATTAGAAAAATGTCCAGTTGTGAAATCCCTAATTTTTGTGGCTCCAACGGACAGAAAAGTCAAATATTTAGACCGAATTCTGATCAAACTCTGCCTTAATCCTACTCACTCAACCATTCTCGATCTTTCTATCCTTTAGTGAGCAAACACTCATAGCTTAAACTTTCCCATCTCCAAGATCAACTCCCTAACCTTCTAGTGCGATCTCGGTTTAGAAGTATGTCAAAGTTGTAAGAGCTTGGCTCAGCAAGTTTTTCTTTAGTTGTGAAGTTCCATCCCTTTGTATTAAAGCTCGTGGTTGAAATTGTTGTGTCCTTAAGTTCTAGCACGAGATATAAGAAGTCCATGTATCCTTTGAATCAAAGCACGTGGTGTAACTACTATTTTAAATAGTGTATTAAACTCTGATCAAGAGTTATCGGACCTAGACTAGTCCTCTCAAAGGGAAACCAAGATAAAATCATGGTGTTTGTGTTTGCTTTCTCTTATACTTACTGCTTTACATATCTATTTTGCTTGTACACTATTACTGTTATTAGTTAACTGCCTTCATATTGTACAAACTTTTAATTGGGTAGATTATTCTGCTGTACTCTATTCACCCCCTTTAGAGTTTCCTTACGGTCCTATAATTGGTATCAGAGCTTGTTCTCTCACTACCGGATTAACCTTTCTAGAGAATTATGGCAACTGTTAGATCTATCCACACCAACAATGGTGAAGGTCAGTCGACAAATAGGCCACCCCTATTTTACGGCACCAACTACACATACTAGAAGACACGTATAAGCTTTTATCTAAAAGCTCTTGATTTTGATCTATGGTCTATTGTAGGATGGATACAAGAAGCCACCTAGAATAGTTATAGATGGCAACCTTATGGAAAAGTCCTCTGATAAATACACAGACACAGAAAATAAACAAGCTAGTCTTGATACTAAAGCTATTAATGCTCTATTTTGTGCTGTAGAGAGAACTGAATTTAACAGAATCTCTACTTGTGGCACTTCAATAAAGTTTGGAAAGTTCTTGAGGTTACTCATGAAGGAACCTCACAAGTGAAGAAATCAAAGATAAGTCGACTAACACAATAGTATGAAGCATTCAAGATGAAGTAAAATGAGACGATCACTCAGATGTTCATAAGATTCCTCGACATCGTCAACCCTCTATCCTCTTTTTGCAAAGAGTATAACAATCATGAGAAGATTCACAAAACAGAGGACTCACTAAGAATTGGAATCCCAAGGCCACTGCAATCATTGAAGGGAATTATTTTACCGTAATGACCCTCGAGACGCTTATGGGCAAGCTAACGACCCACAAGCTAGATCTCGAGGAATTTGAAGATCCCACACCAAAGAAAAAGGCGATTGTATTCAAGGTAGATCCGAAGAAGGTCTCCAACTGTGACTTCAACGACGATGAATCTCAAGATAAAGAAATTACCCTAATCACCAGGAACATCAATAAAATTTTACAGTTCGAGAGATCAAAGAAAAATGAGTATAATGACAACAGTAATGAAGAACCTCTGTGCTACAACTGTAAGAAGACAAGTCACATAAAGAGGGACTGTCCAATATTAAAGAAAGAGAATAGCTACGATTTCTCATCCAGAAGGACATCATCAAAGAAGTATGCAAATAAAAGTATATCGTGTGAAAGCGATACAAGCAATTCCGAAGAAGAAGAAAGCCCTCATCAAACTACAAATCTATGCCTTATGGCAAAAGAGACAAATGAAGTACAAGATAATCCTTCATTTGAAGAGAATGAATTTTCTAATGATGAATTGTCCGATGCTTTCCATGATTTATTTGGTGAGTACACGAAGCTTAGAAATAAGTATATGTAACCCCTCTTCCTGAATTTTTAAATTATTTATTTATTTATTTTAATTATTGTGTTTAAAGGTAATTGTTCGTCGAGACTTTGTGGATGATATGTTATGAGTAATTCTTTTATCAAAAACTAGTTTTAAATTAAATATTACGAGAGTGCTAATTTGTTTTAATAAAAATATTTTATTATTAGAATTACGAAGGACGTTGGTTATTAATTTGGATTTTTATTAAAATTGGTTTCAAAAATGGATTTGAAAATCATAGGTATTTTTTAAAACAATAAAAAGATTTTATCGAAGTATTATTTAAGTTAATCTTGGATTTATAAAAATATATATACTTTAAATTATTTATTATTCTTTATTATCATGATAATCAAATTATTCGATTTTAGTTTTGAATTTAATTGATTTGATATACTTAGTTTGGGAATATCTATTAGTATCCACAATTGGTAATTCATTATAAAAAAAAGAGATTTGAATGTATGCATTTTAAACTATTTTATATTAGTTATTTCAAATCACTAATAGATTGTGATTACATCGATTTTTGTTTAAACGTTATTTGATTTGAATTTATATAATTTAAACTTTTGTTAAAATTAGATATTGACTTAAATTAGTATTATTATTAAACTAGTAGATTTGAGTAAATTAATTTGTTTTAAAAAGGTTTATTTAATTTTAAATAAAGGGAAGACGTTTATCTATTAGTAATTATACTCCTTATCAGATTAGGTGTTACAAGTCCTATTTAAGGAGGTCATTTCTCCTAATTTTTCCATCTCCTTCCAATCCACACAAATAGCCATCAACCATCATCCTAAACGTGTTGTGCACAGTGTCCGTGCCTGCCAAATTCTTATTTTATTATTTACATGTACATTTTTCTCCCTCGTGTCCGACAATTCCGGACACGTCGACACAAATTCCAAACCAAACCTTATCCCTAAAATCTAGCCATCGAGTCCTTTCCCCATCGCCGCCGCCACCTTGGCTGCGGTTGCCTCGCCCGCCATAGCCCATCACTACAGAGCCACCTGCACAGCCATTTGCCAATACCATTATCGTAGCATCACCGCCTCCACTGACCGCAACCCCACGAATCCTGTCGCATCCTGCCACCAGCCTACAACAGCACATCCCCCACACACCCTACGTCTTCGGCCGAACCCTTGGCCGATCCCCAAACTCCTTCACCCAGCCCCACGCCATCAAACCCATGTGGCCGGCCAACACCAGCCACAACACCACCACTCTCACCATCACACCACCACCCCTATCATCGAACCCATACCAAAACAGAATAAATAAACAAAAACTCTAACATCCGACCATAAGTCGACGCCGTTTCCTCCGGGCTGCCAACGTCGTCTTCTCCGTTCGTCACCATCGCACACCCCACACTTGACCTTGGCCCCGACTTGATGACCTCCGCTGCCAAAGCCTCACCTACCGTAGTTCGACCCCGTACCTCATCTCCACGATGCGATGTCGACGAACGGCAGCGCCATCGCACCACGACCGAGACTGGCCCTTCGGCGATAACTGAACTGTGCCGCCCCAAGCACACGAACTCCGACGAGCGCAGCCTGGACGCGAGCGCCGCGCCTGAGCCGTTCTCCGCCGTGCGTCCTTGACAAAACCTCGTCACGCCCGAGCCTCCATGCCGCTTCCCGACGTCGACTACGAGGGGCCATGGCCGGCACCAAACACCGGTGAAGCAACTCTCTCGTCACTCTTCCTGCTTCCTCTCCCTCTGAAGAAGTAAGTCTCTTCTCTCTCTTCTTCCTTCTCTATACTCTCTTTCCTCCTCTTTCCTTCCCTCTCCTTTCTTCTCTTCCTGGATCTGTTTCTTTCTTTATTTTTATTTTTAATTCCCTCTCGTAAAACGAGAAGGAAGGAACAACTGTCCTAGTGTATTAATTTATATTTATAATTATTATATTATATGCAAAGAAAATGAAGAGATGTTTCTGTTTGGTTTATTTTAAAATTGCAGGTGTCAGCAGTATAGGAAGAAGAGTATACAGTATTAATGTATTACTTACTGTTACTAATACCATTATTTGATACCTTAGTATTTGTAACGCCTCAGTCCCAAAATACGTAGGACTAGGAACGTAGACATGCCAGCTGTATTTATACGAAGTATACTCCAATATATGGAAGCCTCGTATAAATACATAAGCTGTAAAATACAGTAGAACCATACTAATCTCATCCACAAGAATAAAAGAATAAAAGAATAAAAGATCATATAATGAGAATAATTTGTCTTGATACAATATGTTGGGCGGAGACAAATCCACTACCAACAAAATAAAGAAAAATACATAGAAAATGAAATGAGTGGCGAGCGAAGCGAAGACGATCCAAATGCAATCATCCTCGAAGAAATAGCGAAGATCACGGCTAGAGCTAGGACACCTGTGAAAGACAATAGCACACACCTGGCAAGACAACCAGGTCCTCAGAGGGACGTAACAAGACACATCATAGCATGCCATTTAAACTGAATAAATATTGCTCAATAAATAAGTAAATCGAATTTATAACATGGTCCAATACGCACCTACTGAACGAGCGTACCATCCCCCCAACCAAACAAGGACAGGAGATGGTAAACTAATTCACGGCGACGTATCTTTCCATGCCATGACACATACAATAGGGTACCTAACCGTACTATAGTGAATATGCAATAAAGAACAAACCTTTGACGCATGGGCCGGGTCAGTCAGGAATCAGGACCGTACCTTCCACTGGAGATAACCGGCAATCAGGACCGTACCTCTCACTGGAGATAACCGGCTAGCAGGACCGTACCTCCCATTGGAGATAACCGGCAATCAGGGCAGTGCATAAATGACCCATACATTAAGGAGATGTTCTTCCCACCCAATGCCTACCATGTTGTATCCACAACAGTAACCTCTATAACCGCTAAGTCAAACTATCATGCAACCTCTATTAGCGGTTATTCCTATCGCACGGCTTGTACGTACTGGTGGCCAGCCAATCACGTACTTCCGTGTTCTACATGCGACACACAACTTCGTGTTTACAACGTGTCAAGGCCAATGAATGCAACACACAAGGTGGTCCCTTAAATCTAGGTTTAATTTGTAAGAAAATAATACACAGCAGGAAATATAAAAGAACAGTTATGCCATGTATCACAGTTTATAAAGAAAATAATAGACATGCATGAAATATGAGCTAAAAATAATTAAACAGCTAATGGCAAGGTGTCTTGCCTGGTAGGACGCCCGCGGTGGTGCAATGATCAAGGTGGCACGATCTGCAACTTTGGTGTAACAACTGCACAAGGGGACCTCTGATGGTGGTACGGATCGGTGCATCGGGTCCAGAACGGTCAATTTAGTTAGGGTGGACATACGGTAAGAAGGACAGGATTGGCGATGGAATTGGAATAATAGGCTTGGTCGTGGAAGGAGAAAAGTCAAAGAAAGAAAAGATGAATAATAACATATACGATTTTATAGAACTACTATTTATAATACTTGAAAATAATTAAATTAATTACTTGAAATTCCAAGAATCTTTTTACGGAGTAAAACCTTAAGTTCTGGCAAAATAATATTTTAGGGTCCAAAAATTTACTGTGAAATTAGCTAGAAAAATATTTTGTAAAATATTAACAAGACAAATAACAATCATAATATACAAATAATAAGACAATGACAAGATACTAGTGATAAGATAATTGATAAAAATTTAATAATACACTACTATATGCTAATAGTGGTATTCCACAGTTTATGATAATAATAATAATACAGTAATCCTATAATATAACAATAATAATAATAATAATAATAATAATAATAATAATAATAATAATAATAATAATAAAAATAATAATAAATAAAAATAAAATATAAAAAAAACACAGAGGTCGTTCTCCTCTTTCGAGGAGAACTTAGTAAAAGAACAGGAAAAAAAATCTCAGAGGAAAGAGATTAGAGGGAGAGGGAGGTGAGGAAGAGAGAGAGGAAGGGGGAGAGAGCTAGAGAGAGAGAGAGGAAGTCCAGGGAGAGAGAGAGCGGGTGAGGGTTGGAAGAAGGGGCGGTGACTTCGGCGCGGCGGATCGGGGGTGGAATCGACCGGCGCTCGTCGGCCGGTGGGAGCGCGGTGGGAGCGGCGGACGGCCGGGAAGCAAGGGGGCGGACGGATGGAGAGTTCAGTGGAAGCGGCGGTTAGGGCTGGGGCGTGCTGGGAGAGGACGGCGAGGAGGGGCTGGGCGGATCCGGCCACGGCGAGTGGCGGCTCGCGCGGTTCGGTTCGACTAGGGCGGATGACAGAGTTTCGACGGCCGGGGCTTGGCAGGTCGGGACGGACGGTCGGCAGCGGGTGGATGCTGCGGTGGAGACGTCACCGGCGTACGCGGCGGAGTGGATCTGGGTGGACGGCGATGGTCTGCACGGCGACGGCGGGTTCGGACTCGGCCGGCGGAGCTCCGGCGAGGTGAGTTGGGTTATGGGTTTTAAATTCTTTTTCTTTTCTTTTTGGTGGTGATGGGGAGATGGCGGGGTGACGCTGGTGTTGGTGGGGGTTTGGTCGATGGTAGCAGGGAGCGGGGACGGCTGTGACAGTGGCCGCGGTCGGGTGTGCGGCCGTTGGCCGGGGTGGTTGTGGTATTGGCGTCGGGTTTCCGCCCCGTGGCCATGGCCGACGGTGGCGATGGCTGTGTCCTGGGAAATGGCGGAGAGGGCTGTGGGGTGATGATGGGAGCTGGGTTGTTCGGGTGGCCGGGTGTAGCGGAGTTGGGGAAGACAGTGGTGAAGGGAACGACCGGGGTCGGGATAGATCGGGCTAGGGATAGGGTTAGGATTTGATGATGTCGGGGTGTGTCCGACACGAGGAAGAAGATGATGTAATTGTAATATGGAATAAGAATTTGGGACGTGGAACACGGACACGAGGCACTGCACTTGTGGAAATTTTGTGGAGTAATTATGGCTTGTGAAGAACAATGGAGGAGTACCTGCCTATATTTATAGGATGTGGGAATTCCCACTTAGATAGGAACTAGGGATAGTTTAAAACCAAATTTGGATATTTCCAAATTTAATTTAAAGGCAAATCAAATCAATATCCAATCCAAATCTCATTGAAATCAAATTAAATCTCTTAGTTTAAAATCAAATCAAGTATAGATATTAGCTTAATATATTTAAATAATTCCAAACATTAAATCAAGATTTAAATGGCCAAAATAACTTCCAAAAATATTTTTCAAAATACCAATAATAATAATTTCGAAAATCATAAATATTTTAAATATCTTTTTGAACAATAAAATATTACTATTAATAAATTTCGAAAATTATACTTTTATTAAAAATAGACCAATAAATAAATAACGAAATATTTGTATGCAACAAATATCCTTTACATAATTAGGCTTTTCTAATATACAAAATATTATTTATTATTAATAACTTTTTAGAAAAAAAAAGGTTTTTTATAGCAAGAATAATAATTATATAATTTTGAAAGTGTATATTAAAATAGAAAAGAAAATGTTTTTATAAAATATGTACGCTCGCACATATTCGTACTCGTCGAGCAAACGAAAATTTCGTATACGACGTACAATACGACTACGTGACATACAGTACCAAAAATTTTAAATCCATGCAAATTAATAAATAAAAAAAAATAGAAATTTAGGGGTTTTACATCCTACCCAACTTAAAAGAAATTTCGTCCTCGAAATTAAGAATTAGTAGGGGGTGAGAGGACAAGGGGGTATCAATGGGGAACAATCAATAAGGCTCAACAAGATCATGTCATAAGAAGTTATGATCTAGATCATTGAATGAGGGTCATGGTAGGGTCGAGGAGAAGGACGAGGAGTTTAGGATGAAGTTATAGCAACATCGAGTGAGAGTGGTCCTAATTGATAGGACAGCTAGAGGGATTTTAAGTATAACGCCTTCGTCCTTCGAAAATTGGTGAAGGCAAAAGCAATATAGAGTTCGAAGGAGGTGTTCATCGAATACGAATACGTGATTCAAAGGCGATCGAAGAATTTCAAAAGAATTGTCAAGGCAGTCGGGGATGGGATTCTAGAGGACGAGTTTAACTATGTTCCCATCCACGTAGAATGAATAATTAAAAGCGAACCAAAGTGCACTTGGTTGATCAGACCATTATGCACCGGTTCTGATTAGACAACATGTTAGTGGGATATCTTCCAATAACATATGTCGTGAACAAGCTCGATAAAAGATAAGCTTGCAAAAACTAGGCTACATTAGCATCATTTAGTCAAATGGTAAATACATAGGCACGAGAGATTAAGATTTAAGAAGGTAGAATGATTCTAGGGCATACAGTCGTCCTATAGTCTTCTTGTCCAAGTCCTTGGTTGGCTAGACGGGTTAGGTCCTCTAGATTCTAGGATCTAAATAAGCTTGCTACTATAGGTCACTAGGTCAAAGGGGTTGCTAGTTCATAAGGTATTCTACCCAACTTAATTTAAACTAATGGTGTTTTGGGACAACTAACTAGTAGGGTCAATCTCTAGCAAGCACGAAGGAAGGATAAGAATAGGGATGGAGGAAGCAAGCATGATGCAATTGATGAGTCAAACGGTAGATAAAATCAAGGAAAGAGGTCGAGTATGTGGATGAGATCCTAGACTTCTAATCCTATACGCAGGCTTGCTTGGTACGGTAAAGTAACCAAACAATTTATCTTGACCTGCATGGGCCACCACAAAAACATGTAACGCCCCAGTCCCAAAATACGTAGGACTAGGAACGTAGACATGCCAGCTGTATTCATACGAAGTATACTCCAATATATGGAAGCCTCGTATAAATACATAAGCTGTAAAATACAGTAGAACCATACTAATCTCATCCACAAGAATAAAAGAATAAAAGATCATATAATGAGAATAATTTGTCTTGATACAATATGTTGGGCGGAGACAAATCCACTACCAACAAAATAAAGAAAAATACATAGAAAATGAAATGAGTGGCGAGCGAAGCGAAGACGATCCAAATGCAATCATCCTCGAAGAAATAGCGAAGATCACGGCTAGAGCTAGGACACCTGTGAAAGACAATAGCACACACCTGGCAAGACAACCAGGTCCTCAGAGGGACGTAACAAGACACATCATAGCATGCCATATAAACTGAATAAATATTGCTCAATAAATAAGTAAATCGAATTTATAACATGGTCCAATACGCACCTACTGAACGAGCGTACCATCCCCCCAACCAAACAAGGACAGAAGATGGTAAACTAATTCACGGCGACGTATCTTTCCATGCCATGACACATACAATAGGGTACCTAACCGTACTATAGTGAATATGCAATAAAGAACAAACCTTTGACGCATGGGCCGGGTCAGTCAGGAATCAGGACCGTACCTCCCACTAGAGATAACCGGCAATCAGGACCGTACCTCCCACTGGAGATAACCGGCTAGCAGGACCGTACCTCCCATTGGAGATAACCGGCAATCAGGGCAGTGCATAAATGACCCATACATTAAGGAGATGTTCTTCCCACCCAATGCCTACCATGTTGTATCCACAACAGTAACCTCTATAACCGCTAAGTCAAACTATCATGCAACCTCTATTAGCGGTTATTCCTATCGCACGGCTTGTACGTACTGGTGGCCAGCCAATCACGTACTTCCGTGTTCTACATGCGACACACAACTTCGTGTTTACAACGTGTCAAGGCCAATGAATGCAACACACAAGGTGGTCCCTTAAATCTAGGTTTAATTTGTAAGAAAATAATACACAGCAGGAAATATAAAAGAACAGTTATGCCATGTATCACAGTTTATAAAGAAAATAATAGACATGCATGAAATATGAGCTAAAAATAATTAAACAGCTAATGGCAAGGTGTCTTGCCTGGTAGGACGCCCGCGGTGGTGCAATGATCAAGGTGGCACGATCTGCAACTTTGGTGTAACAACTGCATAAGGGGACCTCTGATGGTGGTACGGATCGGTGCATCGGGTCCAGAACGGTCAATTTAGTTAGGGTGGACATACGGTAGGAAGGACAGGATTGGCGATGGAATTGGAATAATAGGCTTGGTCGTGGAAGGAGAAAAGTCAAAGAAAGAAAAGATGAATAATAACATATACGATTTTATAGAACTACTATTTATAATACTTGAAAATAATTAAATTAATTACTTGAAATTCCAAGAATCTTTTTACGGAGTAAAACCTTAAGTTCTGGCAAAATAATATTTTAGGGTCCAAAAATTTACTGTGAAATTAGCTAGAAAAATATTTTGTAAAATATTAACAAGACAAATAACAATCATAATATACAAATAATAAGACAATGACAAGATACTAGTGATAAGATAATTGATAAAAATTTAATAATACACTACTATATGCTAATAGTGGTATTCCACAGTTTATGATAATAATAATAATAATACAGTAATCCTATAATATAACAATAATAATAATAATAATAATAATAATAATAATAATAATAAATAAAAATAAAATATAAAAAAAACACAGAGGTCGTTCTCCTCTTTCGAGGAGAACTTAGTAAAAGAACAGGAAAAAAATCTCAGAGGAAAGAGATTAGAGGGAGAGGGAGGTGAGGAAGAGAGAGAGGAAGGGGGAGAGAGCTAGAGAGAGAGAGAGGAAGTCCAGGGAGAGAGAGAGCGGGTGAGGGTTGGAAGAAGGGGCGGTGACTTCGGCGCGGCGGATCGGGGGTGGAATCGACCGGCGCTCGTCGGCCGGTGGGAGCGCGGTGGGAGCGGCGGACGGCCGGGAAGCAAGGGGGCGGACGGATGGAGAGTTCAGTGGAAGCGGCGGTTAGGGCCGGGCGTGCTGGGAGAGGACGGCGAGGAGGGGCTGGGCGGATCCGGCCACGGCGAGTGGCGGCTCGCGCGGTTCGGTTCGACTAGGGCGGATGACAGAGTTTCGACGGCCGGGGCTTGGCAGGTCGAGACGGACGGTCGGCAGCGGGTGGATGCTGCGGTGGAGACGTCACCGGCGTACGCGGCGGAGTGGATCTGGGTGGACGGCGATGGTCTGCACGGCGACGGCGGGTTCGGACTCGGCCGGCGGAGCTCCGGCGAGGTGAGTTGGGTTATGGGTTTTAAATTCTTTTTCTTTTCTTTTTGGTGGTGATGGGGAGATGGCGGGGTGACGCTGGTGTTGGTGGGGGTTTGGTCGATGGTAGCAGGGAGCGGGGACGGCTGTGACAGTGGCCGCGGTCGGGTGTGCGGCCGTTGGCCGGGGTGGTTGTGGTATTGGCGTCGGGTTTCCGCCCCGTAGCCATGGCCGACGGTGGCGATGGCTGTGTCCTGGGAAATGGCGGAGAGGGCTGTGGGGTGATGATGGGAGCTGGGTTGTTCGGGTGGCCGGGTGTAGCGGAGTTGGGGAAGACAGTGGTGAAGGGAACGACCGGGGTCGGGATAGATCGGGCTAGGGATAGGGTTAGGATTTGATGATGTCGGGGTGTGTCCGACACGAGGAAGAAGATGATGTAATTGTAATATGGAATAAGAATTTGGGACGTGGAACACGGACACGAGGCACTGCACTTGTGGAAATTTTGTAGAGTAATTATGGCTTGTGAAGAACAATGGAGGAGTACCTGCCTATATTTATAGGATGTGGGAATTTTCACTTAGATAGGAACTAGGAATAGTTTAAAACCAAATTTGGATATTTCCAAATTTAATTTAAAGGCAAATCAAATCAATATCCAATCCAAATCTCATTGAAATCAAATTAAATCTCTTAGTTTAAAATCAAATCAATTATAGATATTAGCTTAATATATTTAAATAATTCCAAACATTAAATCAAGATTTAAATGGCCAAAATAACTTCCAAAAATATTTTTCAAAATACCAATAATAATAATTTCGAAAATCATAAATATTTTAAATATCTTTTTGAACAATAAAATATTACTATTAATAAATTTTGAAAATTATACTTTTATTAAAAATAGACCAATAAATAAATAATGAAATATTTGTATGCAACAAATATCCTTTACATAATTAGGCTTTTCTAATATACAAAATATTATTTATTATTAATAACTTTTTAGAAAAAAAAAAGGTTTTTTATAGCAAGAATAATAATTATATAATTTTGAAAGTGTATATTAAAATAGAAAAGAAAATGTTTTTATAAAATATGTACGCTCGCACATATTCGTACTCGTCGAGCAAACGAAAATTTCGTATACGACGTACAATACGACTACGTGACATACAGTACCAAAAATTTTAAATCCATGCAAATTAATAAATAAAAAAAAATAGAAATTTAGGGGTTTTACAGTATTATTATAGTTAGTTTAATAAACATAGATATTGAATATTTTCTAGGAATTTTTGGTAAAAATATAAGTAACTTGGGTTGGCCTTAGAAATAGATTTTGGTTAAATTTTATAGATAAAGTAATGTTTTGGGCCTTCAATTGGCTTTGGGCCAAAGAGTTGGACTCTAAATTATTTTATGGGCTTAGTATTTGGCCTTAAGCCATGAAAAGATTTTATTGGTATTAAATTCTTTTGGGCCCATTATTAATTGGATCAATATATTTTAAATACGAATTTTAATAAGATTTTAATTATTTTCAGATTTCATTATATATAACGATAAAAATAATCTTGGGCTTTCATTTGAATAAATATTTTCTAAAGTTACAAAAGTTATTAATGGTACTTTTAAACAGTTATATACAGGTATTATAAAAATAAGTGTTTTCAAAAAGGGTTTAAAACATCTATATTTTTATATATGTTTCTAAATATTATATATAATACTTTCTAAATAATTTTTCTAAGATACATTTTAACAAAGGAATTACCTCCTAAACAAATTCTCCTTCCTCCTAGATTAGATTGTTTCTAATCATGACTGTGACTAATCAACATTTTTTATTTCCCTTGTGAAATCGAAGTCCTTCACATCGATTCTAGCCAATCAGACTATCCTAGAACCATTGGGATTATCAGTTTCACCAGCAAAGGACCCTAGACGAGTACATTCTCCGATAGTTCTCATACTTGATAACTTTTATGATTCATGTATTTAGTATTGTCTTACATTGATTTTCTGTTTGATTCTCGATACGATGGTTACACGATGTAGTATTTTATGGATCCATTACATGTTATATTTCGTGATTACTATGTTCGTGACTAATGTATGATTTTCGTGTTCATGACCTGTTTGGATCCATTACTACTAGTCGGGAGGAGAAATACTTTAGTAGACATGTAAACATATCCAGAAATATCTCATTGGTTTTATGCGAAGAATAGCAGCCGCACACGACACGTGCGGTTGGCCGGATCTTATCCCTAGTCCTTTATATATCGAAAGTGGTATTTCAACACACTATAAAGGTGTCATTTTCTGGTTCTGCTTTATACATTGCTGGTTGCATGTCTTATCAGCTTTAGTACTGTTCTCACTTGTCATTACTACCATGCTCATATGCTTTTACTATATGTTCTATTCCATGATGCTTATCTATTTATCATGTATTTCATTACTATTTACTGTTTTATAGACTTTGTCAATGATTGGAACAACTGTTAGAAATGTACTCATTCCATTTCTGACTGGAAACTATTTTTCAGATTAGTCGCGGCTACTCTTTGCATTGGATCTTTGGGGAGGTACTTATGTATTTTGAAGGCCAAAACTAAGAGACTAGTTAGAAAGTTTAGTTAGTTATTTTCTATTTTGTGAGACAATGTATTTTATTCAAATGTAAAACTTATGAATATTGTAAATTTGATTTAGTTGTTGTGAATGAGAAATAAAGATATTATTTTATGAGCAATTGTTTATTGTGGTCAAGATAGAGTTCTACCATCGACACTGCAGCATAGGTTGGACTTACGCATGAACTTGCATCCCGAAAAGCGGGTACAGGTCGTGACAAATTTTTTGGTAGCCTATGTAGGTCAGTTTTCGCAAATTGTGCGAACTCGTGGTTGTACCATATTAGTCGTACTACTGCGTGCCTGCGACAAGGAAATGCTCATTCACAATTAGAATTGATTTGATTTTAGGACTAGGTATACCATAGGGAAGCCCTTATTGAATTTGACTATTGGGTAGTTAAGGTTGCTATATTGGCCATATGATTTAGCCAAGGATTCTAAAACCTATTAGATGACTTTCATAGAAGGATACACTATTGTATTTTTATACGATGGAAGGATCAAAGGTGGGTAAACTGTTCACACAGTAAACTAGGACTTCCTAGGATTCAATTCCTATTCTTAATCATTGCTGCAATTTTACTTTTCTACCCTCTCTGTCATCGTCATATCGTAAGGTCTGTAGTACTTTATCATTAGCCATAAATAATTGTTTTCTCTAGGAGTCTATATTTTATTACCATCCATTGACTTATGAGCCTAACCTGATTCAGATATCCATATGTTGGCTCCAAGTCGTCATTGTTCATTTTTTTCGATCATTTTATTTTGATACTTTTACTTCAAGGATAGATACTTACACTTTCTGTTAGTCCCGAGGCTTGACCAAAGATGGAAAACTGATGCAATCGAGATCTGAGAGTCACACAAAACCATTACAGTGATCAAACTCAAGATCTACGATGATACAAAAAACTAAATAGCCAGATTACAATATGAAGGAGGAAAACAGAGAAGAGAAGATCTCTCGTTCTTCCTTGCAAACGTGTTGCAATTGGGACAGAACGAGTTACAATAATCTATAGAAAGATAAGATAAAGAAAAGTTGCTGGGGTGTCAAAACATCATTGCTCAAAGCAAGATTCGCCCCACACGAATTGCTTCCAGGAACCAGCAAGTTGAAGAACTTATGGAACGCTCGAAGTCACCTATGTTCTGACTCCTAGGATGGACTTGCAATGGCGGCAGCAGCTCCCTCTTTCTCTCTCTCTTTTCTGACTTATAAAATTCGTAGTACCTCACAAAGGAGGCCAGAAGAGAGTATATATAGAGAGAGGGTGGAAACCCTAGCCGCCTCTTCAGTTATGGAAAGATTGAATCAAATCCCACAAAGATAGCAACGAAATTAATTTAAATCTTATGGAAAGATTGAATCAAATCCCACAAAGATAGCAACGAAATTAATTCAAATCCCACAAAGATAGCAATAAAATTAATTCAAATCTTATGGAAAGATTGAATCAAATCCCTCAAAAAGTGGATCTGAATTAATCGCATTAAATCAGTCTTTCCATAACTGACTTGTAGTCTGCACAGTCAGCTGAGCCCTCCATGCGGCAGCAGCAGCAGCCTGGCCGCAAGTGCCGCATGGACCGCATGGACCGCATGAGCCGCATGGACCGCATAAGCCGTATGAGATCGCATGAGACCGCATGAGGCCGCATGTGGCTGTATATGAGCCGCATGCCGCATAAGACCGCATGGCCGCATATAAGCCGCATGACTGCTGACGTGCTAAGTACAAAGTGTGCCAACAAAATGCCACATTATGCCTCATGAGCCCATGAGCCCGAGTCCGACCCCGAGCCCCAGCCCGAGCCCGAGTCCGAGTCCGAGTCTGAGTCCGAGTCAGAGTCGCTAAGCCCCTTTGGGGCTTAGCTCCAAATGAAATTATTCCAAGAGAATGACAAAAGCATTAACGCTTAATCCTTGGAGCCTTATTCTTACCTCCTAGTAAAATCACCCACATGGTTCCCTCCTTAGGGTCACCACCGCATGTGCATTTCTCAACAACACAACCAAGTATATATGTTGAGATAACTCATAGTGCATTTCCGATGTGGGACTAAACTTTTACAAGGCATGTTGAGAGCAAGATCTCTCCATGTAAAGAAAGCACCAACAATCCCCCACATATCACAACATATATATGTGTCCAGGGTTGAGCGTTCCCCACAATAACTGTCCATTTTGCATTAGGATAGATGTCGCTGACGACTTGAATCTTCTCGCATGGGTTAAATAACAATGTGATACAAGAATGTACTACACCTTGAATTCTGCACCACAATTGTAATTTTTTCCCACTCACAAAGTGTAGTTACCTGTGCTTCTGGCTGCACATTATAGGCCCTGTGCCAGCCTGGTTTCAGTGTATAATTTTGGGCATCTACAAGTTTACCCTCAAGAGACGGCCTGATACCTCTTTTCATACACTATAGGTGAGTTCTTTATTAAAGAGACATGGCATGAAGACTTGCGCTTCCTTGCGGTGCTACACCGCTATGACATAGCCTAAAGCCGAGGCATTACCCCTACCTGGGAACCTCATCGTAGTGTCATACTACTGTAGCATGAGGTCTCAGCCTCTTTGTAGTGCCAATCTACTCAGCATGAAGCCTAAGGCTTCCTTGCGGTGTTACGCCGCAACGACATGGCTTGCAAGGCCGAGGCTTTATGGCTTGCAAGGCCGAGGCTTTACCCCTACCTGGGTACCTCATCGTGGTGTCGTTCTACTGTAACATGGGGCCATTCTCCCCTTTGTAGTGCTGTCTACAACTCTTTAATTACGTCATACAACATTAGGCTACCTGCCTATTTGCGGTGCTACGCCGCTATGACTTGGCTTGCAAAGCCGAGGCATTACCCCAGACCTGGGAACCTCATAGTGGAGTCACCTAACTGTAGCATGGATTTTCACTCCTTGTAGTGCTGCTCTACCGTGCTTCCTGTAAAGCACACCAGGCATTCACTCTGCCTGAGAACTTATTAAGGCGTTTAAGCCAACCTTCCACAGGATCTATTTTTTCTGCAGAAAATACATAGTAGACAATAGTGGTTATGGGTCCGTATCCCTTCCATGTTCCAGAGAACAAGTACCCACTATTACCTGATAGTTTCCCAGTCAGTGATCCTCCTTTGAACCAAAAGTTAGATGCCTAGTAGATTTCTCTTTAAACTAATAACATAAAACTTTATGGTTGGATTACAAAAACACACTATCAGAATACCTTCAAGCCCATTTTACAAGCTGTGTCATCGACCAACTGGCCCTTGAGGCCCTTTGTGAACGGATCTGCCAGGTTCTCCTGACTCCGAACAACAATCACTATAATTACACCTTTTTTGATAAGATCGTGTACTGCCCTGTGCTTCAACCGTACATTTCCCTTCTTTCCGTTGAAGAGGTCATTTGATGCCACCGCCGTAGTCGCCTGGTTGTCACAGTATATCGGTATCGCCGGTATCTGAGCCCCAGCCACTGGAAGATCATACATGAGCTTCCGAAGACATTCTGCTTCATCTGCTGCAGTTTTAAGTGCATAGAATTGAGATTCCATGGAGGAACGAGAGAGTATAGTCTGCTTCTTCGACTTCCACGATATAGCAGCTCCATCCAAGGAAAAGACATATCCACATGTGGATCTCTCGCTTTCCACCTCTGAACACCAGCTAGCATCACTGAAGCCTTCCACTACTGTCGAATACCCGTTGTAGTGCAGTGCATATGTCTGAGTCTTCTTGAGATATCTCTTCACCCGCTTCACAGCTTTCCAGTACTCAACCCCTGGGTTGCTTGTGAACCGACTTAGCGTTCCCACGGTAAAAGCTATTTCAGGCCTTGTGGCAGTGGTTGCGTACATCAAACTTTCGATAATGCTAGAATACTCCAGCTGCATGACGCTTTCCCTCGAGTTTGGCTTCAGCTTCTGATCACACCTGTATGGCGTATCGATCCCTGGAAGATCTTTGTACGCATAGCGTGTGAGCAACTTTTCAATGTAGTGAGATTGTGACAGCGCTACTCCAGTGTCTGTCCGGATGATCTTTATGCCCAAGATGACATCTGCATCCCCCAAGTCCTTCATACTGAACTTGGTTGAGAGGAACTTCTTTGTGTCCGTGACACAGCCTATATCTGTCCCCATGATTAGCATGTCGTCCACGTACAGGCAAACGATGACACCTCTTCCATCAGCGAACTTTGTGTAAACATATTTGTCCGTCTCGCTGACTCTGTAGCCGTTTGACCTAATAACTTTGTCAAACTTCTTATGCCACATCTTGGGAGCTTGCTTCAAACCATACAATAATTTCACCAACTTGCAGACTTTTTCTTCAAGACCTTTGACGACAAATCCATCTGGCTGTTGCATATAAATCTCTTCGGTCAGCTCCCTATTCAAGAATGTTGTCTTTACATCCATCTGATGTATCACCAACTTATGTATGGCTGCTAGAGCGATTATCATCCTGATGGTGGTCATCCGAGCTACTGGAGCGTACGTGTAAAAGTAGTCTATCCCTTGTTTCTGAGAAAATCCCTTGGCTACCAGCCTGACCTTGAACTTGTCAATAGTTCCATCTGCCTTCATCTTCTTCTTGAAGATCCATTTACATCCGATGGGCTTTTCTTCTTCAGGTAGATCTACCAACACCCATATGTTATTGGAGGTGATAGATTCAAACTCGTCATTCACTGCCTCCTTCCAGAAGATAGCATCTCTTGTCTTCATCGCCTCATCATAGGTAAGCGGATATGCTTCCACATGATAGGTGACAAAGTCATCTCCGAAGTCTTTAGGTCTCCTCGCTCGCTTTGCTGACGGTTCTGCGAGTTCTGGTACAAGAGTTATTTCATCAACAACAGCTTCTTCTTGGACTACTGGCCGATATGAGATTTCAGTCTCATTTGCACCTACATCATTTTCCGGAATGTCCGAAAGAACAATGTTTTTGTCTTTTGAAAACTTGTCTTCAAAGTATTCAACATCGCGAGATTCGATGATATGTTTTGACTCAATATCAAGAAATCTTCGAGCATCACTCTTCTCGGCATACCCCAAGAAGATCGCCTTTGCAGTCCTTGTCCCCAGCTTCTGAATCTTCAGATCTGGGAGGTTCACATACGCCAGACACCCCCACACTCGAATGACATTCAAGTTTGGTCTGACTTTGAACCAGAGTTCATGAGAAGTTACGTCCGAAGTTGCATATGGCACTCTATTCAGAATGAAAGTTGTCGTTAATACAGCTTCTCTCCAGTAGCATTTTGGAAGACCTACAGTAAGCAGCATTGAATTTATCATTTCTGTTAATGTTCGGTTCTTTCTCTCTGCTACTCCGTTGGATTGAGGAGAATATGGAGCAGTAGTCTCGCATATGATTCCATGTTCTTTGCAGAATGATGCGAAGTCATGGGACCTGTACTCCCCACCTCGATTACTTCTTAACCTCTTGAGTTGTTGTCCATTCTGTCGTTCAACTTCGGCCCTGAACTCTCTGAACTTCTCGAAAGCTTCGTCTTTAGTCTTGAGCAAGTAGACGAACACGTATTTTGAGAAGTCGTCGATGAAGGTTATGAAATACTTCATCCCGGCCTTCGTGGAGAAATGTTTGAAGTCACAGATATCGGAGTGTACTAACTCCAGAAGATCTGTGCTTCGATTGACCCGATGAAAGGGTTTCCTTGTGATCTTCGTCTGAGCACATACTTCACACTTCTCTACCTGACCCCCATATTTGAAGATAAGTCCTAGACTAGATATTTTGTTAATTCTTTTATAATGAACATGTCTTAGTCTATTATGCCACAACTCAAGAGAATAATCAGAAAATATAACTGCATTAATGTCATTAAACTGGTTGACAAGCTAAATTTTAAACATTCCTTCGGTTTGATAAGCCTTTCCGAAGTATGTTCCCTTCTTGGACATCACCATCTGACCAGCATTGATGTCCATCCTCAAGCCTGCGTTGCAGAGCAGGCTCCCAGAGATCAGGTTCTTGGCAATCACCGGAACATGCTTCACACCTTGAAGCGTCAGAGTGTTCCCAGAAGTGAGTTTCAGCTCCACAGTTCCGATCCCCAGAACTTCAGTTTGGGCCTGGTTCGCCATGAAAACCTTCTCAGATATTGGCTGGTACGTGACGAACCATTCCTTGCCAGAACAAACATAGCAAGTCGCACCAGTGTCTATCCACCAGTCAGAGTCAACCCCCACAGTTGTGACCTGTGCGATCATAGCAATAATATTAGAAACCAATGAAACCTTACTAGGCTCACCTTTCTCTGATTGTTTAGGCTTGGATCTGCATTCACTCTTGTAGTGGCCTTTCTTGCCACAATTGAAATAAGTCACTTGGGACTTGGACTTCTGTTGCTTGAATGAAGGACCCTTCACTTTTAGATTGGTGAAGTCCTTCTTCTTGTGATGAGAAGCTGCCTACTTCCCCTTGGGATCTCTCGTCTGTACTAGATTTGCCTTAGCCGACTGTTTGGACAGAGTGTCCATCTTCTGTTGGAAACGCATCTCGTCATCAACATGGATCTCTTGAAGTATATCTCCAAAGCTAATGTCTAGCTTCTTTCTGAGCATCCTTGCATAGAAGGTACTCCATCCAACAGGAAGTTTTGAGACGAACCCTCCAATGACAAACTTGTCGGAAAGGGGCATCTCTTCATCTTCCAGTTTCTGACGCAGCTTCAGAAATTCCTTCACCTGTGGCAACATGGACTTCTCGTCCTCAAAGAGCAATTTGTGATATTTTTCAACCACAAACATCTTGCTTCTGTTCCTGTCTTCTTCATACAGTTTTTCCACAGACTCCCATATATCTCTGGCAAATTCCTTCTTCGAGTATGATTCTGCCAGGGAATCCTCTATAGCATTCAGGATGAGAAGCCTACAGATGCTGTTTTCCCTTCTCTATTTGGCCTGGAGTTTGGTAGCCATATTGATTGCGGCAGTAGACCCAGTGTCTGGAACATAGGGTTCTTCCTCCAACAGTACATGATCAACGTCTTTGAGTTGAAGAGTTAGATAAACCTTCCTCTTCCAGACTTGATAATGCTCTCTATCGAACTTTTCCAACTTGTAGTAGTCCGATTGGACAAGCGAAGCATTAATGTTTTCCATCTATAAGGATCTTGCTTTGAGATTGTTAGTCCCGGGGCTTGACCAAAGATGGAAAACTGATACAATCGAGATCTGAGAGTCACACAAAACCTTTGTAGTGATCAAACTCAAGATCTACGATGATACAAAAAACCAAATAGTCAGATTACAATATGAAGGAGGGAAATGGAGAAGAGAAGATCTCTCGTTCTTTCTTGCAAACGTGTTGCAATTGGGACAGAACGAGTTACAATAATCTAGAGAAAGATGAGATGAAGAAAAGTTGCTGGGGTGTCAAAACACCGTTGCTCAAAGCAAGATTTGCCCCACACGAATTGCTTCCAGGAACCAGCAAGTTGAAGAACTTATGGAACGTTCGAAGTCACCTCTGTTCTGACTCCTCGGATGGACTTGCAATGGCAGCAGCAGCTCTCTCTTTCTCTCTCTCTTTTCTGACTTATAAAATTTATAGTACCTCACAAAGGAGGCCAGAAGAGAGTATATATAGAGAGAGGGTGGAAACCCTAGCCGCCTCTTCAGTTATGGAAAGATTGAATCAAATCCCACAAAGATAGCAACAAAATTAATTCAAATCTTATGGAAAGATTGAATCAAATCCCACAAAGATAGCAACAAAATTAATTCAAATCCCACAAAGATAGCAACGAAATTAATTCAAATCTTATAGAAAGATTGAATCAAATCCCTCAAAAAGTGGATCTGAATTAATCGTATTAAATCAGTCTTTCCATAACTGACTTGTAGTCTGCACAGTCAGCGGAGCCCTCTATGCGGCAGCAGCAGCAGCAGCCTGGCCGCAAGTGCCGCATGGACCGCATGGACCGCTTGAGCCGCATGAGACCGCATGAGGCCGTATGTGGCCGCATATGAGCCGTATGCCGCATGCCGCATAAGACCGCATGGCCGCATATGAGCCGCATGATTGCTGACGTGCTAAGAGCAAAGTATGCCAACAAAATGCCACATTACGCCTCATGAGCCCATGAGCCCGAGTCCGAGCCCGAGCCGAGCCCGAGCCCGAGCCCGAGCCCGAGTCCGAGTCCGAGTCGCTAAGCCCCTTTGGGGCTTAGCTCCAAATGGAATCAATCCAAGAGAATGACAAAAATATTAATGCTTAATCCTTGGAGCCTTATTCTTACCTCCTAGTAAAATCACCCACATGGTTCCCTCCTTAGGGTCACCACCCCATGTGCATCTCTCAACAACACAACCAAGTATATATGTTGAGATAACTCATGGTACATTTCTGATGTGGAACTAAACTTTTACAAGGCATATTGAGAGCAAGCTCTCTCCATGTAAAGAAAGCACCAACACTTTCCTATCATGATCATTTTGAAACTGTTTGAATTTCTAGAAGCTCCTTTGAAATTCTTATGGATATAGTTGGAATAATTTTTGACAACTTACAATGGTAAGGCAGATGTGCACTGTCCCCATTTATTTAAATTATGGAGACCGTAGATTTACTGTAGGCAGCAGCGCACTAGCGAGACATAACCCCTATTTTGACCTTAGTTATCTTTATGTCAATATTGGATAGAGTTGATAGGGTATTCGATATCATATCATACTTAAGCCATGAAACCAAGGGTTTACTGTAGCCTGATGCACACTAGCGAGGCATAAATTCTCGTTAAAGTGGTTTCATGTATACATATGGTTCTCGAATATTATGGAGACTACATCCTTTTTGGCATATGACTATTAGTTTTCATGGTTCGCAATTTTATGCGCTCTCGCTTAAATTTGATTAATTCTTATCCTTTTATTTTTTGAACCTTTCCTTTATCTAATTTTTTGTATCGTTATTAGGTTTCCTAGAAGTAATCTAAACCTATTTTGATTCTATTATACTAGATTCATAATCATAATCGTGCCTATATTTTAACTCAATTATTGCTAATGTTAGATTTTTATTCCACTGTTATTATGACTATTTTGATCATGTTCATGCTCGTGCCAACTTTTTAATTTTGTTCATGCTTGGATCACTTGCATGATTAACCTTGATTGTGACTGCATCTTAGCTGCATCTAAGTAATTTTGACTATGTTTAGAGTTTGTCTAAATTTTGACGTTGACCATGCCTATATAATTTCAATAGTAGTTAATCGTGCCTGATGACTTTTCTGTTTAGCCAATCCTATTTTGATTATATCCTTCCCCATTGTGACTAGACCATTTTTAATATACTTTAATCATGCAACGTGGTATATTTTCTTAAAAGCTCGATTCTATTCACGATCTAACTCATTGTGATCATTGATCATATCATTTCTTGATTATATTCTTAATCATGCCTAATTGCATCCTTTGAAATTTTGATGACGAACTTTTTTTAAGGTGGAAAGATTTATAACCTCTCTTCCCGAATTTTCAAAAATTTTATTTTTTACTTTTATTTATTTATTTATTTTAATTATTGTGTTTAGAGGTAATTGTTCGTCGAGACTTTGGGGATGATATGTTATGAGTAATTTTTTATTGATCAAAAACAAGTTTTAAATTAAATATTTTGAGAGTGCTAATTTATTTTAATAAAAATAATTTATTATTAGAATTATGAAGGAGGTTGGTTATTATTTTGGATTTTTATTAAGATTGGTTTCAAAAATGGATTTGAAAATCATAGGTATTTTTGAAAACAATAAAAAGATTTTATCGAAGTATTTTTTTAAGTTAAGTCTTGGATTTATAAAAATATATATACTTTACATTATTTATTATTCTTTATTATCATGATAATCAAATTATTCGACTTTGGTTTTGAATTTAATTGATTTGATGTACTTAGTTTGGGAATATTTATTAGTGTCCTTAATTGGTAATTCATTATAAAAAAAAGATTTGAATGTATGCATTTTAAACTATTTTATATTAGTTATTGCAAATCATTAATAGATTGTGATTACATCAATTTCTGTTTAAACGTTATTTGATTTGAATTTATATAAATTAAACATTTGATAAAATTAGATATTGATTTAAATTAGTATCATTATCAACTAGTAGATTTGAGTAAATAAATTTGTTTTAAAAAGATTTATTTAATTTTAAATAAAGGGAAGACGTTTATCTATTAGGAATTATACTCCTTATCGGATTAGGAGTTCCAACTCCTATTTAAGGAGGTCATTTCTCCTAATTTTTCCATCTCCTTCCAATCCCCCAAATAACCATCAACCATCATCCTAAACATGATGTGTATCGTGTCCGTACCTACCAAATTCTTATTCTATTACTTACATGTACATTTTTCTCCCTCGTGTCCGACAACTCCGGACGCATAGACAGAAATTCCTAACCAAACCCTATTCCTAAAATCTAGCCATCGAGTCCTTTCCCCATTGCGCCACTACATCAGCTGTGGCTGCCTCGCCCGCAAAGTCCATAACCACAGTGCCAACCGCACAACCTTCTGCCAACACCATGACCGTAGCATCATCGCCTCCACTGACTGCGACCCCACGAATCCCCGTCGCCTCCCGCCACCAGCCTACAACAGCACATCCGCCGTACTCCCCACATCTCCGCCCGCACCCTCGACCGATCCCTAAACTCCTTTACCCCGCCCCACACCGTCAAACCCCTATGGCCGGCCAGCACCAGCCACGCTACCACCACTCTCACAATCACACCACCACCCCCATCATTGAACGCACACCAAAATAGAATAAATAAACAAATGACTAAGGAATTACCTCCTAAACAAATTCCCATTCCTATTAGATTAGTTTGTTTCTAATTATGACTGTGACTAATCAACATTTTCTATTTCCTTTACGAATTTGAAGTTCTTCACGTCGACCCTAGCCAATCAGACTATTCTAGACCCAACGGGATTATCGGTTTCACCAGCAAAGGACCCTAGTCGAGTACATTCTCTAATAGTTTTCATACTTGATAACTTCTATGATTCGTGTATTTAGTATTATCTTACATTGATTTTCTGTTTGATTCTTGATGCGATGGTTACAAGATATAGTATTTTATGGATCCATTGTATGTTATATTTCGTGATTACTATGTTCGTGACTAATGTATGATTTTCGTGTTCATGACCAGTTTGGATCTATTAGTATTAGTTGGGCAGGGAAATATATTAGTAGACATGTAAACATACCCAGAAATATTCTATTGGTCATTCATGGAGAATAGCAGCCGCACATGACACGTGCGGTTGGCGGATCATACCCCTAGCCGTTTACATGTCGAAAGTGGTATTTCAACACACTAGATAGGTATTATTTTTTGGTTCTACTTTATACATTGCTGGTTGCATGTCTTATCAGCTTTAGTACTGTTCTCACTTGTCATTACTACCATGCTCATCTTCTTTTACTCTATGTTCCATTTCATGATTCTATGCTTATCTATTCATCATATATTTCATTACTATCTACTGTCACGCCCCGATCCCGCAGAGTCCTTTTCGTCCTCGCTTCGGGCTCTTTGGGACCGTTCGTCCTCGCTAAGGCGTGATGCCGTGCAAGCCTAAGTTGCGCTTGCACAAGGCCAAGACCTGGAACAAGACAAGATAGACAAGTTTGACAATACGCAGCGGAACATATCGCAGATAATTGAAGCAGCAGCGGACATATTTCAGAATACATGTATTGAACACAATGGTAACAAGAAACAATTCTCTTTATTGATTTCATTTGAACAGATTACAAGCTCTCGATTCTCTCTGATACAATGTTACATTCTCTCAGAAATAATACAGATTACAATGATCCCGTTCCCATACATTACATCCCTTTATATACAAAACCAAACTCTTGCACAGATGTCATCTCTTGGCATCTCTTCTGATTTCTGGCTCCTGAGGATGAGGCACGGGCTATCGCTTCGGGCTATCCTTCTCGATGCATGGTGCACCTACATGCAGACTGATGATGGGTCAGTATATCAGCATACTGGTGAATGTGTGAACAAAGAGCTACATTTGTCTGAAACGATCACTGTTCATTTAGTGAGAAAACGTTTCTTGTGATGTGATCTTGCTAGTTTTACCTAGATTCATTCCATGTATACAGAGTCAGTTTACATATCTTTTGAAAATACATCTTTGAAAAGCCACAGTTCATATTATTTCAAGCATACAAGGGACTATTCAATTCTAGCACGATGACTATTCATTTCATGTACAGTACGCAGCGTGTTTTATGAGCATATTCATTTCATTAGGGACAACAACTTTAGCATTCTTTTCTCTTGTTCAAGACAAACTTAGGGTCAGATTACAAGCATGATATTACATCCTTTCTCTTAGTGGAACATAGCATTTCTTGGTAACAGATTAATCTCTGCAAGCATTTATATATCAAACTCAAGCAATACAGTTTTATCACTTTTTAGTGATTCTTACCATAGCCGACCGTCCATCCCTGCACAAGACAAGGATTAGCATAACATTATAAAACCAATATTGTCATTCCCTGTTCGTCTCTGCATCGTTAGCTCTTAGCAAAACATATGATAGACACATGCAGACCGATTGGCAGCTGTGACTCTCCGGTTCAGCTTTGCACCAATCCACACCTATCTATATGATGGTCCATGGGAAACCCATGATTAGCCGCTGTGACGCTCTTGGGTTCAGCTCGTCGCTAAGGACACAGATAACGGCTACACTTTTAACATGGGTCCTTGCACCCAGTGTGCTCATAATCTCTCCTAGGCCGAGCGGTTCCAGGCGCCCCCAGATACCACCCGAGAGAAAAATTTTACTCGTGCACGAGTTGTCCAAGACCATATGCATGCTCTAGCAGGATTCTATCAGATGAAACAGATTTCAGATCAGATATACGACATGTTCTTTTCATGCCTTTGCAGATATGCGACACGTTCAATTCGTGCCTTTCTTTTATTCAGGTCATCATGTACAAGTCCGTCTGTACATGTCTATAATTCTCAAGCATACAAGCAGCAAGCAATAATCAAGCATTCAATTAGATTCATTTGTTTTCTCTTATCCTATCAAGCATGACAAGCATCATTTCAGTTCTTATTAGCAGGCAACGAGTCTTCTTATTAGCATACTGATTATTTCTTTTCTTGTTCTTAGCATGGCATGGTTCTCTTTATCAAGGCAACATTCAAATCTTAGCGAGGCAACATGTGAATTTTCTTAAAGCATACTCAAGGATTTACCATCTTATTATTAACAAAAGCATTCAATCAAAAATTCAGATTCTTAAGGCGTAAGCGAATCAGCAAATGAGACTTCGTCCACTCACCCAGATTAATCGTCTTCTGTTGCAGAGCCAGCAATTCGATCTTTCTGTTTATCTAGTGCCTTCGCGGAGCGGGGCACTACATAATTACCCACCGAAAAGAATTTCGTCCTCGAAACTTAAGGAGAAACTTACGATATCCTTAGCAGCGATAGTCCTCATCCTTCGCCATCATCAATCCATGAAATCATAATTTAGATCATATCCAAACTCTTGTTCAATCAAGCATTTCAATCTCAATCAATCAAATCGTTAAAACATTGTCGGCATCACAAAAATATTTACAGACTTATTGTATGGAACGTTCATCTCATTATTGATATCGAGTAGGCAACGGAATTTCGATCAGAAGACATGTACAAATTCAATTGAATCAAAATTGGCCAGAGGATCGTGTTGCTCTGATACCATTCTGTCACGCCCCGATCCTGCAGAGTCCTTTTCGTCCTCGCTTCGGGCTCTTTGGGACCGTTCGTCCTCGCTAAGGCGTGATGCCGTGCAAGCCTAAGTTGCGCTTGCACAAGGCCAAGACCTGGAACAAGACAAGATAGACAAGTTTGACAATACGCAGCGGAACATATCGCAGATAATTGAAGCAGCAGCGGACATATTTCAGAATACATGTATTGAACACAATGGTAACAAGAAACAATTCTCTTTATTGATTTCATTTGAACAGATTACAAGCTCTCGATTCTCTCTGATACAATGTTACATTCTCTCAGAAATAATACAGATTACAATGATCCCGTTCCCATACATTACATCCCTTTATATACAAAACCAAACTCTTGCACAGATGTCATCTCTTGGCATCTCTTCTGATTTCTGGCTCCTGAGGATGAGGCACGGGCTATCGCTTCGGGCTATCCTTCTCGATGCATGGTGCACCTACATGCAGACTGATGATGGGTCAGTATATCAGCATACTGGTGAATATGTGAACAAAGAGCTACATTTGTCTGAAACGATCACTGTTCATTTAGTGAGAAAACATTTCTTGTGATGTGATCTTGCTAGTTTTACCTAGATTCATTCCATGCATACAGAGTCAGTTTACATATCTTTTGAAAACATATCTTTGAAAAGCCACAGTTCATATTATTTCAAGCATACAAGGGACTATTCAATTCTAGCACGATGACTATTCATTTCATGTACAGTACGTAGCGTGTTTTATGAGCATATTCATTTCATTAGGGACAACAACTTTAGCATTCTTTTCTCTTGTTCAAGACAAACTTAGGGTCAGATTACAAGCATGATATTACATCCTTTCTCTTAGTAGAACATAGCATTTCTTGGTAACAGATTAATCTCTGCAAGCATTTATATATCAAACTCAAGCAATACAGTTTTATCACTTTTTAGTGATTCTTACCATAGCCGACCGTCCATCCCTGCACAAGACAAGGATTAGCATAACATTATAAAACCAATATTGTCATTCCCTGTTCGTCTCTGCATCGTTAGCTCTTAGCAAAACATATGATAGACACATGCAGACCGATTGGCAGCTGTGACTCTCCGGTTCAGCTTTGCACCAATCCACACCTATCTATATGATGGTCCATGGGAAACCCATGATTAGCCGCTGTGACGCTCTTGGGTTCAGCTCGTCGCTAAGGACACAGATAACGGCTACACTTTTAACATGGGTCCTTGCACCCAGTGTGCTCATAATCTCTCCTAGGCCGAGCGGTTCCAGGTGCCCCCAGATACCACCCGAGAGACAAATTTTACTCGTGCACGAGTTGTCCAAGACCATATGCATGCTCTAGCAGGATTCTATCAGATGAAACAGATTTCAGATCAGATATACGACATGTTCTTTTCATGCCTTTGCAGATATGCGACACGTTCAATTCGTGCCTTTCTTTTATTCAGGTCATCATGTACAAGTCCGTCTGTACATGTCTATAATTCTCAAGCATACAAGCAGCAAGCAATAATCAAGCATTCGATTCGATTCATTTGTTTTCTCTTATCCTATCAAGCATGACAAGCATCATTTCAGTTCTTATTAGCAGGCAACGAGTCTTCTTATTAGCATACTGATTATTTCTTTTCTTGTTCTTAGCATGGCATGGTTCTCTTTATCAAGGCAACATTCAAATCTTAGCGAGGCAACATGTGAATTCTCTTAAAGCATACTCAAGGATTTACCATCTTATTATTAACAAAAGCATTCAATCAAAAATTCAGATTCTTAAGGCGTAAGCGAATCAGCAAATGAGACTTCGTCCACTCACCCAGATTAATCGTCTTCTGTTGCAGAGCCAGCAATTCGATCTTTCTGTTTATCTAGTGCCTTCGCGGAGCGGGGCACTACAAAATTTATAGACTTTGTCAATTATTGGAACTGTTGTTAGAAATGTACTTGTTTCATTCCTGACTGAAAACCATTTTTTAGATTAGTCACGGCTACTCTTTGTGTTAGATCTTTGGGGAGGTACGGGTGTATTTGGAAGGCCAAAATCTAGAGTAGTTAGAAAGTTTAGTTAGTTGTTTTCTATTTTGTTAGACAATATATTTTATTCAAATTTAAAACTTGTAAATATTATAAATTTGATTTAGTTGTTGTGAATGAGCAATAAAGATATTATTTTATAAGCAGTTATTTTTGCGGGCTAAACAGCGTTCTACCGCCGACACTGCGACATAGGATGGACTTGCACCCACTCGCATCCCGAAAAGTTGGTGTGGGTCATGACAGTATAAGCATGCTAAAAAAGATATTCTATCTTATAAGCTTGAGAATGAAAAGCATACTTGCTTATTGTATAATGCTAGAGACACTTCTACTTCTGATAGGTCTATTGAGATTTCCACACTTGAGTTTATATTGCATGAGGTACTTGAATGCATTGAGAAAAGCACGCAAGAAAATTCTAAATTTAAGGAGGAACTAGAATCAGAAAAGAAGAAGTACTCTATTTTTTCATGTAGAATTTAGGCTCTTCGTGCTAAATATGATGAGATCTACACTAACTCTAAAATGTTAGAGATTAGATTAGGAAAGCAGGTAATGACTCAGTATAACATAAGACATGTGACATATCACAAAGCTACACACGATAGATCTTATACAAAGGAAGAAAGCAAAGATAAAGCTTCACACAATCACATATTCTATAACAAGTATCCACGCAAAAAATATCACACCACATCAAGTTCATATATTGCTGCACCGAGCACTAATGTCCATACTACATGTCACTACTGTAGACAAAAGGTCACATTTTACATCAGTACAGAATTAGAAAGATGGTTGATATAAATATGTTTATATGGGTTCCCAGAGCTAACCTATGTGGATCTAACTTTTGGATACCAAAGTCTTTGCCTCATATTGTAGGCGAAGCTTCTCATATTGACTTAGCATGAAGGAACATGTTGGTGATTGCAAAGCTACAAAGGGCATCTTTCAAGCAATTACACCAATACAAGTGTGGTCACTATAACCACTTTGGTAACGTGCTAAACGATTCTTCCAAAATGGTTTTATTTAAAATCTAGCATATTTTGATGAATGTTTTACTACTAGATCTTATTAGAAATGCTTATTTTTTCCTTATATAAATTTGTATGATACATGTTACTAGCATGCTTAGTTCAATGTTCTTGAAATACAATTGCATGGCTCGTTACTAATCTTAAATGTTATGTCACACTAAGTAGTCTTTTATTCATTTTCTCTGTCTGACACTTTTACATATGAATTTTTTTGTCGTTATTTATAAAGTATGCATATCACTTTAGTCCATTGGATCCCGTGTTTTTTTATCTTTATCATTAGTGCATATTCTTAGTGTGTGTGTGTGTGTGTGTGTGTGTATGCTCCCCAGCATGAGCTCTGAGCGAATTAGCTATATGCTCCCCAGCATGAGCTCTGAGCGAATTAGCGACCTTCCTATAGCAGACATCCGCCGCCCTTCTTTATCGCCCCCATGTGGCTCGTGCGCTCCGGATGAGCCCACCGTCGGCGAAGATAGCTTGGCTATTCACGGCGTCGACGGTCGTCGGATCCCCCCCAGTTCCTGGTGCACCCCTCTTCTTTCGTACCCCCTTGGGATGCGAGCCCCTGATTTTTAGCACTCCCGTCCTTCCACACCTTCCTATTTCAAATTTGAATTGGACATCCCAACTGTCCCTGGCACCAAGCACGGTTGGCGCTGGCTTCTCGGACCCCACCCCCCTTGCGCTTCTTGGGGGCCCTACACTCGCGCTATCCTATCTTGGTGCTGGTCCTCTAGCGCCAACGGCTCCTGAGTTACTTTCGAGTGTGCCGGCCCTTGCGTGCCCCTCCCTTCACGCACCTTTATTGTGTGGTGCAGAGTTTCATGCGCTCTCCATCATTTCCCTACCCTTTGCAGCTTGCGGCTCGTCCCGCGCCACTAAACTTGCAGTCTACGTTCCTGGACGTGGCCCCTATGGCGCCTTTTCGCCAGCTGCCCACTCCGCCCTAGCGCCACCCGAGTACGCGCATATCCCTTCTAGCGCTAACCCATAATCAATGCAACTCTCCTTTGTGCAATCTTCTCCTGTGCTCAACACGCTCGGGCACTTGCTTCAGTCGGGCACGCCCCCGGGCCCCAACAACCACACCAACCGTTCTTTCGTTGACTTGGTGAGATTAGTATGTCCCGCGATGATCCCTCCGATCATCCCAGATGTCGAGCTCCCGGATCTGGAATCTTCCTCCTCAAATATGCATGGCATTAACATGCCTTTCTCTTCCGACGAAATATCATCTCTCTCAGTGCGGTTCGCTCTCACTCCCATCCAAAAATTCGAAGCCGGATGCCCGAAGTTTTTGCGGGTACAAGAAGTCATCGCCTCCTGGGGGCTCACTTATGATTACAGGGTCGCTCCTATGGACCCCAAGAACATTCTTCTGCACCTTTCATCGGGGGCAGATCACACGCTAGTCTGGTCGAGAGGTTATGGCAGAATAGACTCACACCTAATGAGAATTATTAAATGGTGTTAGCCCAAAGATTATTTCATGTTTTTGAATATGGCTAATCAATTAAGTTTAACATAATGATGTCACTAATATTCATGTAATCACTATCATGTTGCTACTTTAACTTAGCATTGTCCTAATGTTCTACATCATATTGCTATGTTTGTATCATAATGCATCATACTGCTTTGTTCGTCTAACATGTATTTGCAGACATGCAGTAAGCATGATCAAACATGATCAAACCAGGACATATGCAATGAAGAATAATTATTAATGTACCAAAGACGGCGTTAAACAAGGAGCAGAAAGGTATTCAAATTTCCAGATCTGTTTATCTTTGGACGATCGCCGTCAAGGAAAAAAGCATATTCATGTCTGCCCAAATATTAGAAGAAAGACGTCATCAAAGGGCTCTTGGTTTTCCTATTTTATTAATATAATTTTCATATTTTTTGAGTCTAGGAATATGATGTACACTGCGTCGTACTGGCAAATAGGCTACCCAAGAAACGTTTTTAAAATACCCTTTTATTTTGAAAACAAGCCCACTTACAAAAGCCTAAACTACTTTCTAAACTGCCTGATTTTTCAAAAATCCCAAAAACTAATTTGCAAAAACCCTAACAGAACTCTAACAGAATTCGGCCCGAGTTCGACCCAAATTCGGCCAGAGCTCGGTTAGTGCCTGTTGGATTTTGAACTTGGTCATCCTGCAGTTACGGATGCAACGGCTATGTGCCAAGATTCTCTCAAAGAGTTCTGTCTGAATTCTGTTCGAATTCTACCCGAATTTTGCCTTTGGAAAAACTATAAATAGAGAAGAATTTCACTTATATCAACACACCTCTCTCTTCTCTTCTCTCTAAGCTTAATACGTTCTTCCAAAGTATTCTGAGCTATTCATTTTTAAATCCTAAGCTAGTTATAATCCTCTAGTCAATTTACCAGTACGGTATGGTCTAGAAGTTTCAGAGTGGTTGTAATCAGAGGCTAGATTGAAGAAAGTCACTTCACATTTGAAGTTGGTTGAGTACTTCAGATCAAAGCTCGCGTTGTAGAAGTTGCAAGAACTTCAGATGAAAACTTGTGGTATTTTTCAATAGTGGATTCAACTGGAAGCTAGAGTTCTTTCGACTGGAATAGTCCTCACAAGAAGAAAACCAGTATACATCGTTGTGTTTACGTTTACTTTATGATCTCTGCTTTCTTTTATTTACTTATGATATATTATATGTGATCTTTATTGCTAACATTTTAATTAGCTAAATTCTGCGACCTACTCTATTCACCCCCCCTCTAGAGTTTTGTGCTTTACAATTCGTTCCTATAATTAGTATCAGAGCAGGTGCACCTTATAGAGATATTGTTGTAGGTGCTCCTTATAGAGGTATTATTGCTCATACCAATTGCTCCTACAATTGGTACCAGAACGGGTTATACAGGTAAAGCGAGGAAACACGCTATTATATTTTTATTATATAACTGCTGTTACATAGATCACAATATCACATATGGCAAGTATGTACTTCACAACTGAATAGCAATCCACAAATAGACTCCCACTATTTGATGGAACAAACTATAGTTATTGGAAGACACGAATGAGCTTCTACCTGAAGTCTCTAGATTTTGACTTATGGTCAATTGTTGTCAATGACTACAAATAGCCTACTATCACTTCTATTCTCACATCCTCTATAATCAACAAGCTTTATTATACTTACACGGAGAAAAAGAAGAAGTTTGCTAGCCTTGATGCAAAAGCTATGCATACCTTTTATTGTGTTATAGACATAAATATATTCAATCTTATTACTACATACACAACATCTCATAAAATTAGGAAAGTTCTTAAAGCTACTTATGAGTGCAGGTATGAAAGCAAAGCTAGCAACTCCAGAGAGGAGGATAGTCATCATAATGATGCAAATATGTGCATGATGGAATCAGGATTTAAGGTACAATACAATCCTTTATACGAAGAAGAGCTTGTATGTGACAACTGCAAGAAGATATGCCACATCCAAGAAGATTGTACTACTGCTAGAAAGGAGAGTCACTACGAACGATCAAATGAAGGAAGATCATCGTCTAACAAGTACGCTAGCACGAGCATATGGTATGAAAGTGAAGCAAGCAATTCCGAAGAAGAAGAGAGACCTCGTCAAGCTACAAATATATGCTCAATGGCATTATCCAATGAGGTACAAGACAACTCTATTATGGAAGATAGTGAATTTTCTCATGATGAGTTATCTGATGCTTTCAGTGATCTATTAGAAGAGCACAAGAAAGCATTAGATAAGTATAAGCAAGCTAGAAAGGATATTCTATCCTATAAGCGTGAGAATGAAAAGCTTACTTGCTTATTGAATGATGCTAGAACACTTCTACTTCTGATAATTTTACTGAGATTTTTACATTTGAGTTTAGATTGCATGAGGCACTTGAATGCTTTGAGAAAAGCTCTCAAGAAAATACTAAACTTAAGGAGAAATTAGAATAAGAAAAGAAGAAGTATTCTATTGCTTTATATAGAATTGATGCTTTTTCTGCTAAATATGATGAGATCTGTGCTAACTCTAAAAAGTTAGAGATTAGACTGGGAAAGTAGGTATTACAACCTATTACTCTGTTTAACATAAGACACGTGACATGTCACAAAGTCACACAGGACAAATCTTTTGCAAAGATAGCAAGCAAAGCTAAAGCTTCACACAACCATGCTTTCTATTACAAGTATTCACGCACATCATGTCACACTACTACACATTCTCATACTGCTGCACATGGCACTAATATTAATACTTTCTGTGATTATTGTGGTATGAATGGACTCATTTCTAATTATTGTCAAATTAGAAAACTTGTTGATATGAACTTGTGCAAAAGGCTTCCCAATGCTAACAAATGTGGATCCAAGTATTGGATACCAAAGTCTTCACCTAATATTTCAGGTGGAGTTACTCATGCTGAACCATAGAACCATGGAACGTGTTGATGGTTTCACAACTACAAAGGTCATCTTCCATGCAACTGCACCACCATAAGTGTGGTCACTTGAACCACGTTGCTAACGTGCCAAAATGATTTATTTTATAGTTTTATTTATAGAATCTCGCATGTTCTTATTAATGTCTTTCTATCTTTTAGTTGTTTATTATTTGAATCAATGTGAGATATAATCCTAACATGACTAGCTGTTTAGCTTAAAGGATTAGTCCACACTATATAGTATTTTATTTTCTATTAGTATGGCATCTTATTCTTGAAGCATGCATACTACTGTAGTCCATAGGAGCATAATTTTTTTTGGTTAATATGTTTTTGACTATTTGTCGTTAATATTTTTTTAATTGTCACTTCTTACCGATTTGTCTTTAACATGTTATATTTACTTTGATCGATATGTTTAGCACAAGTCTCCTATTTACTTGAAAAGTATATACATATACTTTTATGTTAACCTTGTGCTTGCATAATATATTTACTATTGATTTTCATATTTTATTTTGATTAACTTCTTATAAATCAATTACATCTTTGTCTGATAAAGCATATTTATGCATGTTTTTGATCTTATGATAATTATTTTAATTCTTATTAAGGATACATGAATAATTCATTGTCATTCATATATTGCTCATATGTTTCTTATATTAATATATATTTTTGTATAAATATCTTTATGAGAATATATGAGTTAAGTTCAAGTTCTATATTATTTTAAAAAGTAGTTTTAAACTTATGCTTATCTCATACTTTAGCTATTGATTACTTGGAACAAATTTATGTTCTTCTCCTTATTAGCTTCTTCCTCAAAGCCTCTTTTAATGATTATTTTCTTGGCTTTTTGGTTGACATTTTGGATACAGAACTATTTTTTAAATAATTTTTTCCATATCTAGATCTTGATAAACCATTCTTTGGGTATTTACTTCTTTTATATTTAGGGATTCTAGATTTCGATGTTGCTCGATGATACTGCATATATTCCTTTAAATCTAAGTTCTTAAAAGTAGAGATCATTTTGGGTACAAGCCGAAAGGGTCCTTCTATCATACAGGTATAAATAGCCTGAAGCGACACGGTGTACTAGTCTTCGGACTACCGCTAGCTGGGAACCAGCCCCTACAGCTAACCCGAAGTGGTCAATACTTCATAGACTTAAGATTTATTAAGGTATACTTGCAACTATTATCTAGTTCTAGATCCAAGGTACTGAACCAAGTTCCCTAGGTTCCAGAATACATCAAGCGTATCTGAGTTCTACATTTTGATTTACAAATATTTTATATTTTATTGTTACCAATGATTTTGTAGCACATATGAAAAAAGGTAATTGATACATCTTATACCGTATGCTATATTATTCTAAGATTTTTTTAAGTCCATAGAATATAATTGATTTTATATTGCACAAATTCTTCTTAAATCCTCGGTTATTAAAGAACAGATTTGTTTTGGGTACAAGCCTACAAAGGGTCTGTCTGTCACCACGGCTACGGCTAAAGCGAAGCAGCACTTAAGTGTTCTCTGGTGAACCTCTGTTAGCTGGGACAGTACCCCTACCGCTAATCCAAGATTGATCAACGCTTTATAAACTAAAGATTTATTGAGATCTAGTTGCAATTGTTATCTGATGGATTTTAGATTTTAGCTTTGATGGTAATATTATTTAATGATATTTTTTTACAAATGGTAACATATATTGATCTTCATAGGTTAATGTTGTCATCTTTTGATATATACATTTTTTTGTCACTCTATTCTATATTTGAACTTGATTTGATATTATGACTACTCATTAAAATTATGTTCTTGTGATATGTTCTTTAGCGTTTGATTAATATTCATGAAACTCGTTTTATTAAGCTTTATTATTTTCTTCTTATTGAAGTTACTAACTGCCTATAGCAGTAACTATTTACGGGAAAGAAGTCAAGCAAATTGAATCTCTCTCTCTCAAAGCATTTTTTTTCTTTAACCTTACAGTTGTCAGGTGGACACCGTGCTAAGGCTTTAAAAGGAAAAATTAAACTTTGATAAGAATACCTAATATTTTTGAATTAGTTATCTACTTCTGGAAATATGTCTCTGAAATTTTTAAATTTTGTCAATACTAATTTTTTTGGATATAGCCATGTAAAGTTGGAGCAGTTAATTGTTTCAAATCAATTATTCCCTTGACATGCGATATATCTAGAATACATTTTTCTTTGGACATTTATCTAGTTATGTCTATTTGTTCAAAATAGGTATTTATGATTTATGGATTTTTTTAAAGTTGTTTTCATGATAAAAATTTGAATAGCCAGCTTTCAGTCTGAGGACTAAACAGACGCTTTCGAAAATTTATTTAGACAACTTTTCATAATAAATTCCTCATTTCAAAAGTATTTTTGAATTCTTTCTGATTTATTGAATCTGTCCGTTATTCGCATTAAGACAGTTTTCAAAAATTCTTTACTGTCATGAAATCTTTTTTTTTTGTTATTTCAATATATATAAGTTTTAATTGGAGACATATTTTGTTTGTTCATCTTTAAGCATTTATTTGTTGGATATTCCTTAGATCTTATGAGTATTTATTTTATCTATTATTGCATATAAATTACTTCGGAACTAGATACACATATTTTAAGGGGGAGTAAATTAATTGTTTCAATTCTTTTATGCCCTTAATATGTGGTATACCTAGTTAATCATGGACATATATTCTTTTACTTAGCATATCTTGTTGATTTGTTCATGATTTTTGATTTTAGTAAGTTTATGAGAGAATATATGATTATTATTATTTATTTATTTTTAATTCCCTCATTTTATTTGAGTTTCTAAACGTTATCTTGCCAATTATATTTAATTATCCTTATTTGAATTTTTTTTTAGTTTAAATTGATTTGGCTTTCCTATTAAGGTTTTATCTCAAAGTTCATGATTATCTATATTTAGACTGATCATATTTTGCGGGGGACGTTCAAGTCGACTGGATTTCTCCTTCTCAAGTATTTTGTCTTCATTACCTTCATGTTTATCTAATGGATATACATATATCATGCTATGGTAATTGAATTCAAATGTATGAACTTTGGTATAGATTTTGCATAGATTCTAGTATATTTATTTTGATTTCTTTTTCGATGATTATACTCTTTATAGAATTGATTCACTAATTTGTATAGAAAAATTATGAATCATATTTTTTTTTTGTGATCAATGTTAAAAGTCTCATTATATTTTTATTTATTTGGTATATACTAGATCTACAATTTTTTATTTTTTCTCATGGATTATTTATGACCAATGATTGATTTCTACTATATAGATATCTAGTTTTTATTAAAATACTTTATTGGCCTATTTCAAAACTGCAGTTATATTTATTCATCATATTGAGTTTTGAATGTCATTTCTGGATTTCAAGTTGGTAAACTATGTATTGCTTGATTTTAGTTTTCTTTATTAACGTTCAACCAACTATGTTGTATTTTGATAAGTTTTTATACTTTAGTTATACAATTTTCTGAACTTGTCATTACACTGTTCTCCTAATCCTTGATCATGATTATTTTTGCCTTCCTTCATTACTTATGCTTGACAACGTTTTATCTCTTATTCCGGGGGAGCTTATTTTTTATCATGGCAAAGGACAAGAAATAAGTTTAAGTTAGCACACAACCTTCTAGTATTATGTGTTTATTAGTGATACATGCATCTATTGTATATATCTTAAACTTAACCGATTTGCCATAATAAAAAAGGTGTAGATTGTTAGGACAATGATTATATCAAGTTTTTGAATATGGCTAATCAATTTCGTTTAACATAATGATGTCACTAATGTTCATGTAATCACTATCATGTTGCTACTTTAACTTAGCATTGTCCTAATATTCTACATCATTTTGGTATGTTTGTATCATAATGCATCATACTGCTTTGTTCGCCTAACATGTATTTGCAGACATACAGTAAGCATGATCAAACATGATCAAACCAGGACATATGCAATGGAGAATAATTATTAATGGGCCAAAGACGGCATTATACAAGGAACTGAAAGGAATTCAGATTTCCAGATATGTTTAGCTATGGACGACCGCCGTCAAGGAAAAAGGCATCTTCAGGTCTGCTCAAATATTAGAAGAAAGGCATTATCAAAGGGCTCTTGGTTTTCCTATTTTATCGATGTAATTTTCACATTGATTGAGTCTAGAAATACGATGTACACTACGTCGTACTCGCAAATAGGCTAGCCAAGAAATATTTTTAAAATACCCTTTCATTTTAAAAACAAAAGCCGAAACTACTTCCAAAACTGCTTGACTTTTCAAAAATCCCAAAAACCAATTTACAAAACCCTAACAGAACTACAATAGAATTCATCCTAAGTTCGCCCCGAATTCGACCAGAGTTCGGTTACTGCCATTTGGATTTTGAACTTGGTCATCCTGCAGTTACGGTTGCAACGGCTATTTGTCGAGATTCTCTCAAAGAGTTCTGTCCGAATTTTGTCCAAATTCTGCCCAAATTCTGCCTCTGGAAAAACTATAAATAGAGAAGAATTTCACTCATTTCAATACACCTCTCTCTTCTCTTCTCTCTAAGCTTAATACGTTCTTCCAAAGTATTTTGAGCATTCATTTTCAAATTCCAAGCCAGTTACAATCCTCTAGTCGATTTGCCAGTACGGTACGGTCTAGAAGTTTCAGAGTGGTTGTAATCAGAGGCTTGATTGAAGAAAGATACTTCACAATTGAAGTTGGTCGAGTACTTCGGATCAAAGCTCGCTTTGTAGAAGTTTCAAGAACTTCGGATGAAAACTTGTGGTATTTTCCAATAGTGGATTCAACTGGAAGCTACAGTTCTTCCGACTGGACTAGTCCTCACAAGAGGGAAACCAGTATACATTGATGTGTTTGCATTAGCTTTCTGATCTCTGCTATTCTTTTACTTGTGATATATTATATGTGATCTTGTTGCTAACATTTTTAATTAGCTAAATTTTGCTACCTACTCTATTCACCCCCCTTAGAGTATTACGCTTTACAATTCGTTCCTACAAATGGTCCTAGAATTTCAACCCCAAGACAGAATCGACGATCGTTTTGGCCTGGGTCACCCTTCCATACCTGTCGCTGATATGCTTCATCCCAGCAGCTATGAAGAGGATTGCTAATTCTTTTGGCACTTTCGTGGCGATGGCTGACGAAACCCGCAACCTATCTAAAGCCAATTATGTTAAATTCTGCATGGAACTTGATTTGTCGAAGGACCTCCCCAACACTTATCGCTTGGCAACAAGTCTCACACTCAAAACATCATCTATAATAACAACATCACCTTCTACAAGCACTGCCACATGCGCGACTACTACACCGAGTTGTGTTTTCGGGCTCATCCTCAGCTGAAGATATCACCGAGCTAGCTGGGGACCCATAATCATCTGAGCCAAAGTCTCAAGCCACTTCTTCTCCCTCTTCCTAACCACTACCTGTGATTTGAGGACAGTAATGGTACCCCATGTAGCCTTGATCATTCCCAGAATAGTGCCTCTCAGAGTAGAGCCTTTCACCTTGTGTCAAGGATTATTCCTAACCAACAAATTCGACATCCTAGACTCAATCCACCCCGAAGACACTCAGGCTGCCATCGTCCAAGATGAAGGCATAGAGGCTTTGCAGTGGGAGTCATCTTCGACGGTTAGGCGCGCTCTAGGAAGTGAGGCCGCTTCTAATATGGTCACTCTTGAGGCATTTGACAGATCTACCAGCTCTCCTGTTGCCACCAAAGGACCAGTTGAGAAGATAATAGTAGAAGAAGATGAGAGAGAAGTAGAAGAAGTAGAAGAGGTAGACGAGGCTATAAAGGAGGAAGTAGATGTCGTGGAGGAGGTTGTGGCAGACCACTCCCTTGATAACTCCTACTCCATCCAGATTTTCAATCCTCAACTGCCACCACACTTTCCTGTTGTGGAGAATCTGACCCATAACTGCTCTCAATTGCCTGTGGTTGGCACCCAAGCGTCGCCTTCTGATGGAACCAAATCTGATTGGATCATTGGTATTTCGGCCTCTACTTCGACTACCAATAAGGACATTCGCCTGACATCAGTCAGGGAAACTAAGACGAAGCTTTTGGCCATTTTGGCCAGGGTTGTTGACTCTTACCCAGCTGGTAAGGAGGTGAAAGAGATTAGTATTATAACCGCTCTTGCACTTCACCTTAAATACCATCAGGCTTTCCACGAGAGAGTCAAGCAGAGGGATGCAGCTCTGGCATCCCTTCCTAACCTGCACCAAGTTTTTGTCGACTTTATTCAGGAAACACGCGATGTGCCCCAACGTCGCACTCTTCATTCGGACAGTATGAGGTAGACTTCTCCTTATATTCTCGTGTATTAGGGCCCCTCCCCCTCACCCTTCTGAGCTACGGCTTCCCCCTCCCCATAACCTGTAGGAGAAAGGGCTATCTCCCTACTCCATTTCTTGCTTTTTGTTTTCAATGAAGGCCTTAGCCACCACGGTTGACGTGGATAATATATATATATATATATATATATATATATATATATATATATATATATATATATATATATATATATATATATATATATATATTTCACTTATATATATATATATATATATATATATATATATATATATATATATATATATATATATATATATATAATGTACTACGAAAGCTTTTTGAAAAATATCTTCTTTAGCATCTTGATTTTGATATTTGATATTTATTGTTACCCAATGTTTTTTTAGCACATAGGGATATATGTAATTGATACATCTTATACCTTACGTTACAATGGTCTGGGCATTTTGTTTTTGAGATTTTCCATATCCAGAGTGTATACTTATTTTTATTTTGCATAAATTCATTTAAATCTAAGTTTATTAAATTGAAGAGTATTTTGGGTACAAGCCGAAAGGGTCCTTCTACCAAATGAGCGTAAATAGCTCTAAGCGATACGGTACTTAAGCGTCTTCGGACAACTGCTACCTGGGAACCGGCCCCTACCGCTAACCATAATTTCTTAATACTTTATAAACTAAAGATTTATTGATGTCTATATGCAACTATTATCATATTATTGACTTTGAATTTTAATTTTAATGGATATTATATTCACAAAAGGTAATATACATTGATCTATCTTGTTTATTATGAGATACTATTGTATAGGTAAACTTATATCATCTTTTGACTTATTTATGCTTAATTAGACATCTCTTATATGTCATCTGTTGATTTATTGAAGATTTCATTTCAATGTTCATCTTTAAATGTTCATTAATTTGGTATTCCTTCTACTTGCCTAAAGATGATAGTTTTGCTTTATGGTAAGTTTGAAACTTTATATACATTTATCAATGGGAAGAAAGATTCATATCTTGAATATTCCTTAGTATTTAATTTACCAATTTTTGCATATAAATTTCTTTTGAATTAGATACACATATTTTTAAGGGAAGCAAATTAATTATTTCAGTTCTTTTATACCCTTAATATGTGGTATACCTAGTTCATCATGGACATATATTCCTTTATTTTATTGATTGTGTTCGTGAGATTTTGATTTATGAGGGAATATGTGATTATCCTTATTTTTTCTCTCTTTCATGGGTTTATTAGTTAGAATTTTTTCCATATTATCTTGAATTTCCTATCTTGATGATTGTTGAGCTTTTATGGTTTGGCTGTCCTTATTGAGGTTTTATCCAAAGTTTATGATTATCAATATTTAGATTGGTAATACTTTACGGAGGAGCATTCAAGTCGACTGAATTTTTCCATCTCAAATATTTCTTTCCCCTTTACCTTCATGCCCTATTTAGTAGATATTCATATAGCATACTAAGGCAATTTAGCATGAAGTTGGATTGAATTTTGTATATATGAAGACTCTTGTATATATAGTTACTCTCTTTTTCAATGATTATAATATTTATGGAATTGATTCACTAATTTGTATGGGCAAATTCTCACTCATATTTGTTTTGATCATTGTTAAAAGTCTTATTATATCTTGAAATATACTGCATTTGTATCTATTATGTTTGCATGTCCTATCCACACGACTTTTGATTTCATTATCTCCGTTTTGATTTTTTTCGATTTTTTGTTGGTAAACCTCTTATTGATTTAATTTTCTTTTTAATATGAGTTATACCAAACTGCTATGTGTTTTTGACACATTTTCCATTGCTTTCATAACTTATCATGATCATGATTGAATATGCCTACCTCCTACTCGAATATATTTACTAAAGATTGTTTTCATTTTCTATCTTATTACGGGGTAGCTTATTTTTTTGATCATGTCAAAAGGGTGAAGTAAATTTATGTTTGCACACCACAATATATTTTAGTTATATATGTTTACTAGTGATATGAGCTCTTATTATCTCCATCTTAAACTTAACCGATTTGTCATGACAAAAAATTGGGAATTGTTAGCCCAATGATTAAATCATGTTTTTAAATATGGCTAGTCTGTTAAGTTTAACATTATGATATCACTAATAGTCATGAAATCACTATATTATTAGCATTGTCCTACTGTCCATTATATATATATCATACTGCTTTATTCGCCTAATATGTATTTGTAGACAAGCAGTAAGCTAGATCGAAATTGGACATATGCAATAAAGAATTCATGGCGGGCCAAAGAGAGCGTCATAACAGAAGATTTCTCTGAACCACCCAACAACATCGCTAGGCCTCGCACTTGGGGGTTCTGCTGTCCGGTCAGTAATCGAGGGGGCAGCGTCGACCCCGGGGGGCGGGGGATGGCGGGGGTTGGGTGCAAAGCTCCCAAAAGGTATTAAAATTTCCAGATCAGTTTATCTTTGGACGACTTCCGTCAAAGAAAAAGGCAGCATCAAAGGGCTCTTGGTTTTTATATTTATTTATGTATTTAATCTTTGTTTGAGGCTAGGACTTACGTACATCGAGTCACACTGGTGTAGAAGCATAAAAGGCACAGGGTGACACAAGCAGCAGTTGGGTACTCTCGCTACCCACCCATCTTCACAAAGGCGCAGATGAAAAATGACGCAGGTTGGTGCTCTCGCTACCAACCCAGATTCACAGAAGCGCAGACGGTCAAGCACGCCAACAGAAAAGACAAACTCACAAAAAATAGATGAAAAGTTTAAGGAAAGTTCTTTTTATTAAATCATGGCTACAAGAGTCTATTACAGATTCGTCACCATTACATAAAAGAAGACTTCCTAATTACAAGGATCTGTTACAAAGTACTTATGATTACATATGCTGAACTAAAAACTCATACAGATCTACGCTGGGGTTCATCTTCACAGTGTAATCATCATAAGAGGAGAGACTGTAGATAGAAGATGTGAAAAGAGTCGCCATCAAAGTCTGCCACCACAACACCCCCTCTCAGATGTGCATCTCTTCCTGAAGTAGCTATTGGCCCGAGCGAGAATTCAGTCAGCAGCATGACAGAAGCCCATTTTCAAAAGTGCATCAGCTTCTGAGGCTCTTCCAGCCTAACAGAAGTGCGCAGCCGCCAATGAGAAGGGCAGAGCATAACCTACGACGCTTCATGTTGGCAACCAGACCAGACTCGGTCGTCAGGACCTCCAAGACAACCAATATGTCGCTCAGGTTCGAACTCCCCATGAGAAGCGTTCCAGCACATCCCGAAGCTCATCAGAAGTTCTTCTACGAAGGCACAGCTCCTTTAAATGAATGGATCCTCAAACATAATCCGAATTAGGCAAGGCCAACGGCTGCTCGAAGCTAAGTCTGGATCCAGCATGGTGTTGATGGACAAAAAGAGGGATACGTGACTCTTCGAAAGAAACTCCCCCTTTTATAGGGCAAGAGTGGTCCAAGACATAGGCCACGGGGCCATCGGTCAAAATTCCCACATTAATGGGATGAACCTAAGACTCAGTACGATGAACCTCACTAAATATGTTCATTCGACCAAGTCTTAGACCATTAAAAGACCCCTTGAAATTCTCCAAGTAACGGTGGCAATCAATAGGGAGTCGTTCCTTAAAGAGCATTCATTAATTGCTCTTAAAGAAGACTTCAAGGACAACTTCTTTAAACCAGAAGCGCAACAACAATCCTGCGCCAGCAGGAGACGCAGACTAGTGATGACTTCACATCATTCCAACTTCACGGATGCAGACCTCTGCTTCGACCCGGAAGCTCAACCCCTTCATCAAAGACTTGGAAAACACAATTGCATCCAACACAAGTCTGCATGCCGCTCCAAAAGTACAGTAACCTCATTAGCCTACTCGTCGCCCTAAAGCACAGTGACTTTACTACTTGAAACACAACCTACTTGTCGCTCAAACGCACAGAGGTTCTGCCGTCTTCGAAACATAGTCCACTCGTCGCCTGAAAGTGCGGAGGCTCCGTTGTCTCCAGGAGAACAGTCTACTCGTCGCGCCAAAAGCGCAGCAGTACTAAGACCTCGCTAGAGGCACATGTTGCATGGTCCCACCCAATTGGTTTGTTTAAACCGCCACTCTCAAAGATAGGACAGAGGTTGATCATATTTATAAGTGCAAATATCTTATCAATTGGTTTAAAACTTATATAAGGACAATGTTTGCTCTTTTGATAAAGATCGTATCAAGTCGGTTTGTTTAAACCGATAGCCTCCTGAAGATTAAACAGAGTCCTACTCTGAGATGAAATCCAAGATCTACTCAGCTTCTTCTAAACAGAGGATCCCTAGCAACAGACACGCGCCACGTGTCACCTCCTTTGGTTATTTTGATAACCTTCCGAGATCTCGATAGAGGGGAATCTCGACGTCCGCCATGTGTCAGCTCAGCAGAAGCCCGCATCGTGCAATGACAACAGATTCCTTCATATCTCAAATCCGAGTGCACATCGCATATGTGCCCCCTTTCTCCTATAAATACAAGGATTTTTCCATTCAATAAAAGAGGAGGAGGACACACACAGAGAGGAAAGAAGCAGAAGGCAAACGGTAGAGCTTCGAAGTCTTCAACTCCAGCATCTTTTTGATAGGTAATCCTAGAGTTCCATCGAAGGTACAAGAAAGCCAAAGCAAGTCCAACTGGTCGTCAGATCGTCAACGGAGTAAAGGAGCCGCTGCAGTGCTCGATCTCCACCGTTACACTTTTCCAGAATTCTTGTACTTAGATTTCCTCGCATAGGAATCGATTATACCTTTTTTCAAGTTCAATAAACAAAAAGTTCGTATAACCTTTTGTGATGTCGAACAAAATGGCGACTCTGCTGGGGACTACCTTCTCCTCCAACGAGACGGTGGTGACGCAATCTGATGATAACTTGGTGGGATCTTCCCCAAAGATGCTGGTCGTACGCTTCGACCAACAAGCTTTTGAAGATCTCCTTTCTGAAGAGAAGTCAAGTCCTTTGAAGCGGTTCATAAAACCGAAGAAGACTCAATGTGTCTGGGTGTCCAAGGCAGCTGCGACGAGCAGCACGATGTAGAATCATAAAATATACAGTATCCACAGGCGCAGGCGGGTACCCTTATTACCCCTCAGCTTCACACAGGCACAGGCGCAGGCGATCAGACGCACAGACCAGCCAAAGATAGAGACATTCTCAGAATGAAGTTCAGAAAAGACTTTTTTTTATATTAATCACGGCTGCAAGTGTCTATCACAGACTCGTCGTAATTACATAAGAGAGAAATTTCCTAAATCCTATTTACAGGAATCAATTGCAAAGTCTTTGCTACATAAGTGAGAATAGAAACTCTTATAGATCCACGAGAAGGTTCGTTCTCACCAGGCAGCCTACATAATGTGATCATCATGGGAAGAAAGACCAAAGGAGATGTTTACAGTCTCCATCAAAGTCTCCTTCCCGCTGACTCATAACATCGTCAGAGCAAATCATCTTGCTGTCGAGAGAAGCTGGGGCTCCAATATATACAGAAGCAGTAGAAGACCCAGATCACAGCACGGCGAAGCCCCGCAGCCCTCAAAGAGTGGTACAGAATACGATCGGCTGCTCATCGGATGAGCAACCAATCCTAACCCCGTAGCTAGGACCTCCAAGACCTCGTCCAGAGTCAAACTCCTAGGAAGGATACTTGGATACTTCTCAAGAGCGGCGACGGCTCCTTCTACAGATAGTTCTTCTACATGAACATGGTCCCTTCGAACGAGAGAAGCCCCAACCAACAGCCGACTTATGCAAGGCCAGCGGCCGTTTGAAGCTAAGTCTGGATCATACATGGTGGTGAAGGGTGCCAGGAAGAAGATCGTGACCCTTCAGAGGAACACTTACCCTTTTATAGGACTGGGAGTGGTCTAACCTGTAGGCCACTTGGCCGATGGTTATAATTCCCTCATTAATGGGATGAACCTAGGATTCGGCCCAACGAGTCTCTATTAATAGGCCCATTCAAGTGAATCTCTTAACTATTCAAATGCACCTTGGAATTCCACAATTAACAGTGGCAATTAAGAAGAAGTCTGCATTCAAGGGTAGTCATTTACTTCTCCTAAAAAGAAGACTTAAAAGCCAAGCTGTCTCTCATCGGAGGTACAGGTACCCCACTGTGTTCTTTTGCCTCCAAGGTGCAGATAGTACATCCCCCTCTCAGAAGCACAGACAGCTGCTTCGATCCAAGTACCCGACCCGTTCAATGGCCCCTTTTTCTTAGTAAAGACTTGGGAGACACCGTTTGCCTCCAGCACAAGCCGGACTGCTACTCTAAAGCACAGTAAAATGGTCTATCTAAAGGCGCAGCATACTCGTCGCCCTAAAGCACAGTGACTTTACCCGAGACACAGCCTACTCGTTGCCCCTAAAATCACAGAGGACCCGTTGTCTTCGAAACATAGTCCACTTGTCGCCCTAAAGCACAAAGGCTCCGTCGTCTCCAGATGTACAGTCTACTCGTAGCCCCAGAAGTGCAGCCAGTCTTGCTTTAAGCACAGACGACATGGTCTCACCCAATCGGTTTGCTTAAACTGCCTCTATCAAAGATAGGATTAGGATTATTCAAGTTGATAAATGCAGATTGATTTAAATCTCGGATGAAGATTACACAGAATCCAAATCTGAGATAAAATCCCAAGAGTTGCTTGGCTACATCCGAACAAGCAAATTGGCACACGCCACGTGTCACCTCCTTCGGTTGTTTTGATAACCACCAGAGATCTCATTTGAGGGGAATCTCAACACCCGCCACATGTAAGTACCACAGAAGCTCGCACAGTGCAAGGATGGCAGATTTCTTCATATCTCGAAACCCTAATGCACATCGTATATGTGCCCCTCTCCCCTATAAATAGGAGAGGTTTTCCTCCAACAACAGGATCGACAAGGAGAAGAAGATCCACAGAATTATCAAAATCTTCAACTTCGGCGTCTTCCTGATCGACAACCCTAGAGTTCCATCAAAGGCACCAAAAAGTCAAAGAAAGTCTCATATCATCATCAGATCGTCAATGGAGTAAAGGAGCCACTGCAGTGCTCGATCTCCACCGTCATACTTTTCCAGAAACTTTTGTACTTAGATTTTTTCGCATAAAAATTGATTGTAATCTTTTTTACCTTCATAATACAAAAAGTTCGTTTAACCTTTTGTCATGTCGAAAAAGATGGCGACTCTGCTGGAGACTACCTTCTCGTCCAACGAGAAGATGGTGACGCAATCCGATGATGACTTGCTGGGATCCTCTCAGAAGATGTTGGTTGTACGCTTCAACCAACAAGCTTTTGAAGATCTCCTTTCTGAAGAGAAGTCGAGCCCTTTGAAGCGGTTCGTAAAATCGAAGAAGACTCGACGGACCTGGGTGCCTAAGACGGCTGCGACGAGCAGCATGACGGAGGGGACTGCATCTCAAACCCCCCTCGTCGATGAAGCCAAGATTCCTTCGACTGCTGATGCCAGGCCATCTCTCTCAATTCCTTTGCTCAGGAAACGCAGAGAAGATAACGGCTATCCTATGGCAAGCGTGATAAAGGTACAATACCGAAAGGAGCAGATGACGGCTCGCTCGCTCGTGGAGGATGCTGTACCGATGAGAACTTCTGTCTTCGATAGAATAATCGGTCCATTAGGTATGGCCATGTTGGATTCCGAATAATACGCATCATCTAATCATGGTAGGAGGAGATCCAAGGCAGCACTCGCCCTATGCGATCAAAGTGTTACGCCGATGGCGGACCGGAGGCCCGCGTTGATAGTAACGCACGCAGCCGATGGAAAGCTATACAAGACCATCCTAGACTCTCCGAAGCCTCGTCCGGAGGAGCTCCGTCATCCCTTGAGCACCCACCCGCACTATTCAAGGTCGGGGTACATCATCAGCGACTCTCTGATTGAGGCATACTCGAACCTCATCTACAAGAACTCGAAGGAAGAATGCCTTCTCCATATCTCTTCGGCTGCACACAGTGCTCCTGTGTACACGAAAAAAGTAGAGGCATGAAGACTTCGTCTACTTACTGTGAGCGTAGGACGAGTGAAGGATCTGAGACGCAGTTGGTGTCTAAATCAAGACCCAACTGTACTCAGATTGCCATCAACTGATGCTGTTGTCAAGCAGATCCATCACCGCTAAAGAGGAGGTCCGTCTTTCAAAGGCTGCGATCAAGAACTTGTGAGGAAGAAAAAGTGCTCCGTGTTGCTTCATGCAGTGTTGCTCTGGACTCTCCGTTCCAGAAAAAGCTATCTAAGAAATCAATTTCCTCGGTTGGCAAGTCCAAAAACTGGCCTAGGGCTAGCAAGAAGCATATGCCCAACGAAGGCGAGTTCCAACAGACACGTTCCAAGGACAGATCATCGTTGTAAGAAGACTGATCATCGACCGCTGCACCTGGAGGGGGTAGCCTGCCTGCTACAGTGTATAACAACCCTTCGTTTCAGCATGACGAAGAGACGTATGACACCGACACTTCCGGGCACATGCAGTCAGAAGATCGGGGGTAGAAATAATATCGAGTCAGAAGATGATCGCAACTTTCCAGTCTTCCCAAAAGACGATGAGCACCAGCACTCCGAACCAGAAAGCGAAAGGTCTACCACCCCTTGTTTTCCATAAAGAAATTCTCTTTATTTGTTGTGTTTCTGGGAAAATTACAACTTTGGGAGTCCGATTTAGAAGACGATCGCTTTATCCCTTGGACTATGCGAAGAAGAAAAGCTCTCAAAATTTTGACAGTAGATATCAATGTATCTGTACAATGAATGAGAAAAAAAGAACTCTATTTATAGAGTCAAAAATAATAACTGAAAAGATAACTACCTCACCACTGGTGCACTTGAAAAGTCACGCAGACTCTAAATACACGCAGGGTTAGTGAGTAGTTACTGGACGTGGCCCATAACTGTTGGACACATGGCATCAATGCATGGGTCGTGTGCAAGTTACTGAGCACGCGAGAGAGAGATCGGTGGCATGGCTGCCACGTACTCCAGTTGAAATGAAATCCACGCTGACTTGCTGAAGGCAAAAAATCCACGCAGATTCGTTGACGCAGACTCGTTGAAGGCGAAATCTACGTAAGCTTTGAAGAAGAATACTTCAGAATTCACGCAGGCTTTGAGAAGAATAACTCAAAAAGTCACGCAATGTTTTGAGGAAGGAGAAGGTTCAGAATCCACGCAAACCGCCAGCTGTCTTGTTTTGGCACGCTTCGTCTGACACAAAATCTCTGACATTGATTATATTGTCAGCCGTATTAAATGAAGACAAGACCCAAAGTCACGCCAACTTGGTGAAGAGTGAGTCTTGCTAAGGAAGATTTTGAAAATCACGCAAAAGACGGCTGTGATCTCTCGAGTTCTGTGCATACGTGGCATACGAGGAGACGTTTCTCGACTGTTGTGTTGTCAGTCATTATGATTCTGACGTATGGCTGAGCTGTCTCTGCGTGACTTCTAAAGGAAATGGCCAGGCAGAACTTAGCGTATCTTTTGTGCTGCTTCTTGGATCACTCTGCGTGACTTGTTCTGATCAACTCAGCGTGACTTCATTTTTGAGGCCTACAAAACCCCCTTCAAAGTTTTCAAAAAAATGATAAAATATTTTCGAAATACTTTGAAATAGAGATGATGAAATGAGTTAAAGTCACGCTGAGATGACTTAAATGATTTTTTGAAAGTCGAAAAGACTTTGAAGTTCTTCGAAAACACCCGAATGAACCTATTAAATATCATAATAACTCTTCGTTCTCCGAGACTGATTGCGTCCAATTTATGGTGGAATATGAACTGTCGACGAGATCTGTTATATAAACAGGAAGAGATTCTCAGTTTTGACATTCATCTCTCGAAAATATGACCCCAAAGGAAGAAGCTGAGGAAGAAGCACGCAAGTTGGGCTTTTGTTCTCATGGTGACCCCACTTTTGGGGGTAAAGAACCCGAACCTGTCGTCATCGAGCTCAAGGACGACTCCACGCAGTTAGCCAAGAATTTCTTGAGCTACTTTGGATTGGATGGCTCGTCTTCTTCTGATGGGCGGAGCCTTATGGAGAAGCGTGAAATGCTCGAGACTCTGTTGCATCGCCTGGGAGTTAAGAGCGTAGAAGAACTAGGCACCAAGCTCAGTCGCTCTGGAAAATAGAGCGTGACTTTTATGCTTTTGTTGTACTCTTTTTGTCTTATCTTTTGTAAGGCCATCAGTGCCTGTTTCAAGAATGAAGTACAACTTTTGTGTTTGATCTGCGTGCCTTTTAATAAGAAATATTAATCAGCAGTCTTTGATTGTTTCCAATGTTGCTCTGTCTTCCAAAGCACACGTGACACTCATTCCACAATTTACGAGCGCTATTTATGCGGATCTTTTCCAAGAATAGACCTGCACTTGACCCTTTAAATAGATGGATGAACTCCACGCAAACTCATCTTCCCATTCTTCTTCCTCTCTTCTGAGAATGAATTTTCTGTGAGAAGAAAATAGGAAAGCCATGTTGTCTAATGTTCAACTTCTGCGCACTGTATCAAACATGAGTTTGCCGATCCTTAGCACCAAATTTGAAGGTAAGTCTGTGTAATACGTGTACTTATTTTTGCTGTTGAAGATAGGCTTTCTGTTTCTTGTTTCTGATTTGAACAATACACGCCTGTCTCTGTTTGATAAATGCATACTAAATAATTTCTGTTGATCTTTCTGCAGAAACTTGGCTGAAAATTTTCTTCAGAACTGGCATTAGGGATGTGGATGCTGTAGAGAATATCCTGCTGACATCTACATCAGGGAGCTCATACGCTTTTGATGCGTAAATCAGACAACTCAGAACTCTTCGTGGGATAGAAGGGTCTTCCTTAGATGGTAGGAAGAGCCTTTATACACGAGAGTTGGATGGTGGAGTTAACTCTACTACCGAGAAATTGGGTAGTAGAGTTCCTTTCACGGGAGAACTAGGAATTGTATCCCAAGGTTTGGATACATTCCTGTCTTCCTTGAGAGGTTACCCCCAATCCACCAATTGTATTGGCAGCAACACATTTTCGTGTTGCCCTACTCTGTGGTTCTCCTCTCGTCTGAGAGAGAAGACCAGAGTTTGATTCCTGCTGGACACCCAGGAATTGCCACAAACAACGAGATTGCCAGAGAAGATCCAAGAGAAGATCCAAGAAGAAATAGATCTCAGTTGTACATAAGATGAAAATCCAAGATTTGTAATAGATTTCTATTATGATTTGTAGGAAAGTCTAAGAAAATGTAATAGACTTTTTGTGGTGAAATGGGAATGGAAATGACAATTCTTCTATGCTCAATGATTTGTATTTGTGGATGAATTGTGGACATGATAGATAATAAAATCTTCTTTTCTGTTCTAGAGTATATGATATTATCAGAGGTATTATGGACGTGATAATATATAGGAACTCAAAAAAAATAGATTGATTTCTATGCAGAGGTCAAAACATGACAAATGAGTAAGTAGATTCGGAATTTGATTCAGAGGTTATGAAAACATGATAAATAACGAATCCCCACTTAATAAATTGATAGAAGATTATGAACGGATGAACCGTTAGGAAATGATGAACAGATAAACCGTCAAGTGAATGTAATAAATGAACGGATGAACCGTCAAATATTAATGAACATGTGAAACGTCGGATGAATGTGAGAAATGAATGGATGAAATGCTTCGTTGTTTGAGGAACTTCTGCCTATAAATATAGCAGAAATCAGACAAGAATGAACACTTCTATTTCTCAACATAAAAATGTCGTCTGGAGAAGCATTTAAGAAGACTGAGACTGCCTCAAAGGTTCAGAAAGGCACTGAAGAACACCCTGCTGGTTCAGTCAAAACGAAGAAGACGAAAGCAGGCGAAGGTTCGTCTGCACCCGAGTCACCAAGGGACATTCTGGATTTTCTGCTCGAACCAGGAAGGACTGAAGAAGAGGAAGCCATGAGGATGGCCGCTTGCAAATTCCTCGTGGGTTCTAGCAAGGAGGTTCTCGGCTCTTTTGCTGATCACGTCTTCGAAAAGGACAGTAGTGGCCCTTGTCCAAAAGTAGAGAAGGATGATAGTGATGTTCCTTAATATCATGTATCATCATTCATGAAAATAAAATAAAAATTTTATTTTTAAACATGAATTTGTCTGATGATTACAAGTACTTACATTTATATATAGTACTTTTTAAAGAATTTGCCATTAATAGGCATCAAAACTTTTCGACCATCCAATTCTGAGAGTTGATAAGCTCCATTTGAGAAAACTTTGCTCACAATATAGGGACTTTCCCACTTTGCGTCAAATTTGCCCTTACTCATATGAGTCATAGTCATAGGGCATCTGACTGTTAGAACAAGTTCTCCTTTTTGATATGATCGGACTCTGACTTTTTTATTAAAAGCTCTTGAAATTCTAGCTTGATAGAATTCAATATTTTGTTGAGCAGATAATCGCTTTTCATCCAGAGCTTCTAATTCCTGAAGTCGAAGACGATCGTTATTTTCAGCAGTGAGTTCATTAGCGATTGCTATCCTTAAAGAAGGAATTTGAATCTCTAATGGAAGAACAGCTTCGCAACCATACACCAGAGAGAAAGGTGTATATTTGGTAGCATTACGAACTGTAGTGCGATAAGCCCACAAATATTCCCCGAGCTTGTCACTCTAATTACGTTTGTTAGTGGAGACAAACTTCTTTAGGAATTTGATGATAGTCTTGTTGAAAGCTTCTGCTAATCCGTTAGCTGCTGGATTATATGCGGTAGAAGCAACATTATTGATCCGGTGATCGTCACAGAATCGAGTAAATTTCTGGCTGACGAACTGTGGTCCGTTATCATGAATAATGCGTCGAGGAACACCAAATCTGTAGATGACGTGGTGCTTAATAAAGCTGATGACATTAGATGTCTTAACGTCAGATAAAGGAATGGCTTCGGCCTATTTGGAGAAGTAATCAGTTATTGCGAGAATGAACCGATGACCTTTAGATGACGGTGGATTGATCGGGCCGACAATGTCCATGCCCCAAGCTTCGAAGGGCCATGATGCTGCCGTCGGATGTAGAAATTCTGAGGGTTGATGAATAAAATCTGCATGGATTTGACAAGCTTTACACTTTTTTGCATATTCGATAGCATCAGATACCATGGTGGGCCAATAATAACCCATACGTCGAATACGGTCTTGAAGTTTTGGTCCTGGCTGTTGTGCTCCACAAATTCCATCATGTGCTTCACGAATGATTTGTTGAGCCTCGTCACCGGCAACACATCGAAGGAGTAAACCATCATAAGCTCGACGATATCAGGTCTTTGTTGTATGATTGTAGTAGAATCTGAGTGATCGTCGTCTGATAGATGCTGCCTCACTCGGATCATCCGGAAGAATATCATATAATACGAGATCTAAGAAAGGAAGTCTCCAATATTTATCCGTATTCTGATTCTCGGTCGAGTTACTGAAGATGAATTCCATGCTGGAATCGGATGAAGATGATATCGATTTACGACTGAATCCAAATCCTCTTGTTGTGTTGACGTCATGAGATGTTGATTCTTCAATATCAACTGGAAGTCCTAGAGTCAGGTTATTTTCAAGATAAAATAATTCTCGATTACGAACAACAATTATTTGTTGCCGTCTGATTGGGATAGCCAGCACTGCTGCAAGATTAGCAAGGGCATCAGCTTCTGTGTTACATGCTCGCCTAACATGTTCAATGAAGAATTCTTCAAACGAAGAAGCCATAGATATAGCTGTTTTATAATAAGGAACCAGATCTTGATGGCGAACTTCATAAGTACCCCTGATCTGATTGACAATAAGTTTAGAGTCTCCATACGCCTCCAAATATTGAATATTCAGATGTTTAGCGAGTTGAAGACCAATAAGCAATGCGTTGTACTCAGCTACATTGTTTGAACACGGCTGATCGAGAGAATAAGCTCTTTGGATGGCAAGACCTTCTGGCGATACAAGAACAATTCCAACTCCAGCGACAATATCGCCATTAGGACCAATTCTTGATGCTCCATCAAAGAATAGACGCCAAGTAGGATTTTCTTCAGTAATTTGATTTGAATCTAGGACTTCATCTGGGATTTCATCATAGAGTTTTGAATTTTCTGGAATTGAGTGAGCAGCCAGAAAATTAGCTAAAGCTTGTCCTTTGACTGATTTCTGAGGAATATAGTACATGTCATACTGAGCAAGTAGGATTCCCTAGTTAGCCAATCGAGAATTCAAAACACTGGGTTTCTTCATCATGATCCGTATAGGATTGATCCTGGAGATGACATGAATAGTCTGGCCAATGATATAATGACGTGTCTTTTGGACAGCAAACATCAAGGCTAGTTGAAGACCAATAAGCAATGCGTTGTACTCAGCTACATTGTTTGAACACGGCTGATCGAGAGAATAAGCTCTTTGGATGGCAAGACCTTCTGGCGATACAAGAACAATTCCAACTCCAGCGACAATATCGCCATTAGGACCAATTCTTGATGCTCCATCAAAGAATAGACGCCAAGTAGGATTTTCTTCAGCAATTTGATTTGAATCTAGGACTTCATCTGGGATTTCATCATAGAGTTTTGAATTTTCTGGAATTGAGTGAGCAGCCAGAAAATTAGCTAAAGCTTGTCCTTTGACTGATTTCTGAGAAATATAGTACATGTCATACTGAGCAAGTAGGATTCCCCAGTTAGCCAATCGAGAATTCAAAACACTGGATTTCTTCATCATGATCCGTATAGGATTGATCCTGGAGATGACATGAATAGTCTGGCCAATGATATAATGACGTGTCTTTTGGACAGCAAACATCAAGGCTAGACATTCTTTTTCAACCGGTGAATATCGAGGTTCAGCTCCGGTCATAGTGCGGCTGAGATAATAAATAGCTTGTTCATGGCTATTTTGATTCTTTTGAGCGAGTAATGCACCCAATGAATGACTCATTGCTCGAGTATAGAGGAGGAACGGTATTCCTGAGATGGAAGGTACCAATACTGGAGGGCTCATTAGATATTGTTTTATATCATCGAATGCTTTCTGACATTCATCATTCCAGACAAAAGAGACATCTTTCTTCATAAGTTTGTTGAATGGTCTGCAGCGTCCTGATAAATTAGAGATGAATCTCCTGATATAAGCGATTCTTTCTTGAAATCCTCATAGCTCTTTTAAGGTGCGTGGAGGACGCATCTCTTGGATGGCTATGATCTTCTCGGGATCCACGTGTATACCTTTAGAGGTAATGACGAAGCCAAGAATTTACTACTAGAGACGCCTAAGAAGGACTTAGTAGGGTTCATCTTTAATTGATGCTTACGCATTAGATCAAATATAATCTTCAGATCTTGGATATGATCCTCCTTTTGTCGACTTTTGACTGCAATATCATCAACATAGCATTCGACTGTTTTCCGCAAATGTTCACGGAATATAGTGCTCATAGCTCGTTGATAAGTTGCTCCTGCATTCTTGAGACCGAATGGCATAACTGTATAACAGTATGTACCAATCGGCGTTCTGAAAGAAGTGTGCTTCTCGTCCTCTGGAAACATTTTGATCTGATTGTACCCAGAATACTCGTCCATGAATGACATTCGTTCAAATCCACAGGTATTATCAACCATGACATCAGTGATTGGTAGAGGGAATTCGTCTTTAGGACATGCCGTATTGAGATCGCGAAAGTCTATGCATACTCTGATCTTGCCAGTCTTTTTAAGAACAGGAACAATATTGGCTACCCAATCGGGATATTGTTCCTCTCTAATAAACCCAGAGGTAATGAGTTTATTGACTTCAGCTTCAATTGCATCCATGATGTCTGGACGAAATCGTCGCTGTTGTTGTTTGATCGGTTTAGCATTCGGCAAGATATTGAGCTTGTGAGTTGCAATTTGAGGATCAAGCCCTGGCATATCTTCATAACTCCAAGCAAAGACATCGATGTAATCACAAATGAGTTTGATCATGTCTTTCTTATCAGTTTCTGAAAGACTTTCACTGATGAATATTGGTTTGGGAGATCCCTCTTCACCAACATCTATTTGAACAAGTTTATCTTCAGTCGGAGGTTCTTTTTGCTCGAAACGGAACTTCCATTGATTATCTAATCTTTGGGCCCACTGTTCTAATTCAGGTGAGATTTCAAACTCTTCTTCGTCTTCATCACTTTCTTCAGAATGGTCAATGGAAACCATATTGGAAGACAGAAGGTTGCAATAGAAGTCACCGATACTCGTATCGGAATCCCAAGAAGTGGTACTAGAAGAATCAGATCTCTTATCTTCGTCAGACTCGGGATCTTTATGGATAATATTGATAAAAGGAGTAGGAGCAGTATAACCCAATCCGTATTTCGTCCTTCCATATTTCAAAGGAGGAATCCGGACAGGTATTTTTCTTCCTTTTCCATCATTGAGGCCAGTCCTGAAGTCATAGCCCATATTTTTGATGATGTCTCTAGATTGCTGACTATAACGACGTAGTTGTAATCTTCCAGTATCATCATTTTTGTCATCATCTTCAAGATCAGAAGGATTTTGAGGCCCTTTGTAGAAGAATATTGGAATGTCTCCTGGCTTTCTGCTGGGAACTAGAAAGTATGAAGATTGTACAGGTTCTAGAGATACATCTGTATGAACAGTCTGTACAACTCCTATGGTTATTGTGTTCAAGTCATCTAACAGATGTAAATAACTATGAACATAATTACACACATCAACGTACTGCAAAGGTGGAGACTTTTCATTAAATGTAAAAGCAGCAATATTTACATTGGGAGAAGGCTGAGCCTTAGAGATTTTAGCCAAGTCAATGACTAAAGGGGGAGAAGAAGAAGAAGCTTTGTTTCGATTAAGATCGATAACAAATGGCTCAGAAGAGGTGAGTTCCCTTGAAGTTTGAGTAGGAAGAGTAGTCCGCCCTCTAACTGGAATTAGCAGAGTATCTTGTGAAGGTACAGGAACTGTAGTACGCCCACTGACAGGAATGATCAATGTATTTTGAGTAGATGACTGAGGTAACGGAGAGATCCGTCCACTCACTGGAATGATGAAAGAATCTTCTCCAGAGGGTTTAGGAGATTGTTGCTGAGTAGTTCGACCTTTAACAGGGATTATTAAAGTCTCACTTTATGCATCTTCTTTCTCCATAGCTTGTATGATCCTTGTATACTCTTCTTTATACATTCGGGAATCGTTAAAATAAGCTTCAACCCCATGGAAGGGATTTATATCAGCAACTTCTTTTTGTACTCTTCCATTGCTATCAATGTATTTAAAACATTGATGAGGAGTAGAGGGCACCACATTATTTTCATGAAGAAAGGGCCTTCCCAGAAGAAGATTATAGGATCCCACGATCTCGATCACATAGAAAGTGACTTTAGATCTGAAATCGCCTATCTGAAGCTTCAGATGAATCTTTCCCAAAGGCTCACTTCGGCTTTGATTGAATCCCAAGATAGTAGTAACCGTCTTGGAGAGCTTGTGAAGAGGGATTTTTAGTTCATCCAACAAACTCTTTGGCATTATGCTTATAGCAGACCCTGGGTCAATGAGGATACGATCTATCTTCATCGTATCAATATAACCAGTGTAGTAGAGAGGTCGGTCATGTCGATTATCCTCCAGTAGCATGTCGTCCTGTGTAAAGGTGATATTTAGGATAATCTCCAGTACACTGTTGCAATGTAAGCAAGTGGCAGGTTCCACATCTGGCTTCTTCAATTGTGCAAGACAAGAGTCAGCTTGTAGAAGTGCTTCACTTAACGTCTCCCGAGTTTCTTTAGAAAGACGTAAAAGTTCAAAGAGGGACATTCTAGCTGGAGTATTAGCAAGCTGAGCCAAAATGTCGAAGTTGTAAGGCTTCTGAAGTCCAAGAGGAGAGGACTTCTTGATTGGCTTATCAAACCGAGCCTGTTGTTTGCCTTTCTCCAAAGCCGTAGGAACAGGTTCAGTGGATGATTCTTCTTTAGGAGGAACATTAGGAGCATCTTTAGCATCTGAAGGGATATCAGTAGGATCTTCAGGATTTTTAGAATAATCCTTTAGGTAAGGTTTCCCCGTTCGAGTAGCACTAACAAGTGCTTCTTTTTTGTCTTTGGGCTCTGTGTCAGAGATAGACCCAAGAGAAGTCATATGACATGACTTGATCTTTCCAGCCTTCTTGGATTTTTGAGAAGAAATCTTTTGAGGAGAAGACGATTCAAAATCTGCCACTAGATCAGGATGGATCCACATGATTTCCCCTGTTTCCAAAGTGATTGGCACTAATCCTTCAGACTGTGGAGGAGGAAGATTCACTATGTCAAGAGTTGCCTTGGGAATAGGAACAATCCCACTTTCAAGGAGTTGAGGAGGAAAATCTCCAAATTGCATAGAGACGACGTTGGAGGTGACGGTCTTCTCTTTTGGAGTAAGAGAGATAGCTCCAGATTTAATCATTTCTTGGATCTTTCCTTTCAATACATAACATGTACGAATTGTGTGACCCAGCATTCTGTGATATGGACAGTATTTAGGATGATCTGTCTTACCAGCTTCATCAGGTTTTTTGATCTCTGGTAATTGTATTTTATTACCTTTCAGCAGACATTCAAAGATACCAAGGACATCGTCGTCATCAAAAGAATATTCTTCTTTGGGGCGAGGTGTTCTTGATTGTTGAGTTGTAGAGGCAGGAGTTTGAACATTTGATGCATCTTTGCTCTGAAGATTAACTTCAAGAGTTTCTTTTCCTTTGCGAGCATTATTTTTATTGTTAGCACCTTGTCCTATTTCTTTAGGAGTCATCTGCACTCCTAAACCTTTGAAGGTTTCAGCACTGATTTCTGCAGCTTTGGCACTGACTATAAAGGAAGGCCAATCTTGAAATTGAGTAGACCCTGTCCACATACTGATGATTGGCAACAAGTTTGATTTGCACGTGTCAATGGTGACAGCATCAGGAGTTCCAAGAGGCATCTTCAGAGCTTCTCTTCGAAACCGTTCAATGTATTCCTCTCTAGATTCATTATTTTTCTGCTTGATTCTAATAAGAGCAGACATAGTTATGTCATTAAGCCCTTCATAGAACCTTTCAAGAAACATCTGTTTGAAACCAGCAAATGAGGTAATACTCCCATCTGGGAGACTCCTATACCATTCATAAGCCGTTCCCTTGAGACATCCAATAAATACCCGAGTAAGGAGGGCATCACTTGGTTGCAGTTGATCAGTCATCACTTCAAAGTGATTGATAAACTGACTTGGAGAAGTGGTTCCATCATAGAATGAGATAGTAGGAGGCTTGTATTTAGGAGGATATGATACTTGCTTCCATTCTATCGGATAAGGCTGTTTGATGCCTAACCTTTGTAAACCATCCTTTTGTTTGAATGCCTCGAATTGAGTTTTGAGATTCTTCAATTCTTCAGAGACAACTCCCGAAGATTGTGGAGTTGTGGCTTGTAGAGAATACTTGGGAGGAAGAACAGCATTGTAAGCACTACCCCCAGCTCCAGAGAGACTAGGATTTAGTTGAGCTGGTCCAGGAGCATTGGATTGTACTGCTGGAGGAACTTGTTCTGGACTTATATCAGTATCAACTGGTATGGCATCTGATACAGTCTGTCGATTTTACAACTGAGCTGTCATGAGTTCATACATCGACTTCATTGTGTCAGTCATAGACTTCATTTGCTGTTCCAAAGAAGCAATTCTTTGATCTTGAGGAGTCAAGGAAGAAGAAGGTTCATCAGTATTCCCATCAACCATGTAAGTCGTGACTGTATGAGGGATTATTGATGAACTAGTAGATGTTGTATGCTCTGAATCATTGCTTCGTGTATCAAAGTCAACTATAGGAGAATTACCCCCAGTAGGAAGAGGTGGGAAGTTAGATTCTTCAAGAAATTCAGAATCAATTTCAGGGATCAAATTTCTTTGACTAGAAGCCAGGACTCTTGCTCTGGTGTTTCTATATACTCCATCTGGACTATCAACTCTACCCCCGGTGTCCCGAGAAGTCATGTTGACAGAGGCAAACAAAGGCTCATCTTTATCAGGCATAGGTTCATACTGAATCCTATTGAAGACAGACTGTCGTTTATTTTGACATCTGCATTGTATTGTGACTCTTGGCTGGAAGTCACATTCATGATCACCATGGTCTTGAACTGTTGATTGACATCTGCACTAAATTATGACTCTTGGATAGAAGTCACATTCAGCATGTTCCTTTGATATAGAATTACTCCTTCTCTTCTGTTGAAGATATTCCCGTAAATCTGTTTGTGAAGATTGAGGAATATACTTCCTGTTCTTGGGTCTTGATGGCTCTTGATTATACAAAGAGTGATTAATGTGAGCCACATAATTTCTTGCATACTCTGTATCTGGATCTTTTATCTTCATATCCAATTGGTATGGTTTCTTAACACCAGAAGTGCTGAGTTTTGTTCTTAAATCAGTGGAAGGTAACACATTAATTTTGGAAACCTGGAGTTTTCCTTCCATTGATCTGGATATTTGCAGAGAAGGAAGAGTTGAACCACTCCTTTGATCAGGAGTTGGTAACAGACCCTCTTTAATGGACAGATTCTGTGCCCAATTTGAAGAAATCAAAGAAAAAGACATTAAGGAATGTTTCTTCTTAGACTCATTCAAGTTTTGAGACATAGAATGTACAGAAGGAAGAGTAGTCAAAAGACCATCTCCTTTCCTTTGACTAATAAAAGTATCAGTCAAAGCTGTTCCTGAAGTAAAAACTACAGGAGCAGAAGAAACAACTAAAGAGTTATTCCTTTTCGAAGGGACTTTGTGTGGAAGACCACCCCCAGTTCTAGTAGAACTCGGTGAAGAAGAAGAGATAACTAAGGAGCTATTCTTCTCTGATGAAATACAAGTTGAAACAGATTTGGCTAAAGAACCAGTTCTGTTAGCGTGACTTTTGATTTTAGAATTACACGCTGGAACAGATTTGGCTAAGGAGCCAGTACTGTCAGCGTGACTTTTAGAGTTGAATTTGCACGCTGGAACAGATTTGGCTAAGGAGCCAATACTGTCAGCGTGACTTTTAGAGTTGAATTTGCACGCTGGAACAGATTTGGCTAAGGAGCCAGTACTGTCAGCGTGACTTTCGATTGCTGTCATCTTCGAGTGCACAAGAGTGTGCGTGCTTGCAGTAGAGCTCTTGCCAGTGTTAGGAGCAGACACTGTGGCAGAGACTTCACCATTGACTGCCAACTGATTCTTAGGGACATAGACAGAGTATCCCTTCGACTTGGTAGTGATGATGGAGACTGGAGTGGGCTTGACACCCTTAGCCCGCTGTATTTCTTCATAGGCGAGTTGATCGAATTTGATCGTCATCACCTTCTTCGTCGAGCCGATTGACGAAGTGTCGCATTGAGTTGTTACCATCTCAGAAGAGGAGATGGTTTTCCCCAGCAGAGTCGCCAATTTGTTTTCCATAAAGAAATTCTCTTTATTTGTTGTGTTTCTGGGAAAATTACAACTTTGGGAGTCCGATCTAGAAGACGATCGCTTTATCCCTTGGACTATGCGAAGAAGAAAAGCTCTCAAAATTTTGACAGTAGATATCAATATATCTGTACAATGAATGAGAAAAAAAGAACTCTATTTATAGAGTCAAAAATAATAACTGAAAAGATAACTACCTCACCACTGGTGCACTTGAAAAGTCACGCAGACTCTAAATACACGCAGGGTTAGTGAGTAGTTACTGGACGTGGCCCATAACTGTTGGACACATGACATCAATGCATGGGTCGTGTGCAAGTTACTGAGCACGCGAGAGAGAGATCGGTGGCATGGCTGCCACGTACTCCAGTTGAAATGAAATCCACGCTGACTTGCTGAAGGCAAAAAAGCTACGCAGATTTGTTGACGCAGACTCGTTGAAGGCAAAATCCACGCAAGCTTTGAAGAAGAATACTTCAGAATTCACGCAGGCTTTGAGAAGAATAACTCAAAAAGTCACGCAATGTTTTGAGGAAGGAGAAGGTTCAGAATCCACGCAAACCGCCAGCTGTCTTGTTTTGGCACACTTCGTCTGACACAAAATCTCTGACATTGATTATATTGTCAGCCGCATTAAATGAAGACAAGACCCAAAGTCACGCCAACTTGGTGAAGAGTGAGTCTTGCTAAGGAAGATTTTGAAAATCACGCAAAAGACGGCTGTGATCTCTCTAGTTCTGTGCATACGTGGCATACGAGGAGACGTTTCTCGACTGTTGTGTTGTCAGTCATTATGATTCTGACGTATGGCTGAGCTGTCTCTGCGTGACTTCTAAAGGAAATGGCCAGGCAGAACTTAGCGTATCTTTTGTGCTTCTTCTTGGATCACTCTGCATGACTTGTTCTGATCAACTCAGCCTGACTTCATTTTTGTGGCCTACACCCCTTCTACTTACACGCATATGGCATTTGTGCACATGGCGGCTGATGACAACGAAGAATCAAGCGAAAGTGCTGATTAGCAGCAACGCATTTAGGCTCTCGAAGGAAGACTTAACGCATTGAACATATCCCTGCAAAATTTAGCCTATGTCGTTCTGGAGGTCAAGGACAGATTGGTTCCACTGCCACCACACCTGTGGCTTCGACGGTTCATGATGGGTCTAGTACCATGCCCGTCATAAACCAAGTCGCACAATCATCGGCCACTCCATCGATCATCAATCCAGCAGTATCCAACGAAATATAGAAAGCACTCAAGGAGTTATACGCTCGCCATGATGCCAATGAAAAGCGAGCCACACTCCGAATGATGGGCATGCGGCAGTCTTATCCTGCTGAGTAGGACAATGTGGTTTATCCTTCCAAATATAAACCACAAACTATCACCCCTAATGATACTAAGGAGTCACCAAGACGATACTTGAGGTACTTTGCCTCAGTAACTGGACACCAGCCAAAGGACGACACCCTTCTCACCAGCATCTTCGTTGGTGCTCTACAGGTGGTGGCCAAATTTTTACATAGAGTTCTGTCCAAATTCTGCCTGAATTCTGCCAGAGTTCTGTCTTTGGTAAAACTATAAATAGAGAAGAATTCTGATCATTTCAAATCACTCATTCACTTTCATCTCTTCTCTTCTAAGCTTACGTTTCTTTCCAAAGAATTCTAAAAAGCTTTTATTTTCAAATCCCAAGCCAGTTACAATTCTTTAGCCAATTTGCTGGTACGATACGGTCTAGATGATTTTAGAGAAATTGTAATCAGAGGCTTGATTGAAGATCTCTCTCTCTCTATTTATGTATATATATAATATCTATAACCTTGCTAGATAATAGTATAATATATCTATGTATATTGCCTATATGAATTTAGTATATGTAAATGTGGTGAATATGTATGAGGGTATACCAATATAGATTGGTACATAGGCAGATAGCTTATATGGTTTCCTATATGTAAGCCTATGTGTATATAGGTATGTATATACATGGGATTGTGTGTTGATAGCTTGTATAGCATTGTGATGGTATGTGAATGCTAGGTAGACATGGTTAGGCTTAGTGAGACTTGTCTGGGTTAGGATTTGACCTAGTTGACCTAGTTTGACTAGTATAGTTGACTAGAGTTGACCAAAGGTTGACTTTAGCCTAGATCTACCCAAACATCATGTAAAATGCATTGTAGTGTTCTATTTTACCATTTTGGACATGTTGTGACTTGTGCTGTTCTAAATAGGAGCCAGACACCTCTTCTCAGACAGTATTTAACTTCAGATACTCAGGATATCAAGCGAGTACATTCTCTGACAGTTTCATACTTGATAGGATTTATATTTACGCTCTAGATTACTTTACTTGATGCTGTCACGTTGTTAACACGGATTGGTACTATATGGATCCCTCCATGAGATGTTATCCCCCTCAGAAGTATTGGGTTATAGTATGTCATGTGCATTTCACTTTCATCATGTACTCCGGTGCTTTCACCATTCATGTGCACTCTTGTGATTCATGTACTCTCATGTTCACAGAGCCCTCATGTATACAATCATGTGCACCTTTTTATGGGCCTTCATATGATATCATGTGCAATAACATAACCTGTCTGGATCATTATGTATTGATTAGGGTACGGGGGAGTATAAATGGTCATGTGAATAATTCCAAAGTAGTATACTCATGTGTAAACTCTTAGATTACTCATGTGCAAATTTAAGCCGTTCACATGTCTATCTTGTACTCTAAATTGTAGAAGCATGAAAAATATGGGGTTCATATGGATTACAAATTGCTGCATAGGTACTTTGGGCCAAACATGTCCGCATGAAGAAAAGTCGCATGACTGTTCAAAGATATATGCGGCCCGTCGACAAATAGCTGTAGAAGAAAGATAGGCGGCCAAGAGGAGCAGTTCGACTGATAAAGCTGACAAGTCCTGACAAAACATGACAATTTTGACACTTCGATAAGAAAGATAAAACGTGAGACGTCGCCCAAAAGTAGGGTTCGTACGCCTCCATGCGGCCAGAAGAGTGTCATCTAAGCCGCATGAACCTTATGCGGCTCAGACTTTTGCAGCCCCAAAAGTCTCCAAACTTCATGCAGCCAAGAGCAACTATGATCCAAGCCGCAAGAGTCTCATACGACCCTACATGATCGAAGACTGAGAAAACTATACGCAACAGGACACGTGGCAATCTGACCAAGTCCTTAACTATCCAGATTTGCTGTAACAAAATCCCAACAAATCGACAGATGGCAGCCAAAGAGCGGGTCTTCGCATGCTAATTAGCCACGTGGCCGCAAGCCGTCTATGCGGCTCAAAATACATCCTATTATAAATAGCAGGGTGCCACACCCCTACAAAAGGCTGGCAACCTTCAAAAGAAAAGCAATTTATTCACGAGCTAGAGACTGCATTAGATAGTCCACGGAGTAAGGCAGAGTTGATAGCACTTTCCGGAGCCTCCACCGTTACCCCCCAGAATCAAAACTAAACAATTGTACTTAGATTGTTTCCTAGGATTTCTTTCTAGGCTTTCCTTTGGACAAGCGAGTTTGCAATCAATTTTAGTGTTCTGTAGTACCTGCCTTTGATTTTTTTTTATGGCAAACACGATGGCGACTCTGCTGGGGACATCCTTCTCTTTCGATGAGAAGTTGGTGATGCAATCTGAGGCGTCCAAGCTCGGCTCTACACAGCAGATACTTGTGGTTCGTTTTGACCAACAAGCCTTCGAAGAATTGCTCTCTGAAGGGGGCGCTAGCCCGTCTCAGAAGCGAGCAAACCTAAAGAGGACTCGCAAGGCGTCGGTGCACAAAACTGTTGCCCTCGACCAAGTTCTCGAAGAAGCTCCTTCTACAACCCAAGACGGTGACCAGAACTCTCCTGCGGCTTTGTTTCCGACCGCGGAGGACCCTACTGTCCCCAAATCTAGTAGAAGAAAATACAACGATGCTGAGTTTTTAGGGGCACAAGGGAAATACATGCGGACGAAGAAGGAGCCGCATAGTAGAGATCGACAGTCTGTCAATGCAGCAACCAACTCTGGCCGCAGGCAGCCAACTCATGCGGCAGCCAACTCTAGCCGTAGGAAGATGATCCATACGGCAGCCAGCTCTAGCTGCAAGAAGATGGTCCATGCGATGACTAATCCAGGCTTCAAACAGGACGTCTCATACGGCCCTGTCAGAAGATCTGTGTTCGACCGCCTCTCATGCGGGCCCGACGCCATACAGCTCACTAAAGATGCAGGATGTATCAATCTGGACTCTTTTTACTATACGCCTTCGGGTGCTAAGTAAAAAAAGTCTAAGGCAGTGCGAGCCGAACCAGCCTAGTCAACTGTTGCTGACTGTCAGTGGACCCCGTTGACTGTTGCACGGGCTCCTGACAGAAAGTTGTACAGAACCACCCGCGTCTAGTCCCCCAGGGCTAACGGACAGGGTGGGTCTTTAAAGTCTCCCTCTAAAGATCCAGAGCAAGTACTTTTACTAGCCACGGATCAGGGAGCAAACATGATGCCTAAGCACCCGTACGCTCGGGATTCCCGAGTTCACAAGTTGGGTGCAATGGTAGAGAAGCTTCCTGCCGCCTTACGTGAAGTGATTACTCATAAACGCAAGACGGCAGCGTCAACATACAATGATTCCCTCTCGAGGCATCGTTGCAACCAAGTCATCATCAACTGCTGCTGCGACAAATTAGCAACACCTGAAGATCGGGAGTCAGTTTTCCAGCAACTGCAGCAGCCAGCACCTGTCCAAATTCCAGGGGACGAGAAGTTTCCTTTCGCCTCCTGTAATTCAACTCAAAAAGTTCCTCCTTGTAAGGGAGAAAAGATGACAGGGTCTTCCATCCCGACCATCTCGGCCAGTATTGCAAGGAGACCCTCATCTGGAGGTTCCCATCAACCACATGGGGTGTCTATTTAGGCACTCGATCCAAAAAGACGCTTCCGGCACCCGGGGGTGCACCTTTGGCATCCTTGAGAGTAGATGAAGTTGGAGGTAGCAGCGCCCTCAATATATGCGACAACCCGGTGTACCAAGAGCACACACAGGGGGTAGAGATCCCCCAGAACTCTGCAACAGAATCGAATTTTCCTGAGGGCCACCACCCTCACCAAGACGATGCGGCTTCTTGCACAGGGAGTAGCACCCTTCCGAGTCAGAGGAAGATGATATTCCCACATTCTTTGACGATTTTTCTATACAAGGGTACGGCACAAAGAGTACCTCTGCCATAATCCCCTCCATCTCTACCCACATGAGAATAGTCTTTATAACTGGCGACGATCATAAAGCGCCTTCCGACCGACAACGGCTAGAAGTGCTGGAAGCCATGCTCTTGTCCTTGGTCAAGTCCGTGGACGAAATCAAAGCTGCCTTGCCAACTCAACAAGCAAGGACGCCCGGACAAACAAGCTTGGTACCCGCAGTCAACGCGAACTCCAACACAACCGCCCCTCCTTTGGGTGATGATCCCGTAGCACCATCTGTTCCTTCAGCTGCAGATGAAGCCAAGGAGGCAAGGAGGGAAGTCCAGGAGCTTCGGGCAATGTTCAATGCCCGAGACTCCTCTCGGGATCTCAGAATACGGCAGCCATATCCCGTTGCATGGAGAGATATGCCTTTTCCACCGCGGTACAAGCCGTTCCATATCGATTCTTATGATGGAAAGACCTCTGCTAGTCGGTACATGACTTGCTTTGAAGTCACAACCGACCACTTGTCGCATAGTGATGCCATCCTCACGTGACTATTTATCGGAGCATTGGAGGGGATCGCGTTCGACTGGTACCGCAACCTTCCCGACAATTGTATTCACTCTTTTGACAGCTTCAAACATATGTTCCTGGAAAGATTTTATGAAGTGGGGCATGACATAACGATGTCGTCTCTCATGGACATCATTCAGGGAGAGAGGGAGCTAACGAAGAACTACATCGAGCGGTTCTGCCAAAACCGCAATAATATTGCCCCAAGGTAATCTCGAGAGCTCCTTGATTGAAATCTGCCAGAAGAAGTTGCTCCCCGCAATTAGCCTCTGGATAGGCGACGATCAGTTCAGGGATTGGACAACCTTCATCATAAGTGCTACCAACGCAGAGGCGAAATTAAAGAAGGCTTGCCAGTTGGGATTACACATCCCAGATAGAGAAGATAAGGGCAGACGTCCTGGGTCCACCTCCAGTAACAGCAATAATGGTGCCACCACTAACCGGGACAACAAGGGCAAACATGCCATGGTCACTGATGCGACTCAGAAGCCCGAACAAAAATAGATGGAAGGTCCGTGGCCCAAGGTCAATTACTCATTTGAAGATAGTCATGTCAAATCTATCTTCGATATGCTCTTACAAGGGGGTAGGATCCAGCTTCCTCCACCAAGGCGCGAGCCCCGAGCAACAGAAATGGAAGACCTAAAGTATTGTCACGTCCACCGCTATCTCTATCATGCCACTCATGATTGCTTCCAATTGAAGCGGTACATTCAGAATTTTATCGACTCCAAAGCTCTGTCGATAGACTTTGAAGAGGTTACCGTGGCGGCGAACATGGTAACTATTCAGTTCGGCGACTTTCCTCCGACAAGCACTCCAGACGGGGTCATACCTGTCCCTCGGGCAATAATGGAGGTTACTAATCTGCCACCCGTCTGGAGCCAAACATCTGGTTGGTACCTCTCACCACATTGCGAGGAGAGATCATGTGGGTGCATCCAGACTTGGTGCCCGAAGTTACCCAGGGGTGTCATCTCCTACCAACAAGAAGAAGGATAGGAAGTCTAGAGCCTGCCACACAATTTTAGCCGAAGCTGAAGAAGCTACAGATGTTGTTACCCGGTCTGGAGCACAAGTCCAGCCCATACGGGATAGTCCAGTCGAAGATCCTCAGCCGACAATGTTGCCTCCCTCTGATATTCCAAGGCCATCTCAGCCTCCACTGGCGGATAAGTCCAAGACAAAGGAAATCTGCTTCGATAGGCCACTCCGCAATGATGTACCTCAGGGACTGGAGAGACCTTACAACTTCGACATATTAGCACAATTGGAAAATATGCCAGCAAAGTTGTCGCTATACGATCTCCTAAGGCTCTCCAAGGATCTTCGTGTTGCATTAAGCGAAGCACTACAGAATGCTGATACCTACTTAGCTCAGGTCAAGCCTCCAGGGGAAGACCCGCCAATAAATCTACAGGGCGGCGATAGCACAGATGTAATGCCCAACATCATATTTACTCTACAGGACATGTTGATCAAGTCTAATTTCCATGATTGCCCCTTGTACTACACTGGATACATAGGCGACATCAAGGTGGATCGGATGTATATCGACCCTGGCTCGTCAATAAGCCTCATCCCGAAAAGTCTGCTCCAACTTCTTGGCATCCCTATGCATCGGCTAGCGGTAACCAACACTGCCATTAGCAATTTTAACTCGGAGAGGAGCTATCCCCTAGGGAAGATCCGGTTGAAGTGCCAGATTGGTGATTTAAAGACGGAGGTTACCTGCTACGTCATAGAGGTAGACACACCTTACAATATCCTCTTGGGGCGTCAGTGGATACATGACTATATGATCGTGCCATCCAGCCTCCACCAGTACTTCAAGTATGTCATTAGACACGGCTTCGTGAGGACCGAAATCCCCGACATCGATCCCTTCAAAGGGGTTGAGTCTTATTATTCTTCGGAGGCTTGTTTATATGAAGAATCCAAGAAGTACATCATTAACAAACTGGAGAACATCACAAGGCTAGAGGAACCCTTGATAATTCACCTCCAGACTCGTAAATCAGGCAAAGCAGCACCCTATGTTGCAACCTTGCATGAAGAGGTGCCTGGTTCTCTCGTTCAAGCTGCGCAGTCGGAACCAATGGTCAGCCGACTCCCAAATTCAAGAGCCAAAGCCCATTATAGGGCCGATGGTGATCCAATTACCAAAATCCATCCGAAGACCATCGGAAGACACAGAATCCCTTGCCGAGCTAATTGTCACCCGTCTTCCTAAGACAAGCCGCAACTAAATGCCGATCTGACATACTCAAGCAAGCCAATATTTCAAGTTCGACCCTTTGTGGTCAAGTTGCCCAAGGCGGCATCCCAACCTTTGGGATCGCAGGGGGTAGCCGAAGAGGACGTAGAACTCGCCGAATACCTAGTGGCACAGACGGATGGTACCTCTTCTGATGATGTAATCCCCATAGACAAAGTTCCTTATCTCATCAATAAGAGGCTGTCGATAAAAAGAAAAAAAATACTACCTAGAGTGTCGAGTTATGTACATCAGGTACCCCTGAACTTACACTCTGTTCTTCCCCCCGAGGGGACTCGCATTGCATCTCTACAAGTGACAAGTCATGTATATTGATACCTCTGAACTTTCGCTTTGATGTTTCGACTACCATATATCACGCTTATATCACCCCTATTGGGTTTCGTTTCAAAATCTATTACCCGCACCACCAGTGTGCAGAAGGGTAATAGGTCCATAAAACTTATCCTAATCTATCGCTCATACCATCAGTACACAAAAAGGGTAATAGGTCCACAAAATTCCCCCGACGAGAAAAACAACCACGTCCATATTACCTCTGAGTTGTTTTCCTATCCATCACAAACAAATCACCCAATGCATAGAACCTCCACGTTGATAGAACCTCTGAGTTGTTCTGTGTACCCCTATTATGCCTACCCCTACCATGTCCTCATTACCTCTGAGTAGGGAGGATTTGTTTTGACCCATATTTACCACGTCCTCATTACCTCTGAGTAAATATGTCGGTCTTCTCTCCACTTGTTATTAGTACTCGCATCGTCAGTACACGAAAATGGTAATAAGTCCCCAAAAATTGTCCAAATCTATTACTCACACCATCGGTGTATCAAAGAGTAGTAGGTCCATAAAATATCTTTCAAATCTATTTGCTCGCATTTTTAAAAATGCACCAAAGGGCAATAGGTCCACAAAAAGCCCCTCCAGGGGATATTCTTTATCAAAATGCCATTACAAGCTCATTAGAGCAGAGTGAATGTATTATGCTCTATCAAAAAAAAGAGCAAAGTCTGCTACTCATCAGCAACACATAACTTGCTAAGGATGCCCTCCAGCTTTGCAGTTGAGCGCTCAATTCTTAGTTTGACTCGGCGTTTAGCTTCCTGGGATAACCTCTCGGCGGCCTCCAGATGCGCATGAGCCTGCCAATTTTCTTCTAATTTCTTCAGTGCTCCCTCTGAAGCAGCTGAGGCTCGTGTGACTTCATCAGTCTCCTTCCAGATCTTCTCACTCTCCTGACGAGCGGCTTGGAGCTCAGTCTCCAGAGATGTTAGCCTAGCCTGGAGCTGGAGGAGCTGCTTGTTAGTCTCAGCTATAGCACGAGTAATGGTCTCCTCACGAGTCAAGAAAATCTCTCCCTCCCGGCTCAGCTTGTCATACTTAAGGGACAAATTTTGGAGGTCCTTCTCCAAGGAGGGCTTGGTTGTCTCTTGAACAGACTTCACCTTTTCTATGGCTGATACAAGGAAAGCACGCTCCTGCTCCACCATGGCTGACACATCGACTTGTCGCAGTTTCTGTAATTGGATTAGGCACTAATTAGCCTATGCCAGCTTGTACTCCAGAAGGACGGCCACCCCTTCTCCACCCGGGAGTGTCTTCAACATGCTAATCTGGCCTTGGGCGCAGTGATGGGCCACGACAAATGAAGTCCCTCTCCTCAAAGCAGCCTCGACCCCCGTTTGAAGTGACGATAAAAGCTCTCGACTATGTCCCTTGACGATTTGTCCAAATTCTCCAGAGAAGACGGCGTCGAAGGGATAGCACATAGGATGTCGAAGGCGTCCGGGAAGGAGGCATACTTGAGCTTGATGATCCTGTCAAAAGGGAAATAAATTCCGAGCAATGAGACTCCGGTACAGTAGTAATCTTCTCTTCCGTAACTCGAAGAAGCTGAAGACTAGACAGAGCGGCAAGTTCAGTCTCCGAGGAAGAGGAAGCTTCAACCAACCCAGCACCCACCGATGTTGGTATAGGAACCACCGCATCTGCCATTGGTGGTATAAGGGGCTTTGAACTTAGGTCAGCCGGGTTCTTTTCGATTTGAAGGAGGGGAGGTCCATTTCTTCTCTTCGGCAGGAGGTCTGCCCCGACGTCGTCCGCTATCCCCTCTTCCGCGTTTATATCCACTATCGTTAGTGGAGAGGCAGGGCCTGTAGATCTAGAACAACTAATAATCCGCTTGACTCGAAGGATATGAAGAAGGAGTGAATGAACCTCCTCGTCGGTAAGAACATGACATAGCATACCAGAGGAGGGCGGAGGAGTCCATGACTCACTCTGGACAGTCATAATTCTTTTCAGTGCCCCCGTATCCCCCTCTACAGCAACATCCGAATCACCTACATCTGTCACTCCAGCCCCGATCAATCCAAAAGGAGGTGAAACTGGGTCGGTTACGACCAATCGTGACCCTGTAGCCTCGATATTTGATTCTGTAAAAATGGCGCCTTCCTTGACCAGGGTGCTTATAACTGGAGAAGTCTCGAACGCAGCCTCGGGCTGTAACGCCCCAGTCCCAAAATATGTAGGACTAGGAATATAGACATGCCAGCTGTATACATACGAAGTATAGGGCCTTGTATGTATATATAAGCTGTAAAATATAGTAATCCAAGACAAACTAAATCTCATCCACAATGAATGGAATAATAATTTAAAAATCAACTTGATTATTTATGATATAATCGTTGGGCGGAGACAAAGTCCACTACCAACTATCTCAATAAAAGAAATGTACAAGAATCGATCCATAAAATGGCAAGACGAACCAAGCGCAATTATCTTCGAAGGAATGGAGAAGACCACGGCCTTGGCTATAATACCTGCGAAAGATATGAACACACACCTGGGGAAAAACCAGGTCCTCAGACGGACGTAGCAAGATACAGAAAGAACAAGCTAATATGAACTGTCAGAATAATAAAATAATATATATAAGACTATCCTAGACACAAATATGTAAAGGAGATTCTAACCGCCTAATGTGCAATTTAGAGGACAACTTTCATGCGCATGGGTGGAATTTTAGGCTATGTGTACGTAACTGGCATCCAGTCATCTGTATCCGTCCGTAACGTCTAAAACATCAGAGGGCATCTGCAAATAAATTACCACAGTTCCATCCAGAGACTGTGTTTACCTGTTTGGATTCCCATACGCACTAGCGACTGTCCTCCCCCAATATTTCCTACCCTGTCCAAGTCATGTCCATGGCTCATCTAGTTTTGTAACTGCTTGAGTCTCTAAAACCCTAGTCATAGCAGTTACGATCATCTACCGTCACACGACTTTAGAGATGGCCAATCCATAAGTCGTGCCCCTAGCAAACTGTCTCAAACCGTGTAGTATGAGTGTCATGGCCAAAGGAGATATAAAGATATCCCACAACAAGAAGGTAGTCTGCTAACACTATGTTAACATGCATATAGTAAAGTAAAACGACTAATAGAGTCGCTTGCACCAAAGTATGGCTTGGACGCGCAGTTTATAATAAAGGAAACTAACAATATGAAATAAAATAAATAATGCAGAAAATAAATAATACGACAGTAAATTAGCAAGGTATACTTACCTGTTGTGACGCCTGGTGAGCTGCCTGGTGTGGTACAAAAAAGGTGGCACAAGATCGCCTTCGGTCTTACAACTACGCAAGACGACCTCTCAGTTTGATTTAAAGTTGATCGGCGTGATATGATCATATCGGCAGAGAAGTAGTCTCGAATGTCAAAATGACACAATATGATCTTAGACGATGGAACGGGTTATATCATCGAGTCCGGAATAGTTAAATCAGTTAGGGACAATATAAGAAAGTTCGAGATTCACTATGGGATAGGAAACAAACGATTGGTCATGGATAAGAATAGATATTCAAAAGAAATTTTATATATAAATAAATAAGTTTTTGAAAAATATTTATTATAGTTGAAAACTATATCTCATTAATCAAAATAATTTCTAGATAGATACTTTGAAAATATGGAAATATATTCTAGGTCAAACTATATTTTTAGAAAATATTACAATAATAATTTTGAAGTCAAAAGCCATACTTGAAATACCATAATACAACAATATATTTTTGAGATATTAATTATATATATTTAATAAAGCATAAGATAATAATAATGATAATAATACTTATAACAATATATATTTACATATGTACATAGTATAAACAATAACACTGGATGTACAAAATAAGTTTTTAGGAAATGATTTAATCTATATATATTTATTTTTAATGGAACAGTATAAATAACTAATACTAACAGTAATATAATATTTATACATTATAATAATATAATAATTATAACTATAACAACAGATGCACAAAAAAGAAAGAAAAAAAGGAAAATAATAATAATAATAATAATAATAATAATAATAATAATAATAATAAATAATAATAATAATAATAATAATAATAATAATAATAATAATAAATTTCCTACTGTTCTTTTCCCAACAGTGAGAGAGAAAAGGAAAGGGGCGGGAGAAAGGAAGCGGAGAGCGAGGGAGTGAGAAGGTGGAGCGGAGAAATCGGAAGGGAGTGGGGAATGGAAGGGGAAGAGAGCGGCGCTGGTGGGCGACGACGGGAGGCTACGGGCAGAGGGGTTCGGCTCCAGGCGGAGCTCGCGGCCAGGCGAGAGTGACTAGGCGGACTAGGCCGACGGCGCGAGGGTTTCGGTCGGGCGACCGCGCGGTGGTCCTCGGATCTAGTGAAGGAGGCAGAGATGTCGGAAGGGGAGGACAGGCGCGGAGGTGAGGAGGAGAGGAAAGCTCGGCCACGCGATGGGGAAATGCGGTGGCGGAGATCCGGTCAAGGGAGGCGGCTGGCCGCGCGCAGCTAGTCGGAGGGGTCTACGGTGACGGAGCACGGCGGAGGAGAGGGTTTAGGCGCGGCGAGATGCTGCGTGACAGGGCAACGATCTCCCTGGTCGCGGTGGCTATGTCGGGACGCGGAGGAAGTTGCCAACGCGAAGCTCGCCGCTCCGGTGGTAAAAAATCGGAAGAGGAGGGGGACGTTAGCCGCTGGACGAGGGGCTCCGGCCATCGGGAGAGGGACGGGAGCGGAAAGATGACCCGGTCACCGGCTTAGCCATGGCAGAAGTTCGGCGTACGACGGAGGCGAGGTAAGGGTTCCAATTTTTCTCCTTTGGTGATGGTGGTAGTGATTTGTCGTCGGTGGTGGTGATGGTTGGTCGAGGTCAGGGACACGACGGATGGCCGAGATGGCGCTGGGATCTGGTTCGATGGCGGGTTCCATTGTGTTGGTCGGGGCGGCCAGTGGCGCTTGTGCACGGCCCCGGGGAGGATCGCCGGCGTGGGACCTGGGTGAGTTTTCTTGTCGCTCTGGTTTTTGTGGTGAGGTGGTTTATTGTATTTGGGGCTTTCGGCTGACGGCCGTGGTGGCGATTGTTTTGTTTGTTTGGTTTTAGGAAACTTTTGGTGATGCATTGTCGTGGTCGACGGAAACGGGGTGGCCAGGATGGTGGTTTAGTCGGAGGTTGTAGGAGTTGATTTTGGTGGCAGCAGATTGGCGGGAAGGTGCGGCAAGATTTTTGGCCAGTGGCCATGGCCGTGGTGGTGGTAAAGGTGGTGTAGGCCGTGTCGGAATCGACCGGTAGTGTTGGTGGCGGAGTCGGAAAGATGAGGTGATGGCTGGTGAAGGCTGTGGCAGGGTCGACCAGGGATCGGGGTGAACCGGGATAGGGCTTAGGGTTAGGGATTCGTTATTGTCGGGGTGTGTCCGACACGGAAGATGAATTTGTATGTGTAAAAACAAAAGTGGAATAAGACTTTGGATGGACACAGACACGATGCACGAACTTGGTGGAAAAATTTTATTGTGGAATTTGTGAATGATAGCAATTTATGGAGGAGTACCTGCCTATTTATAGGATGTGGAAATTTCCAGTTGGATAAGGATTAGAATTGATTTAAAACTCCAATAGATAAATACCATATTAATTTAAATAATTTAATTCAATCAAATCCAATCTCATTCTAGTTTAAATCCAAATAAATCCAATGGATAAATCTTCATCCTTAAGTTAACTATTTAAATCAAACCAATAAATCTAACCACAATTTAAAGTTTAATAATTAAACAAAAATATCTTTTTATAATTAATTAAAAATAATTTTGAAAATAAATAAATATTCTTAAATATCTTTTTGAATAATAACATGTTAATATTAATAAATTCTGAAAATGGAATTATATATAAATTTAAATTAATGTACCTCATATGCAAGGAATATTTGCATAAAATAGTTTCCTAAATTACCACTATTAAAATAAATTAAATAATAAGTTTTGGCAACTTTGATAGATACTTTTCACAACTAATTAATGAAAATAATTATTATATATATATTATTTTGAAGCCATCACTGATAATAAATTCAAAAAAAACTATTTATTAAAAAAATATATATACCTCATCCATATTCGCACTCGACGAGTAAATACGAAAAACGTAAATTCCCGCGCGACGTACAATACGACTACGCGACATATAAATACAAAAAAAAATCAGTACTAAAAAAATATAGTAGAAATTTAGGGGTTTTACATCCTACCCAACTTAGAAGAATTTCGTCCTCGAAATAAAAAAAATAAGTAGGGGGATTGAGAGGGTACACGGGTATATCAATGAGGAACAATCAAATTACGACGTTCAAAACATGCATTAGAAAATCGTGACTTCGATAATTACGAAAATAAATCACGAATTTAATTTAGGGAGTGAATGATGGTCGCGACAATGAATCTAGGGTCAAAGAAAAGGACGAGTTACTCGAGATGGGGATATAGTCCCATCGGTTGGTCGGTGGCTAACTATTTTTGCAATAGTTGGGGGGATAACTAAAGGTAATACTTTGGGCCTATCTATTAGGTACGAGTCTTCGTCTAAATAAGTGAAAGATGAGAACCAATATGAGTCCAAAGAAGTTGTTTTCGAATATCAATATGTGGTTCAAAGTCGAGGGAGTAATTCAAAAAGGATTGCCAAGGATGTCACGGATGGGACCCAAGAGGACAAGTTTAACTTTGTCCCCATCCACGTAGAACGATAGATAAAAGCGAACCAAAGTGCACTCGGTTGATCAGACCATCATGCACCGGTTCTGACTAGACAATATGTTAGTGAGCGCGCGCTCAATAGCATGTGTCTTGAACAAGTTTGATAACGGTCAAACTTGCGAAACTAGCTATAGTAGCAACATTTAGTCATAATGGTAAAACTATAGGCACGTGAGATAAATATTGAAAAAGACTAGAATTAGCTCGAACTCCTTAAGAATCTAAGTTTTGTTTGGTGCCTATACAGTCGACCTATTGTATCCTTGTCTAAGGCTTTGGTCGACCAATAATGTATGGTCTTTAAAAATTTATAGTCTAGGCAATCCACTTAGTATCTACTATAGTGAGTCATAAGGACGAAGTCTTATGCTAGGCCATGAGGCATTCTACCCAACTTACAAGAGCTAAACTAGTAAGGTGATGGAACAATGGGTCATGTCCACCTAGTATGGGTTACCCTATTAATCTCTATCAAGCCCGAAAGAAGGGCACGAATCACAAAAGAAGGGATCAAGCAAGATGTAACTCGAGGAGAAGGCGGTCATGTATGTGGATAAGATCCTAGACTCTAATCCTATACGCAGGCTTGCTTGGTACGGTAAAGTAACCAAACAATTTATCTTGATCTGCATGGGCCACCACAAAAATATGTAACGCCCTGTCCCAAAATACGTAGGACTAGGAACGTAGACATGCCAGCTGTATACATACGAAGTATAGGGCCTTGTATGTATACATAAGCTGTAAAATGTAGTAATCCAAGACAAACTAAATCTTATCCACAATGAATGGAATAATAATATAAAAATCAACTTGATTATTTATGATACAAACATTGGGCGGAGACAAAGTCCACTACCAACTATCTCAATGAAAGAAATGTACAAGAATCGATCCATAAAATGGCAAGACGAACCAAGCACAATTGTCTTTGAAGGAATGGAGAAGACCACGGCCTTGGCTAGAATACCTGCATAAGACATGAACACACACCTGGGGAAAAACCAGGTCCTCAGACGGACGTAGCAAGTTACAAAAAGAACAAGCTAATATGAACTGTCAGAATAATAATATTATATATATATAAGACTATCCTAGACACAAATATGCAAAGGAGATTCTAACCGCCTAATATGCAATCTAGAGGACACTTTCATGCGCATGGGTAGAATTTTAGGCTATGTGTACATAACTGGCATCCAGTCATCTGTATCCGTCCGTAACGTCTAAAACGTCAGAGGGCATCTGCAAATAAATCGCCACAGTTCCATTCGGAGACTGTGGCTTACCTGTTTGGATTTCCATACGCACTAGCGACTGTCTTTCCCCAATATTTCCTACCCTGTCCAAGTCATGTCCATGGCTCGTCCAGTTTTGTAACTGCTTGAGTCTCTAAAGCCCTAGTCATAGCAGTTAAGATCATCTACCGTCACCCGACTTTAGAGATGGCCAATCCATAAGTCATGCCCCTAGCAAACTGTCTCAAACCGTATAGTGTGAGTGTCATGGCCAAAGGAGATATAAAGATATCCCACAACAAGAAGATAGTCTGCTAACACTAAGTTAACATGCATTTAGTAAAGTAAAACAACTAATAGAGTCGCTTGCACCCAAGTATGGCTTGGATGCGCAGTTTATAACAAAGGAAACTAACAATATGAAACAAAATAAATAATACAGAAAATAAATAATACGACAATAAATTAGCAAGGTATACTTGCATGTTGTGACGCCTGGTGAGCTGCCTGGTGTGGTACAATAAAGGTGGCACAAGATCGCCTTCGGTCTTACAACTACGCAAGACGACCACTCAGTTTGATTTAAAGTTGATCGGCATGATATGATCATATCCGTACAGAAGTAGTCTCGAATGTCAAAACGACACATGATGATCTCAGACGATGGAACGGGTTATGTCATCGAGTCCGGAATAGTCAAATCAGTTAGGGACAATATAAGGAAGTTCGAGATTCACCATGGGATAGGAAACAAACGATTGGTCATGGATAAGAATAGATATTCAAAAGAAATTTTATATATAAATAAATAAGTTTTTGAAAAATATTTATTATAGTTGAAAACTATATCTCATTAATCAAAATAATTTCTAGATAGATACTTTGGAAATATGGAAATATATCCTAGGTCAAACTATATTTTTAGAAAATATTACAATAATAATTTTGAAGTCAAATGCCATACTTGAAATACCATAATACAACAATATATTTTTGAGATATTAATTATATATATTTAATAAAGCATAAGATAATAATAATGATAATAATCCTTATAACAATATATATTTACATATGTACATAGTATAAACAATAAAACTGGATGTACAAAATAAGTTTTTAGGAAATAATTTAATCTATATATATTTATTTTTAATGGAACAATATAAATAACTAATACTAACAGTAATATAATATTTATACATTACAATAATATAATAATTATAACTATAACAACAGATGCACAAAAAAGAAAGAAAAGAAGGAAAATAATTATAATAATAATATAAATAATAATAATAATAAATAATAATAATAATAATAATAATAATAATAATAATAATAATAATAATAATAATAATAATAATAAATTTCCTACTGTTCTTTTCCCAACAGTGAGAGAGAAAAGGAAAGGGGCGGGGGAAAGGAAGCGGAGAGCGAAGGAGTGAGAATGTGGAGCGGAGAAATCGAGAGGGAGTGGGGAAAGGAAGGGGAATAGAGCGGTGCTGGTGGGCGACGACGGGCGGCTACGGGCGGAGCTCGCGGTCAGGCGAGAGCGACTAGGCGGACTCGGCCGGCGGCGCGAGGGTTTCGGTCGGGCGACCGCGCGGTGGTCCTCGGATCTGGTGATGGAGACGGAGATGTCGGAATGGGAGGACAGGCGCGGAGGTGAGGAGGAGAGTGAAGCTCGGCCACGCGATAGGGAAACGCGGTGGCAGAGATCCCGTTAAGGGAGGCGGCTGGCCGCGCGCAGCGAGTCGGAGGGGTCCACGGTGGAGGAGAGGGTTTAGGTGCGGCGATATGCTGCGTGACAGGACAGCGATCTCCCTGGTCGCGGTGGCTGTGCCGGGACGCAGAGGAGGTTGCCAACGCGGAGCTCGCCGCTCCGGTAGTGAAAAATCGGAAGAGGAGGGGGACGTTAGCCGCTGGACGAGGGGCTCCGGCCATCGGGAGAGGGACGGGAGAGGAAAGATGACCCGGTCACCGGCTCAGCCATGGCAGAAGTTCGACGTGCGGCGGAGGTGAGGTAAGGGTTCTAATTTTTCTCCTTTGGTGATGGTGGTGGTGATTTGTCGTCGGTGGTGGTGATGGTTGGTCGAGGTGAGGGGCACGGCAGATGGCCGAGATGGCGCTGGGATCTGGTTTGATGGCGGGTTCTATTGTCTGGGTCGGGGCGGCCAGTGGCGCTTGTGCACGACCCTGCGGAGGATCGCCGGCGTGGGACCTGGATGAGTTTTCTTGTCGCTCTGGTTTTTGTGGTGAGGTGGTTTGTTGTATTTGGGGCTTTCGACCGATGGCCGTGGTGGCGATGGTTTTGGTTGTTTGGTTTTGGAAAACTTTTGGTGATGCATTATCGTGGTCGACGGAGGCGGGGTGGCCAGGATGGTGGTTTAGTCGGAGGTTGCGGGGGTTGATTTTGGTGGCAGCGGATTGGCGGGGAGGTGCGGTAAGGTTTTCGGCCAGTGGCCATGGCCGTGGTGGTGGTAAAGGTGGTGTAGGCCGTGTCGGAATCGACCGGTGGTATTGGTGGCAGAGTCGAGAAGATGCGGTGATGGCTGGTAAAGGCTGTAGCGGGGTCGGCCAGGGATCGGGGTGAACCGGGACAGGGCTTATGGTTAGGGATTCGTTAGTGTTGGGGTGTGTCCGACACGGAAGATGAATTTGTATGTGTAAAAAAAAGTGGAATAAGACTTTGGATGGACACAAACACGATGCACGGACTTGGTAGGAAAAATTTGTTGTGGAATTTGTGAATGATAGCAATTTATGGAGGAGTACCTGTCTATTAATAGGATGTGGGAATTCCCAGTTGGATAAGGATTAGAATTGATTTAAAACCCCAATAGATAAATACCATATTAATTTAAATAATTTAATTCAATCAAATCCAAACTCAATCTAGTTTAAATCCAAATAAATTCAATGGATAAATCTTCATCCTTAAGTTAACTATTTAAATCAAACCAATAAATCTAACCACAATTTAAAGTTTAATAATTAAACAAAAATATATTTTTATAATTAATTAAAAATAATTTTGAAAATAAATAAATATTCTTAAATATCTTTTTGAATAATAACATATTAATATTAATAAATTTCGAAAATAGAATTATATATAAATTTAAATTAATGGACCTCATATGCAAGGAATATTTGCATAAAATAGTTTCCTAAATTACCACTATTAAAATAAATTAAATAATAAGTTTTGGCAAATTTGATAGATACATTTCACAACTAATTAATAAAAATAATTATTATATATATATTATTTTGAAGCCATCACTGATAATAAATTCAAAAAAAACCATTTATAAAAAAAACATATGTACCTCGTCCATATTCGCACTCGACGAGTAAATACGAAAAACGTAAATTCTCGCACGACGTACAATACGTCTACGCGACATATAAATACAAAAGAAAAATCAGTACTAAAAAAAATATAGTAGAAATTTAGGGGTTTTACACGGGCTCTGGTGGGTTTATATGTTCAAAAGTCTGCACGAAAGAAAGAGAGAGAAGCAATAATATAAAATCCCAGAAGTAACATGGTAGTCGGCCGGAATAAAACTTACCTCCGGGAGTGCTTCGGTATCACTGCCCTCTCCTGCAAGGTCAGAACCTCGATTCTTAAATGCGACCCATTTTTGAGAATGAGGCCAGTTAGCAACAGAGGGTCCGCACTTACTTCGCTTAGGCGAAGGACTCGGCACAGGGGAAGGCAGACGCGTCACCAGAGTATTCGCAGGAGGTAACAGATCGTCGTACTCATCCTCCTCTTCTGTATCAATAGAATCGGAATCAGAGATTGCAGCGGCCTTCGTTTTCCCTGCCCTGTTCCTCTTTTTGGACCCCTCGTGCTTTTCCGCCAGCCTAGTACCGGCTATAAAACTTGTACTTGCATCGAAATTATAGGAAGTCCCATTCACGGAGACGAGGTAGAGGGCTGCCATGTACGAGATGCGCACTACATCCCTGGTATCAGGAAGAGAGAAGAAGGTCTGGGTACAGACAGTACTGTAATAATGACAGGCCCGAATACCATCTAGGACGCTGCCCTCGTAACCTAAGCAGGGACTCGGGTTATCTAAACACAATTGACAATACTCAAATTGTCTAGAGTACCGGCTGGGCAAATAAGGTTCTAAGAAGGCAACGTTACAGTTGCGGTACACCAGATGCGCAGGACGAATATTTTACAACCAGCGAAACAACTTCTCGGATAAAATCTGGGGCACAATACTGCCATCGAGATGAAGATGCCTCATTTTCTCATCAGTGAAAGATGGGACCGACACAAAGAAGGAATAGCTGTCTACCCGCACGAGCATAACACGGCATTCAGACATGGTCAAATAGGTCCAAGGCCTATCATAATATTGATAAATGAATGCATCGTGAATCGTCGCGTTCCCCTCAGGGCCAGGTCGCATCAGAGAAGGGCAGTACATTAAAAGCCACCCCATCAGATAATGATAGGGTAGCTCAATTCGGTAGAAATTCTTTGTAACATCATAAGCTATGGTTCTGGCAATAAAAATATGAAGACCCCGATGGATGCTGTACACCATAGCTTGGAGTAGAGCTAGCCTGCCTCCGAAAACTAACTTGACAGCAGGGAGGATCAGGTTGTGGCTGATTCTCTCAATCGAACCAGCACCCCCCGAGACCACACAAATCCTTAGCCATATCATCAAAAATCTAGCCAAGATGGCTTTATGGGACAAGGGTTGAGTATCTTGATAGAAGTAGCTGAATGTGTCGGACTGGCTTTCGAATCTGTCACTAGAAGCTTTGGTTCTCTTGGTGCTATGTACCTGAGCGTCCACTCCCGCATGAGTCTGGGGGCTTCGAAGGACAACCCGGCCCGAGGAGCCAAGGGCGAACAAGTAACTGACCCAGGCCTTGGTGTGAGGAAGGGTCCCCTCAGAACTTTCATCATTCTTTTTGACATTTGTTGACAAGTGCTATGATGACATAACACCTCCTGGTAAACGGCAAGGAACCCAGGAAACGGTCACTCTAATTCCTCAAACTCCTCATTCGTGGGAGTATACTCCTCATAAACTTTGTCCCCCTAGGGCAGCTTGGAGACGTCATACATCTTGTGAAGGGCGAGCCGCATCTCCCCAGCAGGTGTATAAAAGGTCCCCGTACGACAATTGTATATCTCGAGGAGCACTATGAACAGCTTTGTGTTCATAGGGAGGCCATAGAAAGTGCCCCTTATGGCATAGTAGAGGCCGAGCCACTGTAAAATTTCCCCATAAGTCTACAGGATCCAGAGCGTCAAGTTGACCCATGGAGGGGAACGACACATCCAATTCTGTAGCGACAGTCTACCCGTGGGATATGATCCTTTTTGGGCAATTTGGTTTAGGAAGGTGTCGGTCTCAGAGAGTCGATTATTGGGCCTCAGGCCATTTATAAAGCTACCAGGGGCTAGCCCAACGACGGAACAACTGACCGACTCCCTGGTCGCGACCACTGACCACACTCGTCTATTATAAAGGATGTTGCCTACGAAGATGGCTTGCCGGGCTTGAGTAATGGGGTTCGCCTTTCGTTGAGCACCATATTAAAACTTGACAGAGAGAAGTGGCATTCCATCTGAGGAAGATAAATCGGTAGCTCATTGAAAAGAAAATCCCAGTTCTCAAAAAGCTTCAGGGCGCGAGGATTCGAGACAACTATAGCATCTTCGAACAAGAAGGAAGGCTTCAGATGAATGCCCTCTAGCTTCCCGAAATTCATCATATTGAGTAAGTAAAAGAATGATTGGTTCCTGATCTCCCTTAACCTGTCTTCTGGCTGATTTCGGGTAATCTGAGTCGACACATGTTCGACTATTTGGTCAAATCTCACACCCAACGCAGATTGAGCATATCCTATTAAGAGTTCCCCCGAGGGAGCTAAGGGCAAGTCCACTGTAAAAGACAGAGAAGAAGTAAAAGTTAGAAGTTTATCCTTTCAACCTAGCCAAAACAAGACCTCTCCGGTATGAGACGCATGCGATTAGGTTATATGCTCATGCGGCACAGTCGGGGGACACTTAGGCCGCTCAAACAAAAAAGGTGCTCATGCGGCTCAGTCATAAGACACTTATATGGCTCAGTCACAAAGTGTTCATGTGACTCAGTAATGAGGTACTTATGCGGCTTGGACTCAAAGTGCTTCTGCGGCTCGAGAGACGAAACACCCATGCGGCTCAATCAGGAGACACTTATGCGGCATAATTATGCAGTATTTATGCAGATTAGTCCTGGGTCATTTATGCAGCACTTATGTGACTCAGCTTATACGGCCCTATCATACAGAACACATGTGGTTCAACTGAGATAGGGCACGCATCGACCAAGCTTATTGCATAGAAAGTGATATAGCACGGGCCTGCGCATAAAAACATACGACATGGCCATCGTCTTCCCACTGTCCTTACCTTTGATGGGAGGGTGCACATCGGAGTGAGTGGAAGAAGAGTCCGCCGCTCTCGATGGAGAAGCAAGCCCCTTTTCTTTGGCCGCAGTCGACTTGGAAGCTTTGGGAGCCATTGAAGACAGGAAGACGAAGATGAAAGAGAAGAAGGTAAAAGAGAACTTTTTATCTTTTCAAAATCACTCATATTTATAGAGTTTCCAGAAAGGGTGCCGCTTCGATTCTCGAGATTATTAAAGATAATGATGACATTTGGGGATTTTATCTCTAGTAACCGTCAACTTTATCTCGATAAAAGAGAACCCAAATCCGAAATCGAATCAAGAACATTAAATGCAGCCGTGATAGCTGGCAGGCTCTCTGCGGCCCGAAGTGTCCCGGCGACTCGAGATTTGTCCTGCAACTCAAGATCTCCCTGCAGTTCAAAAAACTTCCTGCAACTTGAAGACTCCCTATGGCTTGACATTTTTTCATGCTTCTTAATCAAAGTATTCCAAATTTGCAATTTGAAAACTTTGAAGGGGGTCTTGTAGAAGCATAAAAAATATGGGGTTCATGCGGATTACAAATTGTCGCATAGGTACTTTGGGCCAAATAGGTCCGCACAAAGAAAAGCCGTATGACTGTTCAAAGATATATGCGGCCCGTCGACAAACAGCTGTAGAAGGAAGATAGGCGGCCAAGAGGAGCAGTTCGACTGATAAAGCTGACAAGTCCTGGCAAAATATGACAGTTCTGACACTTCGACAAGAAAGATAAGACATGAAACGTCGCCTAAAAGCAGGGTTCGTACGCCTCCATGCGGTCAGAAGAGTGTCATCTAAGCCGCATGAACCTTATACGGCTCAGACTTATGCGGCCCCAAAAGTCTCCAAACTTCATGCAGCCAAGAGCAACTGTGATCCAAGCCGCATGAGTCTCATGCGACCCTACATGATCGAAGACTTAGAAAACTATACGCAACAGGACACGTGGCAATCGGACAAGGTCCTTAACTACCTAGATTTGCTGCAACAAAATCCCAACAAATCGACAAATGGCAGCCAAAGAACGGGTCTTCGCGTGCTAATCGGCCACGTGGCTGCAAGCCGTCTATGCGGCTCAAAATACATCCTATTATAAATAGCAGGGTGCCACACCCCTGCAAAAGGCTGGCAACCTTCAAGAGAAAAGCAATTTCTTCACGAGCTAGAGACTACATCAGATAGCCCACGGAGTAAGACAGTGTTGATAGCACTTTTCCGAGCCTCCACCGTCACCTCCCAGAATCAAAACTAAACAATTGTACTTAGATTGTTTCCTAGGATTTCTTTCTAGGCTTTTCTTTGTACAAGCGTGTTTGCAATCAATTTCAGTGTTCTGTAATACCTGTCTTTGATTTTTTTTATGGCAAACATAAATCACTAGTTCACTGTTAGTTCTTTACTTATAGTAGATATTTTTTTACAGTCATCTCTTTTACTTCATGTATAAGCTTCAGCGTTTCATGTATCTTACTCTATTGTATATTTATATATCCTGTCATATTATGAACTGCGTGAGATGTATTATGCTCGCTCCTCTGAGGGTGTATGTAGACTTCTCCGACTATTTCTGGCTAGGCTCTGAAGTGGCTATTCGGGCTGGTTATGCCAGCCTCGATGGCCTGATGAAACCTGGCCACTAGTGCTTGACCTATGTTGGCTAGAGCATCCACTCGAATGTTAGCCATGATATGGGATGAAGAGGGGGCTGCTGGTTATGGATGCAGGACAGCCTCTTTACCTGTTGATTTGAGCTGGTTCTCTAGTGTCAGAAGTTTTGCATCTGCTTCTCCTCTAGGTTCTCCAGTGATCTCTGTAACCTCTTTCGGGTCGTGTGCCTTAGTATCTTCTTCATTGCAGCTATTCTACTGTGAGGAGTCTGGGGGGGGTCTGAGGCGAGAGTGTCAAATTTGTTGTTAAGGTTGAGTGCCGGAGATATGAAGGGTGCGATAGCTCTACTCGATGAGGTTGGTTCTTGCATGCCAGAGTTTCCAGCACTTGCTTTAAACTAGATATAGGAGTTCGGTAAGGGAAGGAGGGGTGATTTGTGGGGTTAATTATGTTTCCTGGCCGTTTGGGATGGTGCTCCCTTTCGTGTCTCTTTCTTCTTCAGTTCTAGATGGGCACGATAACAATACTCAATGGAGTGGCCACTCATATGGCAGTATTTGCAGAAGATGATATTATTGTCGTAAATAATTTGTTGGGTGTACGTCTTGTTGTCGAGCGAGATTTGGATATGCTTAGGGAGGTCCTTCGGTAAGTCGAACTCCACACAAATTTTAGCATAGTTAGCTTTGTATAGGTTTCTAATCTCTTTTGTCGCAGCCACAAATGTACCAAAGGAGTTAGCTATGCGCCTTAAGGCGGTAGGAACAAAGCAAATGAGGAGGAGATTAGAGAGGGTCACATAGGCCGAGACTGTCCTTAAGTCTACTTTGGTTTTGAAGTCCGGGGACCATCTGACAATTTTCATGATGTGGGAATCCATTCTGCCAGTGCCTTGTGTCCATACGTTCTTGTGATCTGAATCTGAAGATAGGTACAAGAGGATGTGCCTGGGATCCAGGGGGCTACCCTATATACCGAGGTGAGCCCCCAGCTGGCGATCACGTCCTGGACCCTCTGAAGTTTCTGACACGCGGTTAAAAATTTATGGACAAAGGTGTACGGGAAGGAGGCTGACAGCGACGCCGTTTCTGTGTCAGAGAATGGCACCATGAGCTCAGGCGAATTCAACGCATAGTCAACTATAGGGAGGTTAATATCGGAGAAGATATGTAGGAGCTTGAAAGTACGATCAGGTCTAAGCTTGTCGGCATATGACTTTACGAGGAGCCGTTGAGGTGCATGAGGCACACGGTGGGAGGGCCGGCCTTCCGATGGTGCGTTATCCGTGATGGGAGAGATCATCCCACTAGAGGGCTCGATAGAAGGCACGGAGTGGGAGCCATGGGCGAGGGGAAGAACGGAGGGGGTCTGACTCGAAGAGGGGAGCCCTGTACTCGGAGGGGAGCTGGATAGTGATCCAGGTTGCATGCCGCTAGAAGCATTAGAAGGTGGAGGGGCCATGAAATTTGAGGATGGTGCCAAGAAAGGGAGCGTTGAGGCTGTGTACGCCTCTGGGAAGAGCACTAGGAGGCTGGCACTAGCCTGGGCAATGAGAGCGCTAACAGACAGAGGCACGGGGTTGCTCCACCACCAAGAGTGTGCACACGATCTGGAGAAAGCGGTGCACCCGCACACGCGCCACTCGAAGGGGCAAGAGAAAGCATGCTGCCCAAGGGGTATACTGACCCGTCCAGAGCGGATGGCACTAGAAACCACAAATCTCCATTTAAATTGGAAAAAGTGAGAGGACAGGGGGTAGATGCAAATCTCGGAGAACGAGCCGGTGGATGAAATGAGACAGCCAGGGACGCGGCTCCCAAAGGATGGACCGCCACCCGAAGAGGGTGGCTTTCGACCCACAGAGTAGCCACAGGACCGAGCAAAGAATAGATGGTGGAGCGAGGTCTTGCCGGAGTAAGAGACGAGGCCGCAAGGGGATGGAGAGAGGGGGCAGGACGGGACAAGATCGGAGGATCTAGGGAATAAGGAGACGGGAAGGCGGATGAGGGGTCGGGGGGCAGCCCTAGGAGGACCAGGAGGTCGGGCGGACAGGGGGCCGCCCTCGATGTTGCCCGGTGGGGCCCAAGACATAACGACAACTGCGAGGTAAACGAAGGAGGGGTAGAAAAAGGAAGACGTCGGGGAAGACATTTTCCTGGGCCGGCGACTACCGCAGCCAAGACGCACCGCCAGGACGGGGTCTAACCCCATCCGGAAGGGCAAGATCCAGGGGGGGGCATCTTACGTAAGCCGCTGAGAGGGTGCTCCACAAGCAGCATACTTTTTTTTAATATATATATATATATATATCCTTGGAGAGCTCCCCGTAGGTGATTCTGTTGGCGTGGTCATTCCCATCACGTGGCGGAGCCCCTCCGCTCAGGTAAGACTCCTCTCCGCCTCCCATCGACGGTTGTTGGCTTTCCTGGCGTTCCGTCCAGTGGATCCCCCTTCTCCGCCCTTCTCTTCTGGCTGTCTCCCCCGCCTCCTCGTCTTCTCCAGCATCCTGTTCTCGTCGACGGCCTCTCCTCTCTACAGCGGCGTTCTCCTGTCGTCAAGATCCGTTCTCCGTCGGTCCCCTCCCTGCGGTAGCGTCCCTCCTCCGCTGATCTTCATCTCCCTCGGAGAGCTCGGTCCCTGCCATGGCCGGGGACCACTTGGCCGGCTCTGCCTCGACCGCCCCCCTGCTCACAGGTGGTCTCCTCCATTTTCGTCCATCTCCGGTGTCGTGGTCTCCGGACCAGCTGGCCTTGGTCGGTCTGGGTGGCTCGTCCCCCGGGCCTGGTATTGGCCCTTCGACCACGTCTCCCATGCCTTGGCTAGACGTGGATGTCCTGTTCCTCTCTGATGCGGCCGGGTGTTGCCTTTCGCTGGCCGATAGCTCTCCTTCGGCTGTACCCAGTGCCCCCCCACCACTCGCCCCCCTTGTTGCCCGTCCACCACCCCCTCCATGTTTGAATTCAAGCTCCAGATCCCATCCTACCTTCAGCACCTCCCAATTTTTGAATTCAAATTCGAATTCCCCCTTCCTCATCTGTAGGTGGCGAATGCCACGCTGTGCCTATCCAGGTTGTGCCATCTCTACTTGTGTGCCCTGTTAAGCTCCACTTTAGTACACCCCTGACCTCTCACTCGATGCACTTCCTGCAGCCGCAATTTGGCGCCCTCGTGCCCCATGAGTCCCCTCCAGCTGGCGCCCTCGCGCACCTTATGGACCATCCTGCTGGTGCTCTTTTGGGTGCCTAGCTTCGCTCTTGCGCCCGTGGTTGCGCCCTTTTGGGCGGCCAGCTCCCCGTGCAAGGTATGCTCCCCTTCGCTGGTCCGGGTGGTGTGCACTCCCTCCTGGCGATGCCTTTTTGTAGCTTGCTCTCGGTTATACGCCCCGTGCACCTTTCGGCCCTTCCTGCTGATCTGTTGGCGTTCGCACCATTTTGCTCGCCCATGATCTCCGTCGGCGATCACCCTTCAAATCTGTTTCATCTCCTATCGTCCTCTTCATCTATAGCGGATGGCGACCCCTCGTCCCGGCCTAGCCTTGGGCTGGCTGTGGTGCGTTCTTCTATCGTGCCACCCCTAACGGCCCCCGTCCCTGCTGCTCGCTTGTCCAACGTTCCTACCACCATGTCTTACGCTGACAAACTCAGGCCGGATCGGGTTGCCACCACCTTCTTCCCTTCGGCAGAAGTCGCCCTTTCGGACATCGATTACCCTACTCTTCCCGATGCCCAGGACATTCTTGTGCCTTTCACCCAGGCTGAAATCTCAGTATTGTCCACATCTTTCCCGCACACGTTTGTCCTAAAATTCTCGAGTGGCTGTCCGAAACAGACGCGAGTTCAGGAAGTCATCGCCGTCTGGGGTCTCTCCTCGGGGTACATAGTGGCGCCTATGGACCCTAAACATATGTTCCTCCACCTGTCATCGGTCAGTGATCACATAAATGTCTAGAGCAGAGGAACCAGCATAATTGACTCACACATCATAAAAATTGTCAAATAGTCTCCAAACTTTAAACCTAATGTAGATTCGGAGATCGTATCTGCGTGGGTCACCCTCTCGAACCTCCCCCTTATATGCTTCACCCCAGCGGCTATGAGGAGGATTGCCAACTCCTTTGGGACGTTCGTGGCCATAGCTGACGAAACGTAAAACCTCACTAAAGGCAATTATGCTAAAATCTGTATGGAACTTGACTTATCCCAGGATCTCCCTAATTATATCCAAATCTTGCTCGGCCACACAACTCATACTCAACGGATCATTTATGACAACAACATCACCTACTGTATATATTGTCATATACGAGGCTACGCCACCGAATACTACTTTCGAGCGTACCCAGAACACAAGAAGAAAGCTAGCAGAAAGAACGACCTACCTCAAATGAACAGGAACCTTTAACAGTGCCACCAATCCCCCTCCTCCCCTTACCTAATTCCTGCATTCGGTTTGAAGCTAGCTCAGGAAACACTCAATCCCAACTCCAAAAATAAACCTCCAACGATAAAGCTATTGTGCCATTCTCTTCACCAGTCCTCAAACTCACCAACAAATTCAACATCCTAGCACCCTCCCTCCCAAACGACTCTTAGGATATAGTCATCTTCGATGCTCACAACCCTGATGGGGATCTGGAGAGTAACGATGCTCAGGAAAGGGATGTTGACCCTTCCACACCGGAGACCCTCGCAGAACTGAGCACCACCTTCCTCCCAATCAGAGACCATAATTTATGCAAATGGGCTGGCCAATATTGGCTGAGCCCCGGTGTCTAGGATGCAACAAGCCATCGAGGCGGGATTAATCAATTCAAACAACTACTTTGGAGCCCTGGCTAAAATAGTTGGAGAGGAATATTTGCTCCCGACTGAGAACACAGCTGATCATCCCCAGGGCAGAAACAATAAAGCGGGCGACAAGGTGTCAGTCACCTCCAAGAAATCATAAAACACATGCTCTACAGGGGGAACGGCTAGGACCAATCGGTCAGCCACGAAACTTGCTAAAAGCTTCCTTCCTAGTAACTTAAATACTTAACATCCTCTCTTGGAATGTTAGGGGCCTCACGAACAAACCCACCTTGATAAGACAAATCAATCTCAAGAAAATTCACAAAATTGATATCTTTGTGATCATCGAACCTAAAATCCTTCCTAAAAAACTCAAGTCCATCCAGCTGCAACTTCGCTTCTCCTCGTCCATCATCGGATGTCAAGACATATGGATCCTTTTTGGGGCCGATGTTAAGAGCGGCATCATCCACGACTCGAGACTGGCCCTCTCATGTTGGATGGAACATCCTATACTTCATTCCCTCTCCCTCTTTTCTGCAGTTTATGACAGTTACGATATCCCTGATCGGAGACAGATGTGGGACGTCCTAATGTACACCCACCAAAACTACATCAATCTTCCCTGGCTCTGCATTAGCGATCTCAACGCTATTACCCGCAGAGAGGAGAAGTCAGGAGGTCGTACCCCTACCCCGGCAGCCACTCATGAGTTCACCAGCTTCATATTTTGCACTCAATTGTCTACCCTTCAATACACCGGCAGTGCCTTCACCTAGTGTAATATGTAAGAAGGCGCCCATTGACAATACTCCCGGCTTGAACGTGCCCTCATCAACCAAAAGTGGTCAGATTTGGAGATCATCTCCAATCTATCACACCTTAACACAACTGAGTTAGACCACTCCCCTCTCCTCTTTGAGATTAGCAGCAAATTGACCCTGATAAAAAAAGCTTCCACTTCTTCGACTTTTGGATCTACCACCCACAGTTCCAGAACATTATTGCCACTGCCTGGAGTGTCACGGACACCCTTCAGCCCCTTGCCCGCGTAGCAAACAAACTCAAAAACACCAAAAAAAGCTTTCATTGTTTGGAGTAAAGAAGCGTTCGAGGATATTTTCCAAGCAATTCGCACTACTGAGGATGACATTACCGGTACGGAGGTAATCTTCGCCAACAATAGATCTCCGACGGCACGTACCTCTTTGAACCTTACCAGAGCGCTTTTGAAATTCTGCATGAAAATTGAGATAGAATTCTGAAAACAGAAAGCTAGGCTGAAATAGAAGAGCGATAGAGACAAAACTACTAGCTATTTCCACTCCTGTATCTAGGGGCGCAGACAGAAGCTCAACCTCCACCAGATTGCTAATGAGAATGGGGACATTATCAAAGATCAAAGGGGTATCCAATTGGCGGCTGCTGATTTATATTCTCATTTGTTCACCAAAGTTGGTATCACTAGAGACGAGGATTTCCTAGCAGCGATCCCCACCTGATAGAAGACAGAGACAACATCCAAATAGAGCTTATCCCTTCTGTATAGGAAGTCAGAGACGCTATGTGGGCCATTGGCAAATACAGCGCCCCGGGCCCTGACGGGTTTTTTGGAGTATTCTTCTGATTGTGCTGGAACATCATCAAGATAGATATCCACGAGGCAGTCATTGCCTTTTTTCAAGGAGCCAGGTACCCCAGATCGATTTCTTGTGCGAACCTGATTTTTATCCCCAAACAGGACAATCCGGAGACCTTTAAATACTTCTGCCCTATAAGTTCGTGTAACTTCACCAACAAAATTATATCCAAGATTATTGCCAATCGCGTGACCGAGATCCTCCCCATAATTATTTTCGAAGAGCAGAGTGGTTTAGTTCGCGGTCGGAACATCTTAGACAACATTCTGATGGCCCAGGAAATGATCACATGCATGAAATTTTCAGCTAGAGGTAGGAATATTGCCATCAAGCTGGACATGAAAAAGGCGTACGATAGGCTGGACTGGCAATTCATGATTTTAGTTTTCAGGGCCTTCGGGTTTTCGGAAACCTGGACCAACATCGTATGGAGATCTATCAGCAATTCGTGGTTCTCTACGGTCATTAGCGGTCAAGCCGATGGCTTCTTCAAATCTAGCCACGGTGTCAGGTAAGGCAACCCGTTATCCTCCACCATATTCATTATCGTTGCTGAAGTGCTGAGAGAAATCTGAACAAAATGGGGTGCTTTCTAAATTTCCAGCACTTTCATACCGCTAGCGGCTACCCGATCATTACCCGCCTGGCATACGCGAATGATATCCTCATCTTCTCCTCGGGGGATGTCGAGTCGGTGGAGGTGGTCCATAACACACTATAGAGATACTCCAGCTGCTCTGGTCAGCGTGACAATTCCAGCAAAAGTGTCATTTATGTCCGCCACAAGACCAACAGAGAATACTTCTCCACCCTTACCAACATCACTTCCTTCTCTGTGGCGTACCCATATTTCTATTACTTGGGATACCCGTTGGTGTACGGCAGATCCAGCACGGGCATCTTTGAAGGGCTGGTGGGTAAGATTAGGAATAAACTTAAGGGGTGGCACAATGCCACTTTATCGCCAGGCAGGAAGATGATTCAGATACAGCATGTGCTTTCCTCTATCCCCATTTACACCTTAGCCGCTTGCTGTCCCCTAAGAAGGTGCTTACATCTATTGAGAGCTTATTCACCAACTTCTTCTAGGTCACTGTAACGGTAATGACAAGCACCAATGGGTGAGTTGGGACTCCATGACAAGACCTACGGACGAAAGAGGTCTTGGATTTACAAGGCTGTCGTATGTCGTTGATGCTTTCTCGATAAACCTGTGGTGGAAGCATCGAGTGAGTTGAAACCTCTGGGCGCAGAACATGAAGGCCAGATATTTCAAGCACAAATACTCGTCCGATGCAGATTTGAACTGCAGATCCTCCGCGTCTTGGAGGCACATCCTTAAGGGTCGAAACCTTGCTGAACCTCTGATCCGTCTTAAGCTGGGCTCGGGCGAATCATCCTTATCCTACGAACGTTGGTCCGGTAATATTCTCTTACCTAAGTTACTGGGGTACCTCCTCACATTATCATTAGCGACATATGGGATCCCTCGGGCATCTGGAATTGGGACATGGTTCAAGATTATAATAGAGAAGTGGCTGCTACTTTGCTCCTCGATGTCGGGCATCAGATCAGGTCGGAGCCCAACATTCTGTAGTGGTTAATTTTGGCTAATGGATTCTTCTCGATTGCATCGGCCAGAAGTGTAGCCAGGGGCATCGGGGTGCCTTTCCCATCATCGAGTCTTTCAATCTGTGAGACTCGTCTCACAGTATCAGTATTTGTATACGGATACATATTTTGTAGTGTATTTCGTATTTTCTTGGTTTTCGGAACACTTTAAAAAATTTCAAACTTATAGATTTTTTTTGTTGACCAGCAGATCGCCAGTATACCAGTGTATATCAATGGCATACCGTCCTGACAGATGTTCTATATTTTAGATATTTTTGATTTCAGATATTTTCATAAATAGTATTTTTGATATTTTCGTGAATAGTGTAGATGCATTCTATTATCCAATGGATACTTGATTTTCTTTTGATGGCTAGGATTGACTTAGAACTTTACATGGATCACCATCCAACGATTATGATTAATCCTCCTTCTATAAATACCCTTTCACTTTCTCTCTCATCTCTCTTTTTATTTTTTTCACTCTCTCTTCATTTTTTCTTCTCTTATCTCCCCTTGGAGTTTGCCAAGAGCTTGGCCTTGAGCCCTAGAGTGTCGTTTCGTACCCCTCTTAGTGGTAGAGTAGAAGATTAGTCTTGGAGCTTAACCTAGGCAAGTACATATTGCCAAATCTTGAATAATATTTTGCTGTCATTTTTGTTTGTTCGATTCTTTTCCTTGTATGATTCTAAGTCTCTTTAGAGCTTAAATTTTTTGATTTTGATGGTTACATGTTTGTAGATCTAAGTTTTAAGACTTTTCTTGTTTTTGTGGTTTTGATCTCTATAAGTTTGTTATTTCCAAAATCTAATGGTTCCATGTTGTGAGAAATTTTGTTCTACCCAATTTTGGCTTTTGAACCGCTCGATTTCGACTTTGTATGAGAAAGTTATGCTATTTTCGTGTTCATGGGTTCCCCATACCTTCGATGCTGTGGGAATGATGAACACTGCCGTGCGCCTGCGTGCTCTGTACGCCGTAGATAATTTTTCCTACGCGCACAGTGCGTTTCGCTTGCCGCACGTGCAGTAGGGTTTTCTTGTAGCAAGCCGTGCTTGCGAGCCCTGCACGTTGTGGGCAATTTTGTTGCCACGCGATGCGGAGCCGCACGCCTGCGCACTGTGGGCAGTTTTTCTGCGTACTGTAGGCAGTTTTCCTATGCACCGTGTGTAGTTTTTCCAGTGCGCGCAGTGTGCCATGCGCAGATGGCTATTTTTACCCATTTTAGCTATTTTATGGCCAAAATCTTGAAAAACTCAAAACATGAAAGTTGTAGATCTTTTTTTGGCTTCAAGAATTTTTATGTCTCACTTTAATTATAGTTACGCAAATCACCCATGAAAGGTCTTTGATCTTCCTTGTAGGTTTTCTATACTTGGCCAATTTGTGACGACCCAACTTAATAACTTGATATTTTCTTTAGCTATAGTGAATTCTTAACATGACTAGATGACCTTGTATACTTAGAGAATAATTGTACGTCCTATATACCCTTGACACTAACTTATGTTCATGTGTTCTTCTATACTCACTATATGTTGCTACGCCCTCCCAGATTTATTATACTTTACAGTCTATGCCATGTTCAATACGTACTTGATACTGACCCATCGTGGTGTAATCTTATACATGTCCTTTCCTAGCTCACTAGATAGTGGCCTGTCATGGTGCACTCTTGATTCCAGTACATGTCCAGTTACCTTAGTGGCTCGTCGTAGCGCACACCGGTCTTGATGCTTGTCTTGATATTGTCATGTCTTGTTGTGGCTTGTTATAGTACACGTTCTTGTTTGTCTAGTCTCGCATGTCTCTTATCTAGGATGGATTCTGCGGAATGCTACACCCAAAATCCTGAATAAAAATGTTAGGAACTATACAACTAGCTTGATTATCTTGATCATTGGGAAGTGAGATTTTTCTGGTTACCTGCACCCCTTGTTTCATAGTCTTATATATATATACGAGGGATTTGGAGCTATCTGTCATGATGAGCACACTTCCAACATACCGTCAAGTGGGGCACCTCCTTAGGACACATGTATCTTACTGCAGTGTGTCTGCTATACTTATTTTTTTGGCTTGGATCATTCGGGTAGTCTGCAGGGCAGGTAACTGGATCGAATTTTTCAAACTTGCATATGTTAGTAATTAGTATTGTGACAACCCTAGTTATCTAAAGTATCAAGCCGTATTCATTATTTGGCCATGATTGATGGATGCAGTCCATTCCTGTTTAGTCTAGTCTTGCTCCAGTTTATCTTATTGCTGTACTTAGCTTCCTGCTATTTTCTCACATGCTATTATTTTTGCTACATTCTTAGTTTCACTACATATTTCGCATGCTTGTCCTTACCACTTTTCCCATATGCTCGGTTTTATCACATGCTATATATCATGTATATTCACATGCTTTTTTCTTACATATTTCTAGTTTTCTTTCATATTTCTTTGGTAACTTTACATTATTCTTGTCCTACTTTTACGGCTTTACTTTAGAGTTGCTATGATTTGTATGCTGGTTTTGTTCATAGTTTGGCTTTCTTTGTGGTACTTGCTATTAGGGGTCTGACCCCACTAGTTTTGTTTGGCCAGATATTATAGAGATGGCCGAGGATCTTCCGAACCTTCCACTCATTGGTGATTACCCAGAGCACCAGAGTACCTTGGTGGGTTCCTTCTTTTTGCCCACTAGTTTTGTACATTATTCTTCTTGAGGCTTTTCACCACCGAGCACTTGTTTAGCTCATGTTTGGACTTGACATTTAACCGACGGGTTTAGACATGATGTACATATTCTAGACTATAGCTAGAGCTTATCATGTATGACTATTACTCTTGCTAGTTCTTCATTCTGTATTAATAGCTTTATGATAATTGATATACAATGGTTTGGGACGCTTTACTATTTTATATTCCAAATGATCATACTTCTTAAATATTATTTATTACCTGTGATTGTGATATCTAGGATTCTTGACCTTGGAATGTATGTTGGATTGTAGTAGCGACCCCCATCTTTACAGCTTATACGTTATTTCAGAGTACTGGAGTACTTTGGTATACGTAGCTGGCCTAGTCCGTCCCTACTTGCCAATATTCTGGTTCTGGGCCATGACATAGGTTTTAGTAGTGGCCCATGTAGGTCTGATTTATCAGATATGTGAGGGTTGCTGGTAGTTATCTTAATCATAAATCATCTTTATTGATATCCTTCATATTTTAATCTACATCTGTTCCTTCGACTTTGATATCTACTTTAATAATTGATCCTTTCTGTTCCCTCGATTTGATCGTTGTGTCCTTTAACTTTTAGGGGCACTGTTCTTAATCCTTCGGACCATCTTGTTTGGGTTTTGCCGATGGCAGGTCAGCAATCTTCTGTTAGGCCAGTTATGGAGGATCAGTCACAGCATTCAGGGGCAGAGTTGACCCAAGGACAGAGATACCAGTTCTCCCTGTTCAGCCAGCAGTGCCAGTTTAGCTAGAGTAGCAAGAGGGGGTTGTTCTAGCGCAGATGGGCATGACCGTCGATAGTTATGCGGTGGAGTTCAACGGGCTTAGTCGGCTTCTCCCTTCTATGATGGAGACCGAGTTGGATCGGGCGAGGAGGTTCCAGCAGGGATTTTATCTAGAGAACATCGTGGGAGTGGAGTATCATTAGTTACAGATTTTGGATGCCGTAATAAGAGCGGCTAGGAGGCATGAGTATGCACCCCAGAGGATTGTGGATAAAGTTGAGGGCCAGAAGAAGCCTCGCATTCAGAAGGGATCATCTTTCCAGTCGTCGGCACCAGTTCCAGCAGTTTGAGCTTTGAAGATTGGATCTCCGAGGGGACCGGCTCCGGCGGCTTCCCTTCAGCAGTCATCTCAGCTGCGTCTTCAGTAGCTGAGGAAGTCTACTTCAGTTGGATGTTCTCATTATGGGAAGGCAAGACATGTGTTCTCAGAGTGCCGTAGGTCTCAGGGCTTGTGCCTAGCTTGTGGAGTATTAGACCACAAGATTAAGACTTGTCCTTAGAGAAGTTCGGCTGGTTCAGCATCCTTTCAGCTAGTATTACAGTAATTCTGGGTGCTAGTACCGGTTTAGCGGCAGCAGGCTCGGAGACCATTATCGATGTTGTCTCAGCAGTTCCAGCAGCAGAGGCCTCAGCAGTATGCTCAGGCTCAGGCTCAGGTTCAGAGATGGAGAGGTCGACAGCAGCGGGATCCAGTATCCAAAGGCCACATCCGAGGTTACATAATTTCCTTTGAGGAGGCATTAGCAGCAAGGGAGTTGGTTACTGGTACCATTCTAATTCCCTCTCATTCAATTTCAGTATTTAATTCTGGTGTTTTGTATTCGTTTATATTTGCACAATTTGTGACACGGGTTGGATGAAAGCTTGAGACATTGTCTATAAGGTTGAATATACTTATTGGTAACCGTCTTATGGGAGTAGATCGAGTTTATGCCTTGTGTAGAGCCATAATGTGCATGAGGAAGTTTCCCGCTAGGCTGGTAGAGTTTTCTTTGGACGATTATGATGTCATCCTAAGCATGAATCTGGTTGAGTGCTTGACACGCTTTGATAGATTGCCATATATTGGTAAGGTTATCTTTCGTGTTCATAATAGGAAGAAGTTCTCATTCTCAAGAAACGAGGTGGAGTCTTCTTCATTGGTCTTACTGATGGCAGTTCCAGAGGAGGTGCAGTTACCCGGAGTGGTTTATGAGTATCCATAAGTATATCCCAATAAGCTTATGGGTTTGCCTTCAGCTCGCGAGATTAGTATTATATTCATTTGTTTCCGGGAGCAGAGCCAGTATCAGTGAGAGTTTACAGGATGTCCCCTTCAGAGTTGTTGGTGCCGTATCAGGCTATTGAGGAGCTTAGGATCAAGGGATTCATTCATGCTAGTAGATTGCATTAGGACTCCATCCCTTTGAGAAGGAGAAGGATGGTTCATTGTGTATGGTTAATGACTATCGTTAGCTTGACGCGGTGATCGTGAAGTATAGGTATTCCTTGCCAAGGATAGATGTATGTTTGATCAGCTGAGTAGTACAGTTATATTTTTAAAGATTGAATTGCGGTCCAGATACCATTAGATTAGAGTCAGAATATATCCAAGGCAGTATTTAGATCTCATCATATCGAGAATGAGTGCAGGAAGCATCTTCGCATGGTACTCTAGATGTGTCGGGACCATAAGAAGAACTATTAGACGTATGATCCTGAGTTAGCAGTGGTTGTGTTTGTCCTCAAGACGTTGGAGTCATTATCTGTATAGGGATCGAGTCAAGATTTTCACCCAGAGGGATTTGTGCATGCAGCAGAGGATATAGCTAGAGTTGACGTCATATATTGATGTTGACCTTCTATACCATCCAGAGAAGGCAAACGTCGTTGCAGAAGCTTTGAGCATGAGACCCATAGTCTATTTCTTGACGGAGCAGCATTACTTTTGGGAGGATCTACAGGAGATGGGCATTGAGGTAGTGCTACCTAGTGAGACAGCTATGATGGTAAGCTTGCAGGTTCAGTCTACCATTGTGGAGAGGATCAGAGCAGCTCAGTCAGGGGATGCTAGGCTTCAGTAGCTCAGACCAGAGTGTGTGGCAGGGCGCAGAGCAGGGTTATGCGTTCATGATGAGGGGATACTCCGATTTGGGAGTCGTCTTTGTGTGCCGAGTGGAGATATTCGACAGGAGATTATGACAGAGGTCCACAGTTCTCAGTACTTAGTTCATCAAGAAAGTGCACATATACCGTGATATCCGTCAGCAGTTCGGGTGGAATGATAGGAGGAGGGGGAGACAGCTCGATTTGTCTCTCGGTGTTTGGTTTGCCCGCAGGTAAAGGATGAGCATCATAAGTGCACATTTTTTTATACTGCACTGTGCACGCGTGTCTCCTTCCTCTGATACGAGTCGTGCCCTCGTGGACACGTCGTGGTGACGTATCAGGGACACAAACGTATTGTCCTACTTTGGGCGAAACATGGGGACACGAGCACGTGTCATAATTTGACTCGTGTCGTGTGCACAAGTCCATGGCATGTACGTACCACACTGTCAGTGTACTGTTTCATGTGCTCGTGTGTTAGATTGTTTTGGACACGTTTGTGTCCAGTTTATAGACACTAGGACACTTGTGTGACACATACACGTATGCACTATTATTTACCAAACTATTAAACTGATTATTAAATGTGTTTTGATTTCGAATTGGTGTTTTCCCCCAATTTCTGATACTAAGTTCTGAAAACTGATTTTCTGAGAATTAAATTGTGTTTAAAATTGATTTTTGAATGATTAAATTATCATGTTAGATCATACATTTATGTCTGAGTTTAGTCTACATGTTAGGATTCATGGTAGCATTGGATTTATGGGTTTTCGAATGCAAATAGACTGTCTAACCTGGAAACTGATACACTGATTTCTAATATCACACACTCATACATACACAAACCTGAGAACCTATACCTATCTACTGCTGTACAGATTTTTCTATACACACACACACATGAACACTGACCTGAGAACCTATGTTGTAATCTAACACACACACACACATGTCATGTTAAACTGTACACAGGAAACTTGAGACACACACACACACAGAAATCTGAGAACACCCTATATGTCCAGCTACCTACACACACATGCACTCTAAAACTGAGAATACACCACTGTATACACACACACATGGCACACACACACCCTACAGCTACTGTCTTTCTCCTTCGATACAAAACTATATTTCATAAAATTTCTTGGGTTTCGTGTCAGATATGTGCTCCGTGTGTCCAAGAAATTTTATGTCAAATCGTGTCGTGTACAGTGTGCATGACACCTCGAGTAGCAGGGCATCGAGCGCACTGCCCGTGCTGCGTGTCCAATAAGAAATCGGACACGAAGACGACATGATTTGTGTTCAGTGCAAAACAAAATCAAATCACACATATATAGCTACAATAGTGTTTAAATAGTTTTCAAAAATATGAAATAAAAGTTCTCTTTGGCATTTCAACAAAAACATACAAATAGGAAATGATACGTGTCTGATACGGACACAAAATTGATGCAAAACTTCACCAATCACACACCACAGCTAGAGGACACCTAGATCTAGGCTATTATGCAAAGAAATCAGGATTAAAAGATAGTTTAAGGTATTTACTTATAGAGTATCAATGACAAGGAAAAAGCCCAAAATAGGAAGATTCCTCTTGCAAGCCAAAAGCTCCAAATTGTACCAAATATGAGATTTCTTTCCACGAACAGAAAATAGAGTGAGATTAGGTTTTAATGCAAAAAACTAGAGTCAAAAAGAAATTAAAATGAAAGAGTTATGGATTGGGGAAGAAGGACCAATACCTCTCACTTTCCAAAAGTTACTTTAATGCAAAAGAGGCAAGAACTAGGAAAAGAGATTAAATAGGGGGGATCCCTATGTGGTCGGCCATAAAGGAGAAATTAGGGTTAGGGTTATGACTAATGGGCTTGGGCCAAGTTACAATGATAAAGAAAATCAATCCATAAGTCAAAACTCCATGAACCTAATCATTTATTCTCTATATGAAACTTGATTCAAAATAACTTAACTTGGGTTGACATAAGTTAGACTAGGGTCCCACCACGCTAATCAAGTCACCATAGCTAAAGTCAACATCTAGGTTTGTCTCCAAAGTCTCAACTAGCAAGGGTCAAAACTAACAACCATCACTCCAATAATTCAAAATAAATCTAAAATTTTCAAAATGACCAAAATACCCTCAAGCTAAAATGTGATAGTGACACGTCTATAGGGTGAACAACAGCGAGCTGGTAGAGTTGAAGAAGCAAATGGATGAGCTGCAGGACAAGGGCTTCATCCGATCGAGTTCTTCACCATGGGGTGCAACGGTACTCTTTGTACCGAAGAAGGATGGGTCGATCAGGATGTGTATCGACTACAAGGCACTCAACAACCTCACGATCAAGAACAAGTACCTTTTGTCGAGGATCGACGATCTCTTCGATCAGCTGAGAGGGGCGAGGGTATTTTTTTAAGATTGATCTGAGGTCAGGTTACCATCAGGTGTAGGAGAAGAAGGAGGATATCCCGAAGACCACATTTAGGATGCGGTATGGCCAGTTTGAGTTCATGGTAATACCGTTTGGGTTGACTAATGCCCCGGCAGTATTAATGAACCTGATAAACAAGGTGTTCAACCAATACTTGGACAAGTTTGTGGTGGTTTTCATCGATGATATCCTAGTGTACTCGAAGACTGAGGAGGAGCATGAGGAGCACTTAAGAGTGGTTCTGGAGACTCTCAAGAGGGAGGAGCTTTATGGCAAGCTCTTGAAGTGTGAGTTCTTTCTGGACAGAGTTGACTTCTTGGGTCATGTGGTGACTGGAGATGGGATCTTAGTTGACCCGAAGAAGATCATGGTAGTTGAGGTTGGTCAGCTCTGAGTTCAGTAGCAGAGATCAGGAGCTTCTTGGGATTGGCAGGCTATTATAGGAGGTTCATGCAGGATTTCTCCCAGATTGTAGAGCCATTGACTAGGCTGACCCGGAAGGACGCAGAGTTTGTCTGGTCAGAGGAGTGTCAGGTCGCTTTTGATGAGTTGAAGAAGCGGCTGACGACAGCTCTGATTCTGACATTACCATCAAGATCAGGAGGGTTCACTATCTACAGTGACGCCTCAGGGAAGGGTTTGGGTTGTGTCTTGCAGCAGAATGGGAAGGTGATTGCCTATGCTTCCAGGCAGTTACGTCCGCATAAGAACAACTACCCTACCCACGACTTGGAGTTGGTAGCAGTTATATTTGCTTTAAAGTTGTGGAAATACTACTTATACGGAGAAAGGGTGGAGATCTTTACAGATTATAAGAGCTTGAAGTATGTATTTACACAGAAGGAGCTCAATATGAGGCAGCGCAGGTGGTTGGAGTTGATGAAGGACTTCGATATTTTACTACAGTATCATCCAGGGAAGGCCAATGTGGTTGCCGATGCCTTGCGTAGGTATCCGACAGCCATGTGTTTGACTCTGGATCGTCACTTTATAGCAGATTTAGATAGCCTGGGGATTGAGGTGATTGTGCCAGGAGTTCAGATACAGATATGGGGCCTTCAGATTCAGTCGGACTTGATGGAGAGGATGAAGTCGACACAGTTCGAGGATGTCGCTCTGCGGTGTATCCGATAGCATGTTCGAACAAGGCTGGTGGATGATGAGTTTACTCTTGCAAAGGATGGCGCATTGAGGCACGGTTCCAGGCTGTGTGTGCCCAGTGGAGAGCTCAGGGAGCTGGTCATGTAGGAGGCCCACCGATTTTAGTACTCTATACATCCAGGTGCCAACAAGATGTATAGGGATCTGAGGGAGCACGTCTGGTGGTATGGGGTGAAGCGGGAGGAAGGTCGCTTCGTTGCCAGATGTTTGGTCTGTCAGCAGGTAAAGGCAAAGAGGCAGAGGCCAGGAGGTTTGTAGCAGTCATTGCCCATTCCAGAGTAGAAGTGGGAGAACATCACGATAGATTTTGTTTCTGGATTGCCGCATACACCATGAGAGAAAGACGCGATTTGGGTCATCGTAGACAGGTTGACTAAATTGGCCCACTTTCTGCCATTTAAAGTAGGTACGTCTACGGAGAGGTTAGCAGAGATGCATACGCGACAGATTATCAGGATTCATGGAGTTTCGGTGAGCATTGTCTTGGATCGGAATAGTCGCTTTACTTCCTATTTTTGGCGGAGTCTGCAGACTAGTTTGGGCACTCAGACGGACGGACAGTCAGATTGAACTATTCGGACACTCGAGGACAAGCTGCGGACATGTGTTTTAGATTTTAGAGGATCATGGAAGGATCATGTGCACTTAGTAGAGTTTGCATACAACAACAGTTTTCAGGCCAGCATTGAGATGTTACCGTTCGAGTCACTGTACGGACGCATATGTCGTACACCCTTATCTTGGGATGATGTTGGAGAGCGAGCATTATTGGGACGTGAGATGGTTGTAGATGCAGCCGAGAAGGTGAAGCTCATCAGAGACCGGATTCGCGTAGCACAGGACAGCCATCGGCACTGGGCCGATAGCTACCGCCGACCTTTGGAGTTTGAGGTACAGATTAGAGATAGGATTAGAATTAGAAGTTGTTTTGTTTGTGATTTTGTTTGATCATGTTTGAATATATTAGTAATTGAGACCTTGTTTGTGATTAGGTTAGAGATCTAGTTTTCTTAAGGATATATCCGACACGTGGTACGATATGTTTTGGTGGAGGTGGGAAGCTTAGCCCGCGCTTCATCGGACCTTTCGTGATCAGCGGGAGAGTCAGTGACGTGACTTACAGGCTAGACTTGCCACCTACACTAGTGGGATTCCATAATGTATTCTACGTGTCGCAGCTGAGACGGTATGTGGCAGATCCTAGCCATGTACTCGATCACTCAGAGATTGAGGTAGGGCCTACTCTTAGCTATCCAGAGCAGCCTGTAGAGATTCTGGATCAACGAGAGAAGGTTCTGAGAAACCAGGTGATACCCTTGGTTCGCGTCGCTGTAGAAGGATGAAAATTTTAGCAATAATGCCTTATACGCCCAAGCCAATAATGACATATGCACCCAAGTAAACTCATATGCTTCCAAGTCACCCTGTGAAGCTCCACGCACCCAAGTCACCCTGTGAAGCTCTATGCGCCCAAGACAAGCTTCCCTAGAAAGAGAATGTATAGCCCTATTTCAGGCTATGCGCCCAAGCCAGAATAGCCCCTGACTTGGTCGAAGCCACGATCAAAACATGCACCGAAGCATACGGCTACGTCTGTCACCACGAGCAGTCGTATACCGAAGCATGCGGCCACGTCAGCACTACGATCAATCCACGACCACGCAGCTTGCATGCGCCTACATCCTATGCGCCCAAAGCAAGACCATGCGCCCACATGAAAACCAGTGTGTTTTCTCATGTGGGCGCATAACATCATTCCAGCTCAAGAACGACTATAAAAAGTGGGTTCATCCCTCTTCATAAGACAGAACGGAGAGGATTTTCAAGAGTAAAATTGTTGCACTTCTTTCCAGTGAGCCGAGAGTTAGCAATTTTCTTAGGTTTTCTCCCAATTTTGTAATCGGAGTGTCAACGGAGTAAAGAAGCAACTGCCGCTCGATCTCCATCGTCTCATTCCCCAGAATTCTTTTTGTACTCGGGGATCCTCAGCGCAGGATCTCTCAGGCGTACTCGATTTGTGGTGCCTTACGCCAATAAAGAAAAGACAACATTTCTTCTTCTTTTTATGTGTGTCCACAAAAATGGTGACTCTGCTGGGGACTACCTTTTCCTCTGAAGAGAAGATGGTGACGCAATCCGATACCGACAAAGTGGGGAGCACTCAGAAGATGCTGATCGTAAAGTTCGATCAGCAGGCGTTCGAAGAGATGCTCTCGAGGGACGGCTCTACTCCCTCAAAATCAGTAAAGCCAAACAAGTCTCGCAAGACTTGGCTTCCGAAGGCTTGCGGTGTATATCCTGCCAGTGTCATAATAGATATACAACTGGAGGACTCTGTCACATGGGCGTATGGCTTTTCCACAGAAGCTCCCCAAGTGAAGAAGGCTCATACCGTTCCGGGCTCTACTAGCTCAGCGACTTCTCTCTTGTGCAACCAACAACAGAGTGTTCGACACTCGAGACTTGGCAAAGAAAAGCACTACGATGCCAAGAATTGGGGTGTTCGACACTCTGGGCAAACCCAGCGAGGCTCACAAACGAAAGAGAAAAAGCTGAAAGAAAATAGCACTGCTCCACCAAGCATGCGCCCAAAGCTATACGCCCAAGGGGGTATGTGGGCGCATAACTCTAATCAGGAGGTTTTGTCTTCGACAGATTGGGCATCCAGGGTTATGCGCCCAAGGCTATACGTCCAGGCTCAACTGATCCATACTATGCACCCCCATCAAGAAAGCTCAGACATGCTGCCAAGAAGCATGCGCCCAAAGCCAGTCTCCAAGGCCTATGCGCCCACAGCAAAAAGACAGGCCCCAACGCGTATAGCACGAGGCTGTCTTCAAGGACATCACAGAACTTAGGTGTGGGGGTTGCCCCTGCACGTGAACTAAGTCTAGATGCGCCAACTCTCCTTACAAACCTGCATGCAAAGCTCGGCGATGCATGCAACATGGGTTGTAAGGCAAAACCCCCTTTCGCTGACTTATACGACATGATAAATCATCAACGTAAAGCAAGAGAGGATATAACAATTCATGGTGCACATCCGTGCACCAGTATTGTCATCAACTGTTGCTGCTCCAAAGCAACAAGAGTGCCTCAGAGACAGTCCATGTTTCGACGACTGCATTTCTCTGACGATGAAAAGCCGCTGTGTGTTTCATCCAACATGGCTTCATGGGGTCCCCCTTATGGAAGCCCCAATCAAAGACGGTGGACCACGAACCCAACTTTCTCTCTCAGTTTCGCGAGAAGATGAAGAAGAAGTCTACCAACAGATGGCCAGCAGGCTGTTACATCTGAAGGAGTCTATATGGGTACTCGGTCAAAGGCGAGATTTCGTATAGATGACGAAGACTCCCAAGCTGGGGGTAGTATTCCCTCATAGTCTGAAGCGGATGACCTTCACACTGGGGTAGCTTTCCAGAGGACGACGATCCCTTCAAGTTTGATGGTGACTATCTACCTCCTCTACCTGAAGATAAGGGACTTGTCAACTCAGAGATAGACAGTATTAGCACCAGTTGTACTGTTTCCTCTGTTCATCCTCGTATGTTATCTATATACATGGCAGACGGAGAAAGACCTGAAGAAGCCAGTGATCAGACCAGCAAACGGCTAGAGGGTCTTGAAACAACATTTGCCAAGATCACTGATATGCTTACCAGTATCATGGCGGTCCAAGCTGCTGGGGCCGTTCCCCAACCTCAATAAAACATCTCGGCTCATGCTAGTCTGGCTCATTGCAACAACCCTCCTTCACTACAAAAGGAGTATCATTCTGTTGCACCTCCCACAAATCTTACAAATACTGGGGGTGGTCCTTCGCCAACGACGCCTGACAACCGTTCAGCAGCCGTTTCCAACACCTGCTCAATCAATAGAATGCAATTGATTCTCTGGTTGCCCGTCTCGATACCATCTCACATAAAGACGAGCTTCTGAAGATGGGGATATCTCAACCTTATCCTCCTGAATGGGAGAATGCTACTTGCCCTCCTAACTACAAGCCGCTGACGCTAAATTCATTTGACGGGTTGACTTCTCCTCGTCAACACATTACATACTTCAACACGCAGACTCTACACTTACCCAGGGATGATCCGTTCTTATCAAAGTTGTGTATTAGCACCTTGCAGGGGGTAGCTTTTAAATGGTTCTGCAGTTTGTCTGACGGTTGTATCAATTTATTTAAAGACTTGGAGAGGTTGTTCCTCAACAGATTTTACGAGAGTGGCATGTACGTTAGTATGTCCACCCTCATCGAGACCAAGCAAAGGAGGACAGAGTCTATCATTGCCTTCATCGAACGCTTCAGGCGGCTAGCACTAAAGATGCCCTTCGGCATACAAGACTCAGAACTTATGGATACTTGTCGACATAACTTCCTTCCTACAGTGAAGTTCTGTCTAGGTATACATAAGTATGATACATGGCCCGCTTTTATTAGGGCCGCTGATGCAGCTGAAAACAACGTTCCTAATTTGGAATTACTGGGGTTAAAAACACCCAAATCTGAAGACAAGGGCAAGCATCCTCAAATTATCCCTGTCCGTGGGGATAAAGGGAAAGAAGTCCTGAAGGTCGACACTTCCAAAGGAGCCTCCAATTCTCAGGCGCCTTCGATAAGCCTAAGAAGACCTTCTCCTTTAACGAAGACGATGTCATTACCATTTTTCATACATTGACGAAGGATAATAAACTGACATTGCCACCACCACGATGTCCTGCAGAGGGGAACCAACTCAACGATCCCAAGTACTGTCTCTATCATCAGTACGTGTATCATTCCACCAAGGACTACATCGTCCGGAAGAAGAAGATACAACAGCTTATCGACAGCCAAGTGATCAACCTCGAAGCTGAAGACAAGGTCGTATCTTCTAACTTGGTCTCTCTTCAGTTTGGTTACTTTCCTCCCACAGAAGTCCCAGACGGCATGGTACCGATCCCCAAGGCGATAATGGAAGTCGTCAACCTACCACCAGCTCGCAACTCAACCTTGGTGCCACTCACGACTGAACGCGGTGAGATCATGTGGGTCCATCCGGACCTTGTGCAAGAGATGACACAGGGTGTAGTATCTCCCAAAGCAAAAAGGGACAAGAAATACAAGTCATGCCATATGGTGTCTTCTCCTATCTACGAGGTTCTATTTGGCGAGACGCAACCGGCGAAGGCTTATCTTCGGACGTAAGATCCCGCACAAGAAGAAGCAGTACCTTCTCAAGCTCCTGCTGCCCCTACAAGCTCAGAAGCCAGCCCGTCTAAGCCTTCAACTATCGACAAAGCCAAGCAGAAGGAGACACGGTTTGACAAGTCTCTGAAGGTGCCAGCTCCCGAAGGCATAGATCGGCCCTACAACTTTGACATACTGGCACAGCTGGCCAATACACTTGCCAGGTTGTCTCTGTTCGATCTATTGCGACTATCCAAAGAAACACAGAAGGCCTTAAGTGAGGCATTACTACATGCAGCCTCTTATCCCGCTGAAGTCAAAGCCCCCGCTAAAGACCATGTCCTATCGCCCCATTGCTATAGTACTATTGAAGTGGTTTCCAATATCACCTTTTCACTCAAAAATAATCGTCATAATAGACCCCTGTAATATACAGGGTATATCGGGGCGATCAAGGTGGACCGCATGCACATCGATCCACGATCCTCCCTCATCATCATTCCTAGAAGTTTGCTTCAAATTCTAGGAATCCCTCTACACAAGCTATCTGCAACCAATACAACTATCATGGCTTTCAATGCTGGTCAAAGCCACCCGCTGGGCAAAATCTGTCTCAGTGCCAGATCGATGATCTCCGAACGGAGGTTTCCTACTATGTGATCGATGCCAATGTATCCTACAACGTCTTGTTGGGACGTCCATAGATACATGAGAACATGATTGTTTCTTCCACACTTCACCAGTGCTTCAAGTACGTCAACAGCGACGGTGTGGTGAAGACGGAGTTTATCGATGTCGATCCTTTTAAGGGTATCGAAGCCTACTATCGGGATTCAGTACTTTACCAATCTCAGCCCCCCAGGGATGACAACAACAAAGCTGACAATGAAGCTGAAGCAAGTTTATCCTCCAATGGTGGTCCCCTGATTATCTGAGTCAAAGGACGTACTACTCCAAAAAGTACTCCAAAGCCTCTCATAATCTGGATGAAAAAGAAGAACCCTGACAAGGTCAAACCATTGACCATTACTCTCTGCAAGACACCTCGGGAGGAACCTGCTGAAGTCCGTCCTCCCAATCCTGAAGAATTACCCTACGTGGTGAACTTGGCCAAGACTGTGGCTCCTCTTCCAGATAATGATCCTCTCAATGAGTATATCAATACTCATAAAAATGTACCTTCAGCGGATGAGGTTATCCCTGAAGAAGAACTTGCATATTTTCTTAGTAGAGGTTTATCTTTGAATTACTCCGATGTTTATCAATCTGTAAACCACTACATAGATATGATATACGCTCTAGAGCACGGCATAGGACCACATCTCTGCGTGCCAGTCACGATTCCTCACCTACAAGAAAAAGTTTACCCAGAAGATGTCCACTACTTCATCGTTCCAGCCAGAAAAAAAGGCGAAGAACTAATCATCTTCGGTCGAATAATTGGCGAAAGAAAGTTCGTTCCGGACTCTAATTTTTCCAAGCACAACATGGAAGCTGATTATGACTCTGGAAAAATACAACTTTTTCGATATATTTGGCAGGCCAAGAATACATCGAGAATATGGGATATGACATCAAAAGCGACCAGGAGCTAAATTACGGCCGAGGACGACGGTTGCCAATACGACACTTTGCTCCTCTCGACACTTTGCTCCTCTCGATAAACCTGAGAACTACTATCAAAGGAACGGTGTTGGTTTAGGTTATGTCACTCCTCCAACAACCCCCGAAAGATCAGACAATAAAGCAGATCGTTGTTCTCACTCTTCTGATTCCTGTCTCTGGGACTCAGACTCTAGCATTGGCAACATGTTCAAAGCAACTATGTCCATCAATATGGTTTCAGTTGGCCAAATCGCAGACGATGTCCAATCGATCGAGCTTGAACAAGAAGCTCAAAAGATGGATACTAGGTAGGAGCTGCACTTCGAACAACGTGAACCACCTACCGAAGACGAAGTCATCCAAGTCAATTTAGGAGATGAATCATCATTTAAACCAATCTTCATCAGTAAAAGTCAATCTGGCGATGAACACCAATCTCTTATACAGTTTATAAAAGAATTCATCGACGTCTGTGCATGGAGCTATAAAGACATGCCAGGCCTGGACCCTAAAGTTAGCATGCACCGCCTGAATATTTCGTCTAAAGCTAAGCCAGTGAAGCAGCAACAACGACGATTCCGACCAGATGTCATGGAGGCCATCGAGAATGAAGTCAAGAAGCTCATTGCTAGTGGATTCATTTGCGAAGAACAACACCCTGACTGGGTTCCCAACATCATCCCAATCATGAAAAAGAACGGTAAAGTTTGAATCTGTATCGATTATTGTGATTTGAACTCTGTATGCCTGAAAAATGAGTTCCTTCTACCGATTACCGATGTGATGATCGACAATACCTGTGGCTTCGAGCGGATGTCCTTCAAGGATGGGTTCTCAGGCTACAACCAGATAAAGATGTTCTCCGATGATGAGAAGCACACATCTTTTCGAACACCGATGGGGGTATACTGCTATATGGTGATGTACTTCGGATTAAAAAATGCAGGGGCAATATGCCAGCGAGCCATGAACACAATTTTTTGTGATCATTTGCACAAAATAGTAGAATGCTACGTAAACGATATCGCAGTTAAAATTTGTCTCATAGGCAACCACCTCTAAGACTTGAGAACGGCGTTCGAACTAATGCGTGCACATCAACTCAAGATGAATCCAACTAAGTCCTTTATGGGAGTCTCCAGCGGCAAGTTCCTTGGTTTTGTCATCACTTCAAAGTGTATACATCTTGACCCGGAAAAAGTGAAGGCTATCCTCGATATGCATCCTCCAAGAAACCTCAAAGAGCTACGTGGACTACAAGAAAGGCTAGCCTACATCAGACGATTCATTTCGAGCCATTCTGGAAGGTGTCAACCATTCACTCAGCTCATGAAAAAAGGTGTATCTTTCGTCTGGACTGAACAATGTCAACACGCATTCAACGACATCAAGAAGTATCTTACAAGCCCTCCAGTATTGGTACCTCCAATAACAGGAAAGCCTTTCTTACTATATGTCCGCGCTATAGACCATTCTCTTGGTGCCCTATTAGCTCAGAAGAATGAAGGCGGCCATGAACAGGCAATCAACTACCTCAGCCGCACAATGGTGGGTGTCGACCACACCACTATGTGTCTGGGCAGACTATCCACATCATATCTAAAGTTAATCCTCTCAGAATACTCATGACTAACCCGGGTTCTCTTAATTCCTATTTAGCTACATGGGCAATGTTGTTGACTCCATACGATATGCTCTTTGTTCCTCAGAAGGCAGTAAAAGGCCAAGCATTAGCTGATTTTCTAGCAGCCCATCCGGTGCCAGAATCTTCCAAACTCTACGACGAAATCCCCGATGAAGTAGTGGAGTCTAATAATGCAATAGAAGACATCCCCATTTGGTGAATGTTTTTTGATAGTACATCAAGAACAGGACCTGAAGGAAATATTATGGCCGAAGTAGGCATCGTGCTCGTGTCACCTGATCATCTGGTTATACATCGTGCATATTCTCTTGTTGTACCATACACCAACAACGTGGCCAAATATAATGCCCTATTAGTCAGCCTGCAACTGGCAAAATAACTAGGAGTTGACTATCTAGAAGCTTACGGCAATTCTAAGCTAATAGTTAGTCAGGTCCGAGGGGATTATGAAGTTCATCACGAAGTCTCATCCCCTATCACAGAGCAACAATCGAGTTGGCGTCAACTTTTGCTGGATTCTTCATCGAACATGTGCCTCGACTACAAAATATAGAAGCAGATAATCTAGCCAGTCTCGCTGCTTCCTTGACCATCCCTACCAATACTTAGCAGTGGATCATAATATTTGGTCGAGAATTATTCTGTATGAAAAATGCCTTGTATATTCATCACAGTTACACACGGAAACAAACATCGATGTTAAAGACTGGAGATTTTCTTTTACAGACTACGTCGTTTATGGAATCCTTCTCGAGGACTCGAAGGAAGCAGTGTCTATCCAAAGGCGATCCCTCAGATTTTACTACAACACAGCTACCAAGATGCTGTACCGACGCTCTTACGAAGGGCTACTGTTACGATGTTTATCAGACATAGAAGCCAAACATGCACTTCCGGGAGGCTCACGATGGAGTTTGTGGTGCACATCAACCTGGCCCCAAATTATAAGATCGCCTCAAACGAATGGATTATTGTTGGCCCACGATGATAGCGGATGCTATTGAATACACAAAAAAGTGTAGAACATATCAGTTCCACGCTAATTTCATTCATCAACCTTCGGAGTTCCTACACCCGACGATAGCATCTTGGCCTTTTGAAGCCAAGGGCATGGACGTCATAGGACCAATCAGCACGCCATCTTCCAGAGGACATCGATTTATCCTAGCCATAACAGATTACTTCTCCAAATGGGCAAAAACTATACCACTCACCGAAGTAAAGGCATCAAACATGATCAGTTTCATCAAACATCACGTTATCTACCACTTTGGCCTACCTCGCAGGATCATCCATGATAACGGTCCACAATTCATAAGCCATGCATTCTATCGGTTCTGCGATAGGAACCAAATCCAGAATGTAGCCTCTACTGCCTACAATCCAGCGGCTAACGGGCTAGCAGAAGCTTTTAATAAAACCATCATTAAACTTCTCAAGAAATTTGTGTATTCAAACAAGCGCGATTGGAATGAGAAGCTCAACGAATGTCTATGGGCTTATCGTACAACGGTCCGGACTCCAGCAGGCAGTAAGACATTCTCTCTGGTTTATGGAAGCGAAGCTGGTCTTCCCCTAGAAATCCAGATTCCTTCTCTTCGAGTAGCCTTAGCCAGCGAATTGACTACCGAAGAAAGCTACCGTCTGCGTCCACAGGAGCTCGAAGCACTAGACAAAAAATGCTTATTAGCTCAACAGCATATTAAGCTATACCAAGCACATCTTTCTAGAGCCTTCAATAAAAAGGTGAAAGAAAGAATCTTCTAAGTCGGTGATCTAGTCTTAGCGGTGAGAAGACCAATAGTCATGACACACAAAACAAAAGGGAAATTTCAGCCTAAATGGGAAGGTCCTTTCATTATAGAATCAGTGTATTCTAATGGTGCGTACCGACTAACAAAGCCTGATGGTGACTTGCTCATGATGTCTATCAACGGCAAATTCCTGAAGAAATACTATGTGTAACCTTTTTTACATAATGTTCACATATATTCAGTCATGTAAATATACAGTGCGATGTTTATGTGATTCGAAAAAATTATCTAACTACTATTCGTATTTCAAGAGTCTTGAATATGCCTTGGATAATAGGTCGTCTAAAATATTTTTCCAGTGGAATCATTCCCGTTTTTTACTCTGTCCAAACTCGGTTTGACGAAAACAAGTCACGTCCCTATTACCTCTGAATTATTTTTCGATAATTATTTCCCTAGTGGAATGATTAAGAAATGTTTTGCCATGTCCATATAAACTCTTAGCAAAGCATTCATCAAGCATAATCACGTCTATATTACCTCTAAATTATCCACTCCCACCTAATGTTACATATCTTTCCATGTCCATATTACCTCCGGTCAGATATAGAACATCCCCTGCTATTACGTGCATATTACCTCTATTAGCAGCTTCGTTCAACTTATTATCTATATTAAAAAACATGAATATGAAACGGATAATAGGTCCACATCAAAATCTCCAGCGGAATACCCACCGAAAATATCATTCAAATCTATTTGCTAGCATTGCCAGATGCACAAAAGGGCAATAGGTCCACAAAAAAGTCCCCCAGTAGGATGTCCTTTATCAAACACAAATGTTGTATTTGGCCCTCTAGTACAAGCACTACAGATACCACAAATAAAGAATAGAATGAATGCATTCTGTTTATTCAAAATCAGTTACATTCATAGGAGTACATCTCCAGCAAAGGATTATACTAATTTTGTTTCATATTCCCGAAAATAGCAATTACATGATAATTCATGGATCCCTACAGTCGAGGATCATAGTTGTGTTGAGGCATATACCATTCTCTCAGCCATTTCGTATATGAAAGGTTTATTTGATTAAGGTCTTCAGCGGGGACGGGAGGGTTAGAACTTCCAGTGCTACTACCCTCAGACTTGGGCTCCTCCTTTACAGCAGTCTCAATCTTGGGAGTAATTCACTCCCTGATGGGCGCCAGCTCTTCTTTTGCCTCAATTTTTGGTATCACCTCCTTCTTAATAAATGGTGACTCTTATTTGATGAAAGGACGCAGCATCTCCTCCTTCACAACGGTCTCAGCCTTTGGCATGGATGCCGCAAGAATTAAAGGCAGAAGATAAAGTCAGACTCAGAAACCGCAGGAAAAACTAAGTGCTGAAGGACCCTTATGAGCCTAAAGGACTATACATCCAAAGGGATATGCGCCCAAAACAAACATGTGGGTGCATAACGTACAACATAACGTGGGCACATAACATGCAAACAGCATGTGGGCGTATAACATGGCAACATGTGGGCGCATAGCATACCACAATGTTGGCGCATGACTTCAGTGGGTGCATAAGAATGCTCACAGAAGTATATTACCATAAGCGCATGCGCCCAGGTAGAAGAAAAGTCTGAGCGTCGTAAGTTACGCTCGAGACTTTGTTTTTGAGGCATGACCTCACCCAGAATCGGGTCTGGACTGGTGAGGACGCTGCCGCAGGAGGAGAGCCACTCGGTGCAGCCCCCTTGCCCTTCGCAGATCTCTTGGCGACCTTGGGAGACATGGTTCGTAAAGAAAGGTGAAGAAGAGTCTTTTGAAAGTTCTAAGAGAAATGAGAATAATAACTTTCTCTCTCTTTCAAAGACTATTTATAGGCATAGGCCATATTCCTATGCGCCTACTATTCCTATGCGCCTATGCGCCCATTGTGCACTATGCACCCACCATGGCCTATGTGCCCACGTAAAGACTCAGCCTCTTGTACACTATGCGACTGCCATTTGCTAACATGGACAACGTATGAAGGATGAACCTCTTCAAATTCTATCCCGATGAATCTGTCAGTTCAGATTTTTGAGGAAGGTCTCAACAGCCATCTCTCTGACATACTGGCCAAACTCTATGCACCTAAAGAGAGAGCCATGCAATGCGCCTACTGCATCACAAGAAGACGGTCCACGCTTCTTTCAAAGTATTTCGAACTCGTTCAAGTATCGAAAACTTTGAAGGGATCTTGTAGAAGCATGAAAATTTCAGTAATAAAGCCTTATGTGCCCAAGCCAATGAGGACATATACGCCCAAGTAAACTCATATGTGCCTAAGTCACCATGTGAAGCTCCATGCGCCCAAGTCACCTTGTAAAGCTCTATGCGCCCAAGACAAGCTCCTCCAGAAAGAGGATGCATAGCCCTATTTTAGGCTATGCGCCCAAGCCAGAATAGCCCCTAACTTGGTCAAAGCCATGATCAAAACATGTACCGAAGCATACGGTCACGTCAGTCTCCACGAGCAGTCGTATACTGAAGCATACGGCCACGTCAACACCACGATCAACCCACGACCACGCAGCTTACATGCGCCTACATCCTATGCGCCCAAAGCAAGACCATACGCCCACATAAAAACTATTGTGTTTTCTTATGTGGGCGCATAACATTATTCCAACTCAAGAACGACTATAAAAAGGGGGTTCATCCCTCTTCACAAGACAGAACGGAGAGCATTTTCAAGAGCCAAATTGTTGTACTTTTTGCCAGTAGGCCGAGAGTTAGCAATTTTCTTAGGTTTTCTCCCACTTTTGTAATCGGAGTGTCAACGGAGAAAAGGAGCTACTGCCGCCCGATCTCTATCATCATATTCCCTAAAAAAAAATTTATACTCGGGGATCCTCAGAGCAGGATCTCTCATGTGTACTCGATTTGTGGTGCCTTGCGTCAATAAAGAAAAGACAGCATTTTTTCTTTTTTTTGTGTCCACAGTCGCATGGAGGCATCATTCTCTAGGAGAGTCTACCTGGAAGCGGGAGGATGAGATGCGCGAGCTATAACCATATCTATTTGGACCTTGAGGTATGATTGTCTATCCTTCTCATCAGTTTAGTTTTGTCTTTTAATTTCGAGGACAAAATTCTTTTAAGGAGTGTAGATTTGTCACTACCACATTTTAGCTTGAGGGTATTTTGGTTATTTTAAAAATTTTGAATTTAATTTGAACTGTTTGAGTGATGGTTATTATTTTTAACTTTTGCTAGTTGTGACTTTAGAGACTAATCTAGATGTTGACTTTGACTTTGGTGACTTGGTTAGCATGGTGTGGACCCTAGTCTAACTTAAGTTGACCCAAATTGACTTGTTTTGGACTGAGTTGTATGGAGAGATTAAGTGCTTTAGGTATTTGAACTAATGGCTAAGGGTTTGAACCATTTAATATTTAAACTTGGCCCAAGCCCACTAGCTATCAACCCTAACCCTAATTTCCCCCTACGTGGCTGGCCTAGGGATTCCCCTACCCCTATTTAATATCTCTTGAATCATTCTTGCCTCTTTTTACACCACTTCTAATTTTGGCAAGAAAGAGGTATTGTCCATTCTTCAACCCTTCATAATTTCTTCATTCCTATTACATTTTAACTCTAGTCTTTTGCATTGGGATCTATTTAACCCCTATTTACTGTTGGTGGTGAAAAATCTCAGGTTGTGTGAAATTTGGAGCTTGAGAGTTGTAAGAAGGATTCTTCTATTTGGGGCTTTTTTCTTGAGTTTGACACTCAAAAGGTAAACCCCTCAAACCACCTCCATTTTCTGATTTCTTTATATGGATGTATAGATCTAGGTGTCCCCTAGCTGTAGAGTGAGTCTTGTGTGAACTCGTGTCAATTTGGTGTCCGTATCGGACACGTATCATAGGTTGTGTGTATGTGTTTGATAAAAAACCACAATGAGTTTTTCTTTGATATTTTTGAAATATTTTTGAACTGATTTGTTGATTTATGTGTATAATGTTTTCCCCCATGACTGAGTTAATTTTTGAGCCGTGTCTGTGTCCAAACAGGATACGAACATGCTCGCAGCAAGCACGGGCGGTGCCCTGATGCTCGAGGAGCTTTTCTTCTCGCACAGGCCATGTGGACAGCTGCCACTTGGTAGTGAGGTAGGGGCTATGACTGACACGTCAGACCCCAAGCCTCGTATCAAGTAGATTTATGTCGGGCATGCAAAACTGTGTGCATCATTTTGGCTGACACGTATGTACACGAGAAACCCGGCCTGATATGGGCTTCGTGTCCGCACAGGACACGGCGTGGACACCTTATAGTGTGTCGACTATGTAGCCCTACACGTGCGCTATCCGTGGCCATGACCATGTGATGCGGGGTATCGTGTGTCGTGTCCACGAACCTTGTGACTCGCAGCATGACACTACGCAGCCGTGCGTGTGTCTGTTTGTGTTCTCGAGTCAGGACACGTCGTATCCTACTTTCTAGGATATGACCTGTGTAGCACGTGTACACCTACACGACACATTACCAACATATTAATTTGGATTATACTGTGTTTTCGATATGGATTTGTGATTTCCCCCAAAACTTTGATACACACATTATCAATGCATTTTCCTGATTTTCGAATAAGGTTTAAATTCGATTTTAAATGCTAATTATATGTTTTATATGTGTTATTACATGCTGGGATATGTGTTGAGTGTTGGGATCAATATATAGAGTTTTCATTGGATTTATGATATGTTTCTAGTTGTTTTTGACTCTCAAATTGACATCAACTGAACTGCTGCATATATGTTAATATATGTACACTTGATATACTTTCTGTACATTGATATAACTAAACATTTGAATATTTGTACACCCAACTTGATCCTAACTATCTCTCTGTACACAGATTCTGCACCTTGTATTCATTTTGTACATTGTCCTTAACTAAACCGCACACTTAACTTTAACTGAACATTACATGTATTCCTGAACTTAACTTCTGGATACTATTTGTATATATACACTTTGATACACTAACTTGCTAATATGCAACTGAACCTTTCTAATCTGAACTGAACTGAGCATGTATTATACTCATTTGACACTTAACTAACGTACACTTAGTTGACTGAACACTTGACACATGTATGTCCTACACTGTACCTGAAATGAACCTATACTCTATGCACACATTACACTCACTTCACCTTACACACACACTAACATGTACACATTTGAATTTCCTATGTATAACCTATGCATGTGACATCTCTATCTCTCTCTATATATATAGTATATATATTATAATGCCTTGCTTATGCCAATATTGGGTGCCTATACATGATAGCCTATATGTAATTTCCTATGTGTATGCCTATATACATTGAGTATATATATGTGCCTATATATGTAATGTATGTGGATGACTTGTGTAGCTTTGAAATTGTGTGTGATTGCTAGCCTAGGCTTGGTTAGGCTTAGTGAGACTTGATTGGACTAGGCTTGACCTAGTTTGACTAGTGTAGTTGACCAAAGTTGACCAAGAGTTGATTTTGGCCTAGATGACCTAGAAATCATATAGAATGCATTGTAATCTTCAGTATTGCCATTCTGGACATGTTATGACCTGTGTTGCTCTGTTTAGGACTCATCTATTCTGTCTGGACGTATATATTCATCGGATACTCAGGATACCAGGCGAGTACATTCTCTGACCGTTTCATACTTGATAGGATTTATATTTATGCTCTAGATTACTTTACTTGATGTTGTCACATTGTTCACACGGATTGGTACTATATGGATCCCTTCATGAGATGTTATCCCCCTCGGGACCATCGGGTTACAGTATGTCATGTGTGTTTCACTTTCATCATGTACTCTGGTGCTTTCACCATTCATGTGCACACTTGTGATTCATGTACTCTCATGTTCACAGAGCGCCCATGTATACATTCATGTGCACCCATTTATAGGCCTTCATGTGATATCATGTACAATAACATAACTTTTCTGGATCCTTGTGTATTGATTGGGGTACGGGGGAGTATAAATGGTCATGTGAACAATTCCAAAGTAGTGTAATCATGTGCAAACTCTTTAGTATACTCATGTGTAAATTTAAGCCGTTCATATGTCTATCTTGTACTCTACATCACTAGCCACTGTTAGCTCTTTACTTATAGTAGATATTTCTTTACAGTCATCTCTTTTACTTCATATATTTCCCAGCATTTCATGTATCTTACTCTATAGCATATTTATATATTCTGTCATATTATAAACTACGTGAGATATATTGTGCTCGTTCCTGTCCTGACTGGATCTGTTAAAATATTACAGATGATATTAAAGAGTTTTATCCTACATACTATGGAGCAGGCATAGATGACACCTGTGAGCTGGACTCCCAGGAGGACCCAGCCCTTGCAGAGGACATTACCCCAGTAGTCTAGGTTAGTTAGCTAGACTAGTTATCTTACTTATTGTCTTGTTCTGTTTGGATACACTTTGTACTTATTTCGGGATTTTGTTATTCTAGATGTTGTGGAGATGCTATCTTAGACTCTTAGACTTCTTCTCTTGTTGTATTTCATTTGGCGACTTTCATATCTATCTATCTTATCGTACTTTCTACCTTAGCTGTGATTGAGTTGTATATTTCTATATTGTCCTCCATTCGGAGCGTATACATTGTACAGGTACTTTATAACTGTTAGATGTATATGGCCTAGGATAGCGTTCTACCGCCGACACTGCGTTATAGGCTGGATGTACCCACTTCTCATGCCCCTACACTGGGTACGGGTCGGGACACGTTTTTAGTGGTGGCCCATGCAGGTCTAGATTTGCAGTGGTATTCGAACTAGAATATCACTGCAGCCTGTAGTAGGATATAGGATATAGTTTTGAGGTACTCAATCACATTAGGAAAACTCCGATCCAATACTTGCCATCTAAATTCTTGTTGATTTAATGTTTTCCTTTGAATAAATAAACTGTCCTCCTTTGATTTTTTGGCTTCATTCTCAGTAATTGCTTCTTGTTTTTTATTTGTCTTCAAGATGGTTATGGAGACACGATCTTATCGCTCCGGTCCGGGGGATACTATCGAGAGGTCGGCCACCTCTCGTCCTGTTCAGCAGGGCCTCGAGACCGCTGCTCCTGTTGTGCCGACTCAGGTTGGCATTTTTGCTACATTTGGAGGTGAACCTCCGTCTGTACAGAGACCTTCCCCCATCATTTCTGGTTTCTCTTGGCAACAGCCACCTTCTGGATCAGTTGACGCAGGACAGTTGTTCGATTTCTTTCAGAGGATGGTGGAGGCACAACGACAGCAGTCCGTTTATTTCTAGCAGGGCATAGAGAATGCCCATCAGCTTGCCCTAACGTCTGTTGAGAGAGTTATTGCATAGCCGCAGGCTGCCCAGATGCAGCCATATCAGCCGAGGACACCAGGGATCCAGGACTTCTAGAAGATGCATCCGCGGGACTTCCGCAGCACTAAGGGGATTCTGTATGCAGATGACTGGATAGAGCACATCGAGGTGATCTTTCCGCTGGCAGAGATTTCAGCACGACTGCAGATTGAGGCGACAGGTAGCCAGATGCAGGACCTGGCCGGCACATGGTACCAGATGGACCCGAAGGTCGGTACAGAGGGGCAGTCTTGGGCAGCCTTCAAGAAGCTGTTCAAGAAGAAGTTTTTTCCTGACACAGCTCTTGGGGCCCTGGAGACGGAGTTTGAGAGCTTAGTTCTGGGCAGTGAGACTGTCGAAGAGTACGCTGGAGGGTTCTGCCGTCTGGGCAGATTGGTTGAGGGACTCAGTGAGACGGTGAAGGCCCGGAGGTTCCGGAAGAGGTTAGTCAAGGAGGTCAAGTCCTTGACCAAGAGTGACCGAAGTGCCACTTTTGAGAAGATTCCGGTAGGTGCCCTAGCAGCAGAAGATGATCTTGAGTTGAGGCTCAATAGGGGGCGAGACGCTCAGGGAGCCAGTGGCAGCGAAGGGCCGGCCAAGAGGCCGCACTTTCAGCATCAGCATCAGCAGCAGTAGAGACAGTTCCAGGGTCAGGGTCGTGTACCTTTCCAACAGGTACAACAGTAGCCGAGGGTTCAGCCACAGGCACTCAGGCAGCAGCCCGTCAGTTGTGGTTTCTATAAGAAGCTAGGGCATGTATGGAATGACTACAGAAAGAGTCTTGGTAGGTGCCTACTCTGTGGTTCGGCGGAGCACCAGTTAAGGGAGTGTCCTCTGTCTTCAGGACGAGCAGCTCAAGGAGCAGGGGCCAGAGCTCCAGCAGTATAGCAGAATGGACCTTTACAGACTCAGCAACAGAGGTTCGCTCAGCATCAGCAGCAGGCCAGGGGAGGTCAACAGGGGCAAGCTTTCGCCATGTCAGCTGAGGACGCAGAGGCTATCGAGGAGCTGATCGCAGGTTCTATTCTTTTCGACTCCATTCCATCTTTTACATTGTTCGATTCGGCGGCTTCCTACAGCTTTGTGTCTGTATCTTTTGCTATTAGACACCATTTTGTATCCGAATCGTTGCCTAGGACTTGTAAGATCACAACCGGGGGTGGCATTATCCTCGTTAGTGATATTTGTAAGGGCCGGAGAGTTGATTTGGGAGGCCGAGAGTGGGATGTGAGTCTGCTCGTGGTGCCATTGCCGAACTACGATATCGTACTCGGTATGGATTGGTTGAGCAGGCACCATGCCAGCATAGATTACCGTGGAGGTAGATTTCTTTTCAGAGCACCCGGAGAGCCAGAGTTTGTGTTCACCCGACGGCAGACGGAGCAGAGCAGTAGAGTTTTTTATGGAGTATCAGTTGCGGAGCAAGCAGTGCCATACCCTTTGATAGAGGAGTTCATGGACGTCTTTTTGGAGGATTTGCCAGGACTACCACCGGACAGAGACGTGGTGTTCTCTATAGACTTAGTGTCCGGCGTAGAGCCGATATCTCAGCACGTCTATAGGGTGAACAATAGCGAGCTGGTAGAGTTGAAGAAGCAAGTGGATGAGCTGCAGGACAAAGGCTTCATCCGATCGAGTTCTTCACCATGGGGTGCACCGGTACTCTTTGTACCGAAGAAGGATGGCTCGGTCAGGATGTGTATCGACTACAGGGCACTCAACAACCTCACGATCAAGAATAAGTACCCATTCTCGAGGTTCGATGATCTCTTAGATCAGCTGAGTGAGGCGAGGGTATTTTCTAAGATTGATCTGAGGTCAGGTTACCATCAGGTGAAGGAGAAGAATGAGGATATCCCAAAGACCTCATTCAGAATACGGTATGGCCAGTTTGAGTTCACGATGATGTCGTTTGGGTTGACTAATGTTCCGACGGTATTCATGAACCTGATGAACAAGGTGTTCCACCAGTACTTAGACAAGTTCATGGTGGTGTTCATCGATAATATCCTATTCTACTCGAAGACTGAGGAGGAGCATGAGGAGCACTTGAGAGTGGTTCTGGAGACTTTCAGGAGGGAGGAGCTTTATGGCAAGCTCTTGAAGTACGAGTTCTTTCTGGACAGAGTTGACTTCTTGGGTCATATGGTGACTGGAGATGGGATCTCAGTTGACCCGAAGAAGATCAACTGCAGATCACGGTAGTTGAGGCGGGTCAGCACCGAGTTAAGTAGCAGAGATCAGGGCTTCTTGGGATTGGCAGGATATTATAGGAGGTTCGTGCAATATTTCTCCCGGATTGTAGAGCTATTGACTAGGCTGACCCGAAAAGATGCAGAGTTTGTCTGGTCAGAGGAGTGTCAGGTCACTTTTGATGAGTTAAAGAAGCGACTGACGACAACTCCGATTTTGACATTGCCATCAGGATCAGGAGGGTTCACTATCTATAGTGACGCCTCAGGGAAGGGTTTGGGTTGTATCTTGCAACAGCATGGGAAGGTGATTGCCTATGCTTCCAGGCAGTTACGTTCCCATGAGAATAACTATCCTACCCACGACTTGGAGTTAGCATCAGTTATATTTGTTTTAAAGTTATGGAAACACTACTTATACGGAGAGCGGGTGAAGATCTTTACAGACCATAAGAGCTTGAAGTATGTGTTTACAAAGTAGGAGCTCAACATGAGACAGCGTAGGTAGTTGTAGTTGATGAAGGACTTCGACATTTTACTACAGTATTACCCCAGGAAAGGCCAACGTGGTTGCCGATGCCTTGAGTAGGTATCCGACAGCCATGTGTTTGACTATAGATCGTCACTTGCTAGCAGATTTGGAGAGCCCGTGGATTGAGGTAATTGTGTCAGGAGTTCAGATGCAGATGTGGGGCCTTCAGATTCAGTCGAACTTGATGGAGAGGATCAAGTCGACATAGTTCGAGGATGTTGCTCTGCGGTATATCCGAGAGCAGGTTCGAGCAGGGCTGGAGGATGATGAGTTTACTCTTGCAGAGGATGGCGCATTGAGGTACGGTTCCAGGCTGTGTGTGCCCAGTGGAAAGCAAAAGGAGCAGGTCATGTAGGAGGTCCACCGATCTCAGTACTCTATACATCCAAGTGCCAACAAGATGTATATGGATCTGAAGGAGCACATCTGGTGGTATGGGATGAAGCGGGAGGTAGCTCGCTTCGTAGCCAGATGTTTGGTCTATCAGTAGGTCAAGGCAGAGAGGCAGAGGCCAGGAGGTTTATTGCAGTCATTGTCCATTCCAGAATGGAAGTGGAAGGACATCACAATGGATTTTATTTCTGGATTACTGCGTACACCAGGAGAAAAAGATGCGATTTGGATCATCATAGACTGGTTGACCAAATCGGCCCACTTTTTACCATTTAAAGTGGGTACGTCTACGAAGAGGCTAGTAGAGATATATATGCAGCAGATTGTCAGGATTCATGGAGTTCTGGTGAGTATTATCTTGGATCGTGATAGTCGCTTTACTTTCTATTTCTGGCGGAGTTTGTAGACTAGTTTGGGCACTCAGCTCAAGTTTAGTACTGCATACCACCCTCAGACGGACGGACAGTCAGAGAGGACTATTCAGACACTCGAGGACATACTGCAGACTTGTGTTTTAGATTTCGGAGGATCCTGGGAGGATCACCTGCACTTAGTAGAGTTTGCATACAATGATAGTTTTCAGGCCAATATTGAGATATCACCGTTCGAGGTACTGTACGGGTACAGATGTCGTACACCCTTATATTGGGATGATATTAGAGAGTGAGCTTTATTGGGATGTAAGATGGTTGTATATGCAGCCGAGAAGGTTAAGCTCATCAGAGACCAGAATCGCGTGGCGTAGGACAGACATCGACACTGGGCCAATAGCCACCGCAGACCTTTGGAGTTTGAGGTGCAGATTAGAGATAGGATTAAAATTAGGAGTTCTTTTATTTGTAATTTTATTTGATCATGTTTGAATATATTAGTAATTGAGACCTTGTTTGTGATTAGGTTGGAGATCTGGTTTTCTTGAGGATATCTCCAACATGTGGTACGATACGTTTTGGTGGAGGTGGGAAGCTTAGCCCACGCTTCATCGGACCTTTCGTGATCAGCGGAAGACTCGGTGACGTGGCTTACAGGCTAGACTTGCCACCTGTACTAGTGAGAGTCCATAACATATTCTACATGTCGCAGCTGAGACGGTATGTGGCAGATCCTAGCCATGTACTCGATCACTCAGAGATTGAGGTACGACCTACTCTTAGCTATCCAGAGCAGCCTGTGGAGATTCTGGATCGACGAAAGAAGGTTCTGAGAAACCAGGTGATACCCTTGGTTCGCGTCGCATGGAGGCATCACTTTCCAGGAGAGTCTACTTGGGAGTGGGAGGATGAGATGCGCGAGCGATACCCATATCTATTTGGACCTTAAGGTATGATTTTCTATCCTTCTCATCAGTTTAGTTTTGTCTTTCAATTTTGAGGACAAAATTCTTTTAAGGAGGGTAGATTTAGCACTACCACACCTTAGCTTGAGGGTATTTTGGTCATTTTGAAAATTTTGAATTTAATTTGAATTGTTTGAGTGATGGTTGTTATTTTTAACTTTTGCTAGTTGTGACTTTAGAGACTAACCTAGATGTTGACTTTGACTTTGGTTACTTGGTTAGCATGGTATGGACCCTAGTCTAACTTAAGTCGACCCAAGTTGACTTATTTTGGACAGAGTTGCATGGAGAGATTAAGTGTGTTAGGTGTTTGAACTAATGGCTAAGGGTTTAAACCATTTAACATTTAAACTTGGTCCAAGCCCACTAGCCATCAACCCTAACCCTAATTTTCCCCTAAGTGGCCGCCCTAGGGATTCCTCTACCCTTATTTAATATCTCTTGAATCATTCTTGCCTCTTTTTACACCACTTCTAATTTTGGCAAGAAAAAGGTATTATCCATTCTTTAACCCTGCATAATTTCTTCATTCCTATTCCTTTTTAACTCGTCTTTTGTATTGGGATCTATTTAACCCCTATTTACTGTTGGTGGTTGTTTGCCATGAAATTTAAAAGAGCAGAATAGTTTTATGGGAGGACTGGACTTTTACTTCACGTTACAAACTCGCTTGTACAAAGAAAGCCAAGAGACGAAAACCTAGGTACATTAATCTAAGTACAATTGTTTATTTTTGATTCTGGGGGGTGACGGTAGAGGCTCGGGAAAGCGACGGCAGCTCTGCCTTACTCCTTGGACGATCGGACGTAGCCTTGGCTCCTGTGACGAGATGCTTGGTGTTGACGAAGGAATGCTCTTCTTGCTCTCCTCGTATTGCTCTTCTGGCTTCTCTCTCTCTGGATTGATCTCTGTATATTTTCTCTCTGATCATTCGGGGGAAAAACCTCTCTCTGTACCTTACTATTTATAATAGTGGGGGACAGCATTAGGGTTTGCAATGATTGCCCATTCTAAAGTGGCGGCGGCCTGGTAAATGATCAATCTGGGCCATTAATCTTGAGCGTGAAGGATCTGGGCCATTAATGAGGATTATGCCAAATCATGTCAGTAATTAATGTTGATTGTAATAAATCCCCATCATGATGATTTGCTGATGTCCGCAAATCTAAATGAATCAATTTAATTCATTCTCTTGCCACGTGTCCCAAATTATTGGGATCTGACCCAAAATTTGATTATCTTTAGGACATGTGCCCTGTCATCATTGTTGAGTCGTATGAGGAGTGTTCATATTTGGGCCGCATGAAGGTCGTCATGACCGAGCCGCATGAAAGATTTCATGACCGAGCAGTATGAATAGTCTCTATACTCGAACCGCATGAAGGTTGTCCTGACCGAGCCGTATGAATATGTTCGTGACCGAGCCGTATGGGGGTCTTCATGGCCGAGCTGTATGAGAGTCTTTATGGCCGAGCCGCATGGGGGACCTTCATAGTTGAACCGAATAGATTTCTCTGCACTGGCTGCATGAACTCGTCTAGTCTGGCCGCATAGACTTGCCTCGAAGCTTGGTGAATAGTGCCACGTCTGCGAAGATTTTCTCCAGTTCCCTAGGAAGATAGTGCTTTTGTGTCGGTCATCATGATTACTTTATGTCAGGGCTGTCATCTGTCAGGTCTGTCATCCGTCAGAGCATTAAATGCATCCAGACGTTGGGCACATCTGCTTTGAAGGCCACGTGGCCTCTCTCTGTGGGCCGCTTGGAGTTTACTCGAGTTGCCTATGTGTTTGAGCCGCATGGGACTCCTGAGCCGCATGGGCCCTTCGAGCCGTATGAGGCTCCTTGGCCGCATGGATCATTTTTCTCTTCTTTTTCATGCTTCTACAAGACACCCTTCAAAGTTTTCAATTTGCAAAATTGAAATACTTTGAATAAGAAGCATGGTTATGCGAGAGCCGCATGGATGTATTCTGTCCTAGCCGCATAGATTTGTCTAGCCGCATAATTACCTCAGCCGTATAACTCTCTTAATCGCATGGGCTGTTTGGCCGCATGAGCTTCTTGCCACGTCTTCCTGTCACGTGTACAAATCTTTTGTGAATCTTCTGCATTTAATGCTCTTGATTTACTGTCAGATTTTAAGAGCCACTTTTTGGGCCAGGATCCCAAGAGTCAGGCTATTATGCAGCCGGTTTGCCTCGATGACCGAAGAGTCGGTCATCATATTGTACGTAGATTGAGGTGTTCCTTCCTTGTCTATAAATAGGAACACTTTCGTTCTGGGGAATCTCCTTTGCTCTCTTCGATCTTTTGCTGTTCTAACTCCTTTCTCTCCCAAGCATCTATGGCTCCCAAGAAGGTTGCTGTGTCGAAGGCTGCAAAGGGCAAGGCGGTCGCTTCTGCGGCGACTGGGGCGACGAATGTGGCCACTCCTCCGTCGGCCGCTGTACACTCTGTTCATCCCGACGTTCATCCACCTATTGCTGGTAAGGGCGTTGCCTTAGAACCCTAATTGCCATGGCTATGCTACATAAGTTATGCACAAGCCGCATGTACGAGGTTCGTCGATATGACCGCATAAGCACTTCACCCAGAGGGCCGCATGGGCTTGTCATACTCGATCTGAACCGCATATATATTTTCGGTTTGGGTCGTATGAGCGTAGTTCACTTTTGAACCGCATAAGCTCATCTGCTTGTAGCCGCATCAGTTTATATGAATCTGGATCGTATAAGTGTACTTAACTTGAACCGCATGAGTCTGTCTGTTCAGGGCCGCATGAGTCCGCGTGGACTTTGAACCGTATAGTCTCACCTGAATCCGAGCCGCATCAGCACCTAGGTTCGTCTGTTGAGTCCATGTGAACCTTGAACCGCATAGGCCCTTTTGAACCCAAACCGCAGAAGCTTCATAAGCTCATCTGAACTTAATTTGTATGGACTCGTCTGACTCGGAGCCGCATAAGGCTATGATGAAGAGAACCGCATAGACTCATCTGGTTCTGAGCCGCATGAGGCTATAACGACCCGAGTTGCATAGACTTAAATGATCTTTCAAATGCTTCTTGTTTTGACTATTTTCTAATCTTATTTCTTTCGTCTCTCTTCAGTGAATCTGCCAGTAAATCCAGCGGAGAAACTTCTGGTTGGCTCGAATCAACTTGCCATGAATGTGTGACGGGACGATTTAGTTCGTCAAGTGTCAGAGCAGCTCCTTGTTAATGAGCCTTTGGAGCGACTGAATGTTATCAGGGTTCAATCATTCCAATTCCTTAGTGACATGATGAGCTCCGGAAAGCTAAATGGGAAGCATCTGAGGCTGGTCTTCCTCTTTGGGGATACGTTGATCATAAAAAACTCCCGAGTGCTGGATATTTTCGAGAGTTGGGATTTTAATCTGGACGGGATGCCAATTCATATCCCCATTATGAAGCGTCATTTCCCTTTTGCGTGGTTCAACATGATCTTTTTGGACAGGCAGATGATAGACCCCCTCACTCTAACCAGACCGGGGATGTTCGTGGGTAACATCCGTTACAATAAAACAACTGGGTCAGTGCGCGCGATCAAGGATCCGGCCAGTCGATCTGTGATGGGGTTAGTTCTGGGTACCTTCATCAACACACCTGGTCCTAATTTCTCATTTTCTCAGGCTGATACTTTCCTGAGCCAGCTTGCTCGAAAAGGGTCCTATCCTGTTGGCAGATTGGCACTGCCGAGCTGGCTAAACCCCATTCCCCCGTGGGCTAACCTGACCTCGTGGATTCTGTAGAAATATGAGGCATTTTTGCAGGAAGTCAATCTTTATGATGCTATCCGGGGTACCAGCCACGGGCTGCCCATTAATAAGCCGTTGTTCATGGCCCTTCTGGAGATGTATAACCTTCGGACAGAAACTTTCTTCACACCTGTAGGGGAGTTGGGGCTCGCTCTCCATGAGATGTATACTGTCTCCAAGCTTCCTTGGGGAGACGAGCCCTTTGAAGTGTACACTCCAACGAACGAAGAGTTCCAGGATCTAGATCGACGATTCCCAGGCTTCGTCACTGTATACCGAGAACTGTTATGTCACCATAGTACCTATCTCCAAATGGCTATCTAGAAAGATGGTAGCTCGGAAGGGGACGCTCCCCATACCACCTCTTGGGTCTCCTATCTTTTTAAATTCAGTGTTGCCGGCCGAGTTATTTCCCAAGATCGTCAAACTCCTAGGGAAGTAGAAGGTTTGGTGTCGACTGCTAAGAGGTCGAAGTCCAAGGGTGACAAGTTTGGGAGCCAGATTGACTCCTTCAGCTATTTTTATTATGGTACTCGGCGGCTGTCAGAGAAGACACTCTTGGCAGGGTTTTTAATGGTGTGGCTGTGCAATTATGTGGTCTCAGGAGGGGCAGGTTCCATCGAGAGGATCAGCCGTCACTTTATTCTTCCCGCTGTGAAGTTGGCCTTTGGGGTCAGGCTGGTTCTTCTTCCCGCTATGGTATGCAGCATTCTTCATGGTCTCCGTGCCTTCTCGTCCAAGGTCATCGCTCGTGACGTAGCGATGGACTTTGAACGTATAGAGTTGCCTTATCATTACCTGCTGGGGTGGTTGTTGTTGTATTATCGGTCTTTGATGAGGCCTGGGATGGGAGACGGCATTACGGACGACGATGCTTTTCTTTTCAGGTATCACCATCAGCCTTGGGAATATAGTACTATACCGGTGTGTCGGAGGATGCTGGCGAGGGTGGACGGATATGATTTCTTCCTATCCGTTCCCCGTTTTACCGACCAGGAAATAAGGAGTGTCCATGTTGATGGCGTTGGATCTTCTCATTTCTTACCTGAGAAGATGCATTTTTGGTTGCGTAACATTCGCCCGGCGCATTTAGTTTATCGCGACCGCAACACTGTGTACCTGGAGCCCTACTTGCCCAGTAGGTTTGCCCGTCAATTTGGGTACAGTCAACTATTCCTTGGGCATCCCAGTTCCTGTCTGGGATTTGAGGGTAGCATCCTTGATGGTATTAGGGCATGGAGCTACTATGACACTTGTCATACTCGAACTAGTTTCTCCGTTCCTGCAGCAAACGTGCCAGGGGAAATCTTGCATATGGCGGCCTTATACCATGTTGTGGCGAGCCAGCCTCCTGTCGATTTTGACCCGATGACTAGCTTCATCGTGGGCACTCGTTTGGCGGAGAAGGCTACGGTGTCGAAGGCAAAGAAGAAAGGGGTGAATAGGGTTCCGACGCCCGATTTCGAGTCCTTTGACACAGTAGAGGAAAACAATAAGCGGGACGATGAGGACTCTCTCTCTTCTAGTGGTGAAGCAGCGGCGGATCAGCCGCCCATCACGGCAGATGAGATGATGACGGATCAGCCGTCGGTCGTATTAGATGAGGTGGTAGATCAGTTACCATCTGTACCAGAGGTGGTGAGGGTAGAACTACCGCCTGCCGTGCCTGGTCCCTTGCGTAAGCGAGGCAGGCGTGAGTCTACTGACGGAGGAGTGACCTTTTCCGTAAAGAAAGCTGCGGTCAGACCTCGTAGGCTACTTATTACGGAGAGGGGTGAAAATGCTGACGATCTTTCGGAGGTAAGACTAAGTTGGAGCCATATCCTTGTGGTAGTTTTCTTTCTCTTGGGATATGACCTAATCATTCTTCTTTGTAGGTGTCTGACGAACCGGGCTCTCATGAACCGTCTGCCGCTCCTAAGGTTTATCCGGCCTTTGCTGCTTTGATTAGTGGCATGTGTGCTGCGGCCCTTTCTGTGGGGGCTCTCTCAGCGGCGGCTGAGGACTCCCAAGTTCCTGAGGCCCCGGCCCGGGGTAACGAAGGTTTCTTCGGGCCTGTCTCCGAAATTGCTGAATTTCAACAAGGCGACGTCGATCTGGTCGCATCCCCTGCCAAGGGTGCTGGGGCGGAGGAGCCTATTATATTCGACTCGGAGGCTGCTGGTGAAGAGGCTGTGGTGGCTGTAGGCGAACCTCAGCCTCCACACTCTTTCGCTGGTAAGATAAGCCAAATATTGACTAGTGAGGGGGCTTATTTGCTCTATCAACATATCCTCTGGGTCAAATCGATTCATGGTTGTCTTGGCCCTACAGGTCCTGACCCTTTACTTCCCACAGCGGATGTTCTTGGGGAAGGTTCGGTCTGCTGCGATCTGGGGGAAAGGAGCGTTTCCTCTCCTTCACCGACTCATGTCGAAGGGCCTCCCACCAGCTCCGGGCAGATGGAAGTGGAGCTTGTTCCGGGAGCGATGGTCTTTACCTCATCCTCTGCTGTTTATACGGCTTCGGAGATTGACTTCTCGACCCTGCCGAGCATTCAAGTTCTGCGGGCTGCTGAAGAGGAGTTGGCCGCTGTTCATGCGTACTTCCGTACGGAGTTTGTTTCCCTTATGGCAGGAGCGGCAGATTCTGTTATGTCTTCTTCAGTGTTGCCAGTTATACCCCCGTTGACGCCAGCTTCTTCGGAGGCTCTGGACGAGGCGTCGCAGGATGTGGTCGACAGCTTCTATCGCCATTAAAGAGGGGCGTAGATGCTGCTTTAGAACGGGGGATCCCTTTTTCTCTGTCCCTGCGGTGTGCTCGGGGTCAGATTGAAACTTTGAAGGCTCTTCCTGGCGGGGTGGGGTTGGCTGCGCTTCTGGAGCCCAAGTTGGCAGAGGCTGATCAGCTCGTGACCCAATTGCTGGCGTTAAGGCAGGCTGACTTGCCTGCTGCGATTGAACGGGAGCGGGACTTCCTTATTGCCGCTCGGAATAGGATAAAGTTCGCTCGAGACACTGTCGGACCAGTTGTGAAGGGAGACCTTGACGAGCTTTCTACTTTGTATGACAGGCTGGGTCGTCGAAGTCAAGCTTGTAGGGCTCGAGAAGAGACTGCTTCTCATGGAATAGCTGACACAAAGGAGTGGATTCTCGCACTTCAGAGAGAGTTGGCCTTCCTAGAGTCAGAGCTGAAGGCTGCTCGTGCAGAACAGGAGACAATCGTTTGGGAGGCTGAGAAGGTTTCCCGATCTTCTGCTAACCTGGAGCGGGCTTTCAAGAAATTCGAGGACAACTGGCAAGCCCATGCTCATCTGGAGGACGCGACGGCGCTAACCCAAGAGGCGGGGCGTCGAGCCAAACAGAGGTTTGAGCTGTCGGTTGCCTTGCTGACGGACCGTCTCACGATGTTATGTGCCCCAGAACAGTGATCAGTTTTCTGTTTTCTTTTACTGTTTTTTTTCTTTGTCAGGGGATGTGATCCTAGATGATGTAGTACTTTGAATTTTGAATAAATGAGCATGTTTCAACTCATCTTCTCTTTCTTGTACTTGCAGTGTTTGTGGAATTGGACCTGCTGGGGGATTATTTGTGGACCTGTTACCCTGGGCGTACCTTGGTTTTAGGTTTGAGTAACAAGTTTCGGAGTGGAATACCTAGAACAACTTCGCGATAAGACAGCTATAGAAGTTTTTGGTATTCGAGAGAATGCCAGGGAGCAACTGGGCTCTCAGGCATGATAGGGAAGGGATGGGCGTGTACTGGAGACCCAGTATAGCATCTGTGGTCGACTGAGGACATTTGTGGTCATCGGAGGACGTTTGTGGGCCTATTATCTTTGGGCGTACTCAGATCGTGGGTACAGATAATAAGTCGAGGGAGGACCATCATACTTACTCAGAGGTAGTGAGGACATGGCAAGTATGGGGATTTCTTTACCGTGGGATCTTCCTGCTCAGAGGTAGTGAGGACATGGCAGGAGTGGATCCCACGGAGGATATTTGTAGACCTACTATCCTTGGCGTACTCCGATCGTGGGTACGGATAATAGGTCGAGGGGTAACCATCATACTTACTCAGAGGTGTAAGGACATGGCAAGCATGAATAGTTTCTTCGACGGAGCCTTCCCACTCAGAGGTCACGGGGACATGGCAGGAGTGGGCTCAATGAAGGATACATAGAATGACTCAGAGGTAGGAGGACGTGGAAGTTCTATGCGAGGGGGCGGTTTGTTTTTGGTGGAAGTGGAATAACTCAGAGGTAGTATCGACGTGGTTGTATAGGAATTTTGTGGATCTGTTACCCTTTTTGTGCATTGAGAATGCGGGCAGTAGATCAGGTGAGTTCAGCGGTACCAGCAGGTACATAACTTCGATAATCTAAAATTTTGTGGGTACGAGTTCAGCGGCACCAGCGGGTACATGACTCGATAATCTGGAAAATATGAGTATGAGTTCAGCGGTACCAGCGGGCACATGACTCTATGTGTAGAAAAATTGTGGGAATGAGTTCAGAGGTACCATCGGGTACATGACTCGATGTGTAGAACCAGAATATAAGTTCAGCGGTACGGGAAGGTACATAGCTCGACACTCTGAGATGTCTCGAGGATTTTGTTTCAGACGTAATACTTCTTCAGGAACTTGCCGTTGATGGGCAACATGAGCAAGTCTCCATTTTGCTTTGCGAGGCGGTAGGTTCCGTTGGAGAATACAGCCTCGATGATGAACGGGCCTTCCCATTTTGGTTGGAATTTACCGGCGGTTTTATGCGTCATAACCATCGGCCTCCGAACCGCCAGAACGAGATCGCCTACTTAGAATGTCCTGACCTTGACCTTCTTGTTGAAAGCTCCGGAGATTCTGGCCTGATAAAACTCGATTCGTTGTTGAGCTAACAGGCGTTTCTCGTCTAGGGCCTCCAATTCCTGTAGTCGGCGATGGTGGTTTTCGTCTATCGTCAACTGATGTGCGAGGGCGATGCAGAGTGAGGGGATCTGAGTCTCTAATGGGAGGACTGCCTCACTCCCGTACACCAGGGAAAATGGTGTATTCCCGGTGGCTGTTCGAACTGTGGTACGATACGCCCATAAGCATTCGCCGAGATTCTCATTCCAGTCGCACTTGCTAGAGGACACAAATTTCTTGAGTAGCTTGATTATGGTTTTATTGAATGCTTCTGCTAACCTATTGGCTGCTGGATTATAGGGTGTCGAAGCAATGTTCTGAATTCGGTGCTTGTCGCAGAACCGATAAAATACGTGGCTTGCGAACTGTGGCCCATTGTCGTGAATGATCCTTCGGGGCAGTCCAAAGCGATAGATGACATGATGCTTAAGGAAGCTGATCACGTTTGAAGTTTTCACTTCCGCCAATGGGATGGCTTCCGCCCATTTGGAGAAGTAATCGATGATTACGAGTATGACTCGGTGTCCTCTGGACGAAGGCGAGGTGATTGGGCCGACGATGTCCATAACCCATGCTTCGAATGGCCAGGAGGCCACAGTCGAATGTAGGAATTCAAATTGCTGGTGGATGAAGTCGGCGTAGATTTGGCAGGCTTTGCACTTTCGTGCATAATCTATTGCGTCTGCAACCATCGTGGGCCAGTAATAGCCCATTCGACGAAGGCGGTCTTGCAGTTTCGGGCCAGGTTGATGGGCTCCACAGATACCATCATGGGCCTCGCGTACGGCTTCCTTGGCTTCTGTATTTGATAGACACCGAAGCAGCAACCCATCATAGGATCAGCGATACACCATTTTCGTCTCCGTATCATAGAAAAATTTGAGAGAACGTCTTCTGATAGAAGTAGCTTCCTTCGGATTCTCTGGCAGGATATTATATACTACGAAGTCGATGAACGGCTGTCTCCAGTCTGGTGCTTCGTCGACTGAAAGGGTGGAGTAGCTTTCCATGCATCGAACGTTATCCTTAGGACAGACCAGTTCACGGCCTATTAGGTCGACCTGATGACGAGCATAATTTGGCGCAGCTAGGGAAGCGGCCAAACCAACTAGGGCATCAGCCTCAATGTTCTGGAGTCTGGGAACATGTTCTATGAAGAATCCTCCCAGAGACGAGATGATGTCGATTGTTATTTGATGATACGGGATCATGTCTTCGTGGCGGACCTCGTACGACCCCCGAATCTGATTGACGATTAACTGCGAGTCGCCGTATGCTTCAAGATACTCTACCCCCAGTTCCTTTGCAAGTCGGAGGCCAATGACCAAGGCATTGTACTCGGCCACATTATTTGAACAGGGCTCTGTGAGTGAGTAGGCCCGATTGATCACCAAGCCGGAGGGAGAAATCAGCACCACTCCAACTCCAGCGACGATGTTGCCTTTGGGTCCAGTTCTCGAAGCGCCGTCGAAGAACATTCGCCAGATGGCATCATGGGAGACTGCATTTGAACTGGTGACCTCGTCCGGTATCTCTTCATATACCCTAGTCGTCTCCGAACCTGGATGGGCTGCTAGAAAGTCTGCCAGAGCCTGGCCTTTAACAGCCTTTTGTGGGACGAAGATCATGTGGTATGGTGATAGTAATATCGCCCATGTAGCAAGGCGAGAGCTGAGTGCCCCAGGTTTGGTCATGAGGACCCTGAGGGGGTTGATCCGCGATATCACGTGGATGGTTTGTCCCGTGACGTAGTGTCGCGTCTTCTGGATGGCGAACACGAGAGCAAGGCATTCCTTCTCTACGGCCGTGTATCGGTATTCTGGTCCAATCATCTTTCGACTGAGGTAGTATATAGCTTGTTCGTGGCCCGCATCATTGTTCTGTGCCAATAGAACACCGAGAGAATGTTCCATAGCTCGTACATAGAGCAGGAATGGCTTTCCAGCAACAGGAGCTACCAGGACTGGGGGTTTGACAAATACTCTTTGATGCTTTCGAAAGCGCGCTGGCATTCCTCATTCCATACGAAAGAGACTCCCTTCTTCATGAGATGGGTGAATGGTTGACATCATCCGGAGAGATTAGAGATGAACCTCCTGATGTAAGCTAGCCTGCCTTGGAGGCCTCGGAGTTCACGGAGATTTCTCGGGGGACCCATCTCCATGATTGCCTTTGTTTTCTTGGGGTCGATGTGAATGCCCTGAGATGTGATGATGAAACCCAGGAATTTCCTGCTGGAGACACCCAAGAATGATTTCGTAGGGTTCATCTTTAAGTTGTGTGCTCGCATTAGGTCGAACACTGTCCGGAGATCTTGCAGATGATCTTCCTTCGAACAGCTTTTGACGGCAATGTCGTCGACGTAGCATTCCACTGTCTTGCACAAGTTATCTCTAAAGATGACGCTCATAGCTCTCTGGTAAGTGGCGTCGGCATTCCTTATACCGAAAGGCATAACGGTGTAGCAATATGTACCAATCGGTGTTCGGAATGATGTGTGCTTCTCGTCGTCAGGGAACATCTTGATCTGGTTGTATCCTGAGAAGCCATCCATGAAGGACATACGTTCGAAGCCGTAGGTGTTGTCGATCATAATATCTGTGATAGGGAGGGGGAATTCATCTTTAGGGCATGCCTCATTCAGATTTCGAAAGTCAATGCATATTCGGATCTTGCCGTTCTTCTTGAGAACTGGTACGATGTTGGCTACCCAGTCTGGATGCTGCTCTTCGCAAATGAAGCCGCTGGCTATCAGTTTGTTGACCTCGGCTTCATTAGCATTCATGACATCGGGGCGAAACCGTCGTTGCTGTTGCTTGACAGGTTTTGCATCCGGACGAATATTGAGTTTGTGGAGTGCGATCTCGGGGTCCAATCCTGGCATATCTTCATAGCTCCAGACGAATACATCGATATACTTTTTGACGAGTTGAAGCAGCGACTCTCGCTCTTCATCCGTTAGACTTTGGCTGATGAAGATTGGTTTTGGAGAGGCTTCATCACCAAGATTAACTTGTATGACCTCATCTTCAGTGGAAGGTTCTCTTTGCTCGAAACGCTTCTCCCATTGTTCATCTAGCTGTTGTGCCTATGGTTTTAGCTCAAGAAGTTCGGGGATGTCTTCGTCTTCTTCATAAGTATCGACGAATGCCATATTGACGACAAGACTTGTCTGAATACATCTCCGATGCTGGTATCAGAGTCAGAAGTTGGTGACCCGGTCGAATGTGAATGCCAGTCACATTCTTCATCTGAACTTTCAGGGGTCGTCGTGGGTGTTACATACCCCAATCCACATCGAATCTTACTATAGTAGTCCCGTGGTTTGCTAGCCGGGACCGGTGGCTTCAAAGGTAATCGTCGTCCAGTACCGTAGTTCAAGCCCGGCATCGTTTCCAGATCATACCCCTGTTTCTGCATGAGATATTTAGATTAGGGGCTATAAAGATACAGAGGTAGTCTCCCGGCATCCGATCCAAGGTCGACTTCTTCTATGGTGAAGGGATGCGGATCGTCCTTCCGGCCGAAGATGATTGGATGGTCCCCTCCCTCGATTATTCGGTAAGCGTCTTCTGCTGGAGTAAGCTGGATTGTGGTGTAGACATTTGTCACCTATGTGTGTAGGTGAGTGCCCATACCGTGTTCCACAGCGTACATTGTACAAAGCTTATTAAGCTCGAGGTAGTTCAAAGATAGCCCTTTTTTGATGAAGTAAGGCATCTTTTCTAGGGGGATTACATCATCTACGGAGGGAACATCAGTGTGGGCAGCCACATACTTGGCTAGCTCTGGTTCCTCTTCGGCTACCCCCTGTATGAATGAAGACTGAGAGGACGACCTGGGGAGCTTGATCGTCAGCGGTTCAGTTGATGGAGCTGAGCGTGGAGTCGTTGGCAGACTAGCAACCCCCAGTTTGGTACTCGATGCGGGGCGAGGAGTGGCTGGTTCGCTAGAAGTGTTAGACCTTACATCGGGGTGACGACCCTTCTTGGGAAGGCGTATCGTCAGTGGCTTGTCTAAGGGATTGAGCTTCTCCGTTTGGGGCTGACCGACTCTCGACAGTCTGATTGTTGGTGGCCCTGTTGTGGATCTTGGCACTTGGCCAGACCTTGGCAGCCGGATTATCATCTGCTCTTCTTGTGCCGAGAGGCTGATTGCGTCCTTACGCAGAGTGGCTGTAAGGGGCACAGACCTGCCCGATTTACGAGCTTGGAGGTGGATCGTCAGAGGCTCTTCTGATCCTGTGGCTGTCTCAGTACTAGCTTGTACATCTTCTTCACCAAGATGCTTCTTCGATTTTTCATACAGGCAGGAGTCTGAGTAGTAAGATTCGACCCCTTTGAAGGGATCGATATCAGCAAATTCCGTCCTCATGAAGCCGTATTTGTCGACGTATTTGAAGCACCGGTGCAGCGTAGAAGGCACGATCATATAATCGTGTATCCATGGACGCCCCAAGAGGATGTTGTAAGAAGTGTCTGTATCTATGACGTAGCAGGTGACTTCGGATTGGAGGTCGCCAATTTGACACTTCAGACGAATCTTCCCAATAGGGTAGCTCCTGCCCGAATTGAAACCGCTGATGGCGGTGCTTGTAGGCATCAGGCGATGTATTGGGATGCGAAGATGATGTAGTAGACCCTTCGAGATAATACTTATGGAAGAGACAGGATCAATGTGCATCCGATCCACCTTTACGTCGTCGATGTATCCAGTGTAGATAGTGGACGATCGTGCAGATTAGTTTTGATGAGCATGTCCTGCTGAGTGAAGACGATGTTGGGCATTGCTCCCGTGCAGGCGCTGTCTTGGAGATCTACAGGCGAGTTTTCTTCCGTGAGGTTGACTTGAGCCAGGTATGCATCGGCGTTTTGGAGTGCTTCGCTCAGTGCAATACGAACGTCCTTGGAGAGCCTTAGGAGTTCGTATAGTGACAACTTGGCTGGTGTGTTAGCCAATTGTGCTAAGATGTCAAAGTTATAGGGCTTTTCCAGCCCCTGAGGTGCTTCCCTTCGGAGCGGTTTGTCGAATCGAGTCTCCCTCGGCCTAGGCTTGTCGGTCGTCGAAGGCTGAGTCGGTCCCGGAGCATCAGTTGTAGTGGGTTGATGATTTTTAGCTGGATTGTCAACCACAGGTTGGGATTGCGCCCAGACCGCGTGAAGACGGCTGTAGCTTCCTCGATGTCTGCCGAGATTGTGTGGCAGGTCCTGACTTTTTTACTTTTCTTCTTGTAGGAGGGAGATGGTGTGGGTCGAGTCCCTTCTGATACCAAGTCTGGATGGATCCACATGACCTTCCCTCGTGATATGGTGAGGGGCACTAGACCAGCAGCCTGATCTCGGAGAGGTGGAAGATTAGCAATCTCCATTGTCGCTAGAGGGATAGGGACCACCCCGTCTTGAGTTTCCGTTGGAAGGAAGCTGCCGAATTGTACGGACACCATGTTGGCTGCCACAGTTACCTCTTCGAAATCGATAGCCAGAGTATTCGAATCGATGAGGTTTTGGATGTACTGTTTTAGCTGGTAGCAGTCGTGTGTAGCATGGTAGACGTAGCGATGATAATGGCAGTACTTTGAGTTCTTCATCTCTGTCGGTCGTGGTTCCCGTCTTGGTGGAGGAAGCTAAATTCTGTCCCCTTGTATAAGCATGTCCAAGATGGGCTTGACGTGACCGTCTTCGAAGGAGTAAGTGACTTGCGGCCATTGTTTGTCTGCCAGCTTTGGCTCAGGTTTCTGTGTTGTGTCGGCCACCATAGCCTGCTTGCCCCTGCCATCCCGATTGTTGGAGGGACTACCCCCATTGTCATTATTGGTGTTAGGACACTTGCCCTTGTTCTCTCCGTTCGAGATATGCAATCCCAGCTGGCGAGCCTTCTTCAATCGTTCTTCGGCGCTTGTGGCGCTGATGATGAACGTCTTCCAGTCCTTGAATTGACTTTCGCCCATCCAGAGACTGATTATTGGGAGGAGTCTCTTTTGGCAAATTTTAATCAAGGAGGAATTCGGGTTTCCAGACGACAATTTCATTACGGTTTGGCGAAACCGCTCAATATAGTTCCTTGTCAGCTCTTTCTCTCCTCGGACGACGTCCATGAGGGTGGACATGGTGATGTCCTGCCCTACTTCGTAGAATCTCTCCAAGAACATGCGTTTGAAGCCAGCGAAGGAGTGGATGCAGTTGTCCAGCAGATTGTGATACCAGTCGAAGGCGACTCCTTCCAATGTCCCGATGAATAATCGTGTGAGAATGGCATCGTCATGGGGCAGATGGTCGGTGGTTACCTCGAAGTAAGTGATGTACCGACTTGCTGAGGTCTTGCCATCATAAGGATTGATATTGAAAGGCTTATATCTTGGTGGGAATGGAACATCCCTCCATGCAGCAGGGTATGGTTGTCGTATTCTGAGGTCTTGAGAGTTTTTTCGAGCGTGGAACATGGCTCGGAGCTCCTGGACCTCTCTTCTCGCTTCGCGTGCTTCGTCCACAGCGGTGGGGGCCGTTGTTTCCGAAGGATTGTTGTCCGGGTTCGGTGCCGCTGAATTCGAGTTCGCATTAACCGTGGGACCCGCACTTGTTTGGCCAGGCGTCCCTCCTTGGAGATTTGGAAGGGCCGCTTTGATCTCGTCTACAAACTTGACCAAGGCATGTAGTTTGGCCTCTAGAGTGTCGATGTATTGGCGATCACTGGAACCACCTTGGTTGCTGTCTGTCATGAATACCGTCTTCACATGAGGAGAGATAGACGGAACGGTGGAGAAAGCGCCCTCTGAATCGTATCCCTGTAGTGAGAAGTCGTCGGGGTATGTGGGTATATTCCCTTCTGACTCAGACTCAGAAGGAACAGTACCCCCAGTCTCCGAGTTCGCCTCGTCATGGAAGTTGTGGACGTCCTCGGGGACGTCGAGGTTTGCTACATCCGATGGGAGAGTTGTCTTCCCCGGCTCGTCTTCTTGGAACATCGGGTTGCTGTGGAGGCTCGGAGGGGTACTACCCCCAGCCCCAGCAACCCCCTGCGTTATGGACGGCGAATCCCCTACTGTAGCAGATTTCGTCTTAGAGCGAGTACCTTGGAAAACTTCGGTGGTGGGCACCCGTTTAGACGACAGTCTTTTAGTCGCAGTGGTTGAGATCTTCGGGCTAGGAACATTCGTCTTCTTCCCCCTTCCATCAGTAGGGACTTTCTGAGCAGACTTGCAGGAGACGACGGGTAGTGCCTCGTCTTCTGATGATAGCTGTTGCAGTCTTTGAAAGACAGACTGCCGGTCTTCTTGCATCGTCGTGCTATTGCAGCAGCAGTTGACGATGACTTGGGTGCAGTGACATCCGTGGGAAGACTCTTTGCACCCCGATGCATCTTCTCTTTCCTTGCGTTTATGGAGGATGGCCTCACGCAAGTCAGATGGGTCTGGACCGACCATATTTGCTCCCGAGATTTTGGGAAACTTTTGTGAACCTCTCTGTCCGTCTGCCGCCGGGGGCTGGACTCGAGTGGTTCTGTACAACTTACCATCCGTGGCCCGCGTAATAATCAGCGGGACGCCCCGATAGTCAGAGGTTGGGGCAGCTGACTGGGCTTGGTGGGCCCGCGCTGCCCTAGACTTCTTCCTTTTAGCACTTGCGGGTGCGTAATAGGAAGAGTCCAAGTTGAATACCACAGAGTCTGGCTTATCATCCAGAGAACCATCAGGGTCAGGACCGCACGAGAGACGGTCGAAGACTAATCGAGAGAAGCGTAGAACAGACGCTATGCGGCTAGGATTGGAAACCGTACAGGCTGTCTGCATGCGGCTGTCTTTAGCTGTCGGATGAGTTGTTCTTGTGCGACTAGGAGACACGACCGTGTAGGCTGGCCGCATGCGGTTGGCGATTGTGGCCGCATGGGTTTTCTGCAAGCGATTGACTTCAGTAACCACATAAGTTTCATCCATGCGGTTGGTAACTGTAGCCGCATAAGCTATGCGGCTGACAGATGTGGCCGTATGAGTTTTTTTCATGCGGCTGGCGGATGTAGCCGCGAGCTTTCTCCATGCGGCTAGCACCCTTATGCGGCTCGGATCGCATAGAGTTCCTCTTTGCCCCTGCAAGTCCAGCATCATAGTGTTTTCTTCTGTCGGACTTGGGGACAACAGAGTTGTCTACGGTCTGAAGTGGGGCCGCAGGAGAATCTTCTCCGCCGTCTTGAGCAACAGAGGGTATCTCTGCAAGAGCTTCAGTAGGAACGAATGATCGGGGTCTCCACTCCTTGCGGGCCTTCTTCGTGTGAGCTTGCTTCTGGATCGGGCCAGCGCTCTTGTTGGAGAGCATTTCTTCAAACGCCTGTTGGTCGAACCGGGCGACCATCATCTGTTGAGTGGAGCCAAGTTTGGCTGTATCCGATTGCGTCACCAACTCCTCAGCCGTAGAGAAGTTTGTCCCCAGCAGAGTCGCCATCGTGTTTGCCATGAAATATAAAAAGCAGAACAGTTTTATGGGAGGACTGGACTTTTACTTCACGTTACAAACTCGCTTGTACAAAGAAAGCCTAGGGACGAAAATCTAGGTACAGCAATCTAAGTACAATTGTTTATTTTTTATTCTGGGGGATGACGGTAGAGGCTCGGAAAAGCGACGGCAGCTCTGCCTTACTCCTTGGACGATCGGACGTGGCTTGGCTCCTGTGACGAGATATTTGGCGTTGACGAAGGAATGCTCTTCTTGCTCTCCTCGTATTGCTCTTCTGGCTTCTCTCTCTCTGGATTGATCTCTGTGTATTTTCTCTCTGATCATTCGGGGGGAAAACCTCTCTCTACACCTTGCTATTTATAATAGTGGGGGGCATCATTAGGGTTTGCAATGATTGCCCATTCTCAAAGTGGCGGCGGCCTGGTAAATGATCAATCTGGGCCATTAATCTTGAGCGTAAAGGATCTGGGCCATTAATGAGGATTATGCCAAATCATGTCAGTAATTAATGTTGATTGCAATAAATCCCCATCATGATGATTTGCTGATGTCCGCAAATCTAAATGAATCAATTTAATTCATTCTCTTGCCACGTGTCCCAAATTATTGGGATCTGACCCAAAATTTGATTATCTTTAGGACACGTGCCCTGTCATCATTGTTGAGCTGCATGAGGAGTGTTCATATTTGGGCCGCATGAAGGTCGTTATGACCGAGCCGCATGAAAGATTTCATGACCGAGCCGCATGAATAGTCTCTATACTCGAACCGCATGAAGGTTGTCCTAACCGAGCCGCATGAATATGTTCATGACCGAGCCACATGGGGGTCTTCATGGCCGAGCTGTATGAGAGTCTTCATGGCCGAGCCGCATGGGGGACCTTCATGGTTGAACTGCATAGATTTCTCTGCACTGGCCGCATGAACTCGTCTAGTCTGGCCGTATAGACTTGCCTCGAAGATTGGTAAATAGTACCACGTCTGCAAAGATTTTCACCAGTTTTCTAGGAAGATAGTGCTCTTGTGTCAGTCATCATGATTACTTTATGTCAGGGCTGTCATCTGTCCGGTCTGTCATCCGTCAGAGCATTAAATGCATCCAGACGTTGGGCATAGCTGCTTTGAAGGCCACGTGGCCTCTCTCTGTGGGCCGCATGGAGTTTACTCGAGTTGTCTATGTGTTTGAGCCGCATGGGACTCCTGAGCCGCATGAGGCTCCTTGGCCGCATGGATCATTTTTCTCTTCTTTTTCATGCTTCTACAGTGGTGAGAAATCTTAGCTTGTGTGCAATTTAGAGCTTGAGAGTTGCAAGAAGGATTCTTCTATTTGGGGCTTTTTCCTTGAGTTTGACACTCAATAGGTAAACCCCTCAAACCACCTCCATTTCCTGATTTTTTTGCATGGATGCATAGATCTAGGTGTCCCCTAGCTGTAGAGTGAGTATTGTGTGAACTCGTGTCAATTAGGTGTCCGTATCTCACATGTATCATAGGTTGTGTGTTTGTGTTTGATGAAATACCACAATGAGTTTTTCTTTGATATTTTTGAAATTTTTTTGAACCGATTTGTTGATTTATATTTGTACAATATTTGAGTTGATTTTCGAGCCGTGTTCGTGTCTAAATAGGACACGAACACGCTCGCAGCAAGCACGGGCAGTGTCCTACTGCTCGAAGCACTTTTCTCCTCGTACAGGCCACGTGGGCAGCTGACACTTGGCAGTGAGGTGGGGGCCATAACTGACACGTCTGTCCCTAAGCCTCGTGTCAAGTAGATTCCTGTCGGACATGCAAAACAGTGTGCATCATTTTGGCTGACACGCGTGTACACGAGAAACCCGGCCTGATACCGGCCACATGTCCGTACTGGACATGGCGTGGACACTCATAGTGTGTCAACTGTGTAGCCCTATACGTGGGCTACACATGGGCATAACCACGTGGCGTAGGGTATCGTGTGTCGTGTCCACGAACCTTGTGACTCGCAGCACGATACTGCACAGCCGTACGTGTGTCTGTGTGTATTCTCGAGTCAGGACAAGTCGTGTCCTACTTTCCAGGACATGACCTGTGTAGTAAGTGTACACCTACACGACACATTACCAACCTATTAATTTGGATTATACTGTGTTTTCGATATGGATTTGTGTTTTTCCCCAAAACTCTGATACGCACAGTATCAATACATTTTTCTGATTTTTGAATATGATTTAAATTCGATTTTAAATTCTAATTATATGTTTTTCATGTGTTATTACATGCTGGGATATGTGTTGAGTGTTGGGATCCATATGTGGTGTTTTGGTAGGATTTATGATATGTTTCGAGTTGTTTTTGACACTCAAATTGACATCAACTGAACTGCTGCATATATGTACACTTGATATACTTTCTGTACATTGATATGACTGAACATTTGAATGTTTGTACACCCACATTGATCCTAACTATCTCTATGTACACAGATTCTGCACCTTGTAATCATTTTGTACATTGTCCTAAACTAAACCGCACACTTAACTTTAACTTAACATTACATATATTCCTGAACTTAACTTCTGGACACTATGTGTATATATACACTTTGATACACAAACTTGCTAATATGTAACTGAACCTTGCTAATCTGAACTGAACTGGGCATGTACTATACTCATTTGACACTTAACTAACTGTACACTTAGTTGACTGAACACTTGACACATGTATGTCCTACACTGTACCTGAACTGAACCTATACTCTATGTACACATTATACTCACTTCACCTTACACACACACTAATATGTACGCATTTGAATTTCCTATGTATAAACTATGCATGTGACATCTCTATCTCTCTCTATATATATAGTATATATATTATGATGCCTTGCTTATGTCAATATTGGGTGCCTATACATGATAGCCTATATGTAATTTCCTATGTGTATGCCAATATACATTGAGTATATATATGTGCCTATATATGTAATGTATGTGGATGACTTGTGTAGCTTTGAAATTGTGTGAGTGCTAACCTAGGCTTGGTTAGGCTTAGTGAGACTTGATTATACTAGACTTGACCTAGTTTGACTAGTGTAGTTGACCAGAGTTGACCAAGAGTTAACTTTGGCCTAGATGACCTAGAAATCATATAGAATGCAATGTAATCTTCAGTATTGCCATTCTGGACATGTTATGACCTGTGTTGCTCTGTTTACGACTCATCTACTCTGTCTGGACATATATATTCTTCGGATACTCAGGATACCAAGCGAGTACATTCTCTAACCGTTTCATACTTGATAGGATTTATATTTATGCTCTAGATTACTTTACTTGATGCTGTCATGTTGTTAACACGGATTGCTACTATATGGATCCCTTCATGAGATGTTATCCCCCTCGAGACCATCGGGTTACAGTATGTCACGTGCATTTCACTTTTATCATGTACTCCGGTGCTTTCACCATTCATGTGCACTCTTATATACATTCATGTGCACCATTTATGGGCCTTCATGTGATATCATGTGCAATAACATAACTTGTCTGGATTCTTGTGTATTGATTGGGGTACGGGGGAGTATAAATGGTCATGTGAACAATTCCAATGCAGTGTAATCATGTGCAAACTCTTTAGTATACTCATGTGCAAATTCAAGCCGTTCACATGTCTATCTTGTACTCTACATCACTAGCCACTGTTAGCTCTTTACTTATTGTAGATATTTCTTTACAGTCATCTCTTTTATTTCATATATTTTCCAGCATTTCATGTATCTTACTCTATAGCATATTTACATATCCTGTCATATTATGAACTGCGTGAGATGTATTGTGCTCGTTCCTGTCCTGACTGGACATGTTGAAATATTACAGATGACATTGAGGAGTTCTGTCCTACATAATATGGAGATGGCCTAGATGATACCTGTGACCTGGACTCCCAGGAGGACCCAGCCCTTGCAGAGGACATTACTCCAGTAGTTTAGGTTAGTTAGCTAGACTAGTTATCTTACTTATTGTCTTGTTCTGTTTGGATACACTTTGTACTTATTTGGGGATTTTGTTATTCTAGATGTTGTGGAGATGCTATCTTAGACTCTTAGACTTTTTCTCTTATTGTATTTCATTTGGCGGCTTTCATAACTATCTATCTTATCGTACTTTCTACCTTAGCTGTGATTGAGTTGTACATTTCTATATTATCCTCCATTCGGAGCGTATACATTGTACAGGTACTTTATAATTGGTGGATGTATGTGACCTAGGACAGCATTCTACCGTCGATACTGTGGCCTAGGCTGGACGTACCCACTTCTTATGCCTCTACACTGGTTGTGGGTCGTGACAAGGGGCATTGATACTTTGGAGGGTTTTCCTTTTAGTCGAACCTTTAGTGGTTCTTCAGTAACCGCTGCACTTTCTGAGGCCGTCTCTGCTTCATCGTCGGTATCATTGCTCTCATCGTCCCAGGGGACTGACTTGTACATATCATCATCCGTACAGTAGGCTTCAAGTCCCCGAAATGGGTCGATGTCAGCGAATTCGGTCTTGATAGTCCCGTCGCTGGCCACATAATTTATGCATTGATGGAGAGTGGAAGGAACGATCATGTACTAATGAATCCATGGTCGTCCCAACAGCATGTTGTAGTTTATGTCAGCGTCAATGACATAGCAAGTCACTTTAGTGTGGAGGTCACCTATTTGGCGCTTTAAGCAAATTTTTCCCGAGGGCTCGCTCTTTCCTGTATTGAAGCTGCTGATTGTTGTGTTCGATGCAGTCAGCCGATGCATCGAAATTCCTAGAGTGTGGAGCAAACTCCTTGGGATGATGCTGAAAGAAGAGCCTGGGTCGATGTGGATGTGATCGACTTTAATGGCATCGACATACCCTGTATAGTACAGAGGCCTGTTATGTCGGTTATTCTTCAGCAGCATGTCTTGCTGGGTGAAAGTGATACTGGGGATCACTTCGACCACACTGTGATAATTTGGACAGGCCGCAGGGTCTTCCTTGGGTGGTCGCACCTGAGTAAAAAAGGACTCGGCTTTCTACAAGGCTTCGCTGAGCGCATATCGGGTATCCTTGAAGAGACGGAGGATCTCGAAGAGTGACAATCTAGCCGGGGTATTGGCTAGCTACTACAGTATATCAAAGTTGCAGGGTTTGATAGGCCTTACTGCCAAGTCTTTCAATAGAGGTTTGTCGAAGCGAACCTCCTGTCGCTTCTGCCTATCTGTGGCAGGAGTCTGAGACAGGCCTGCTTCTAATATATCATGAGCAGGGGTTGTAGTTGGTAGAGGTGTTGTCTCCTCTAGAGCTTGGTTCTCCTCTTGCTGCAGCATCGAGCGAGTGGTCACCAGGGTGTCAACGGTCGATGCCGAGACCATGCGACATATTCTGGCACTCTTTCCTTTGACAGAGGGGGTTGTAGGTGCCATCATGTCGGGAGTAAGGTCGGGGTGGACCCGCATGACCTCGCCTCTGTTTGCCATTGATTGTAAAAGTACAGAACAATTATCGGAGGACTGAACTTAGACTCACAATACAAACTCGCTCGTACAAAGAAAGCCTAGGGACGAAAACCTAGGTACAGCAGTCTAAGTACGATTGTTTATTTTAGATTCTGGGGGGTGACGATAGAGGCTCGGGAAAGCGACGGCCGCTCTGCCTTACTCCTTGGACGATCGGTACGCAGCCTTGACTCGGGGAAGATCTGCTTGGTCGTTGACGAAGAAATGCCTTCTTGCTCTCTCTCTGATTGCTCTCCGGGCTTCTCTCTCTCTGTGTATATTCTCTCTCTGACTATGGGGAAGTCTCCCTGTGTATACGTATTCTTCTTTGGTTTCTTTTTTTTGTATATCTCTCTATATCTCACAAGGGAATGGCACCTTGCTATTTATAATAGTGGGATGTGATCGCTAGGGTTGCCAATGATTAGCTCTTGGAGATGGCGGCGGCCAGGGGGTTGATCAATCCAGGCCGTTCGTTTCTGATTGTGATGAATCAGAACCATTAAGGGTAGATTACACCAAATCCCCATTAGCAATTAAAGCTGATTGGCATAAATCTTCCTTATAATGATTCTCTCATATCTGCGAATAAATCAAATTTATTCTCCTGCCACGTGCCCCAGATCATTGGGATTCGACCCGATCTTGGATTGCCATAAATCTGGGAGATTGATCGGCTGAGGACACGTGTCCTGAGAGCCAATGGTGAGACTGGAATCGCATGCAGATTGGGCCGCATGAGATTTGGGCCGTATGAATTTTGGGTCGCATAAGACTTGGGACACGTGTCAGGGCTGTCTGGGCAGTGGCCCCCTCCTTCAGACTTCTGAACCATATGATGAGCCGCATGAACCGCATAATGGTGTGTCTGCTTGAGCCGCATGGGCATGATCTTCTTGAGCCGCATAGGGATGATTCCACTCGAGCCGCATGGGACAGCTTCACTCTGAACCGCATGGGAAGTCTTCACTTTGAGCCGCATAAGCACACCCACGTGGCAGGGCCACGTGGCATTTTGTTGTTCTCGGGGGATCATGTCAGAGATTTTTTTCTCTTCTCTAGAGATTTATCATCATGACAGAGTCATAATTACCTGCTTTGGTGTCAGGTCTGTCAACTTTTCAGAGGGGTCAGCCGTCAAAGCAATTAATGAAGCATGGATCGGAGGGGAGCACTGTCACGCCACGTGTCTTCTGAACCGCATGGAATACCTCCGGCCGCATAGCTCCTTATGCCGCATGACTCCCTGAGCCGCATGCGTTTTCTGAGCCGCATGGGTCATTTTCTTTAGTATTTTCCATGCTTCTACAGGACCCCCTTCAAAGTTTTCAATTTGTAAAATTGAAATACTTTGAATAAGAAGCATGGCCGTGCTCTTCTAACCGCATATGAAACCCTGACCGCATAGAGATCTTGGCCGCATAGATTGTTCAGCCGCATAGCTTCTCGCCACGCCATTATGTCATGCATGCAAACCTTTTTGGGGCAGGATCCTAGGAGTTTCTGACCTCTAATTAACTAGTCAGTATCGATAGCCGAAGAGTCGACTACTTTGTACGAAGCGTCGGTCTTGGTCCTCCTTTCTCTATAAATGGAAGGGTATTTAGAAGGATTTCCCTCTTAGACTCTTTCTGATTAAGATTTCTGTCTTGCTTTCTTCTTCCAACTGACAAACAACGATGGCACCTAGGGCTTCCAAGGCAGTGAAGAAGGTTGTGGCTAGGAGCAGGAAGTCGGCTTCGTCTTCAATTGCCGCACCTCCCGTTCGTCTTGATGTTCATGTTGTCGTCGAAGGTAAGGACTGTGCGGAAGATTGGGTGCTCTGAAACCCTAAAAGATGCTGCTCTGCTGCATTGCTTCGTGCATAATCATTTTGATACGAGCTTTATGGATTACGTGGTCCGCATACACATCCTATGAGCCGCATAGAATATATTCCATGCCCAAGCCGCATAAGCGTTGTTTTTAAACGAGCCGCATGAACACTTCTGAATATCTTCTGACTGTTTTCATCATTTCTTATTACTTTTTTCCGTCTTTTCGTTCTTATAGTGTCTCCACCGAGTGCTGATATTGCAGTGGTAGAGGATCCGTCGCTCCCCGGCGTCAATCAGGGGCCTTCCTCTGTTAAGAAGGAGACAATGAAAGAAGAATCGGAGCCTGAGAGGGACGATGTCCTCCCCACTGTCGAGACTGCTGAGGGTGACACCACTAGAAATCCTGATTCTCCCATTCTGGACGAGGATCTTCCTCCGTTGCACCCTTCATACGTAATGTGGTTGAAGGAGTTGTATACGTATTTTTGTAACTAGGGGTTTGAGGTGTCTTGTCTGTAATGAAGAACTTTCCTGTAACCGTGTGGATGTAACCGATTTCTGACTGAATGGAATATATATTTGCTTTACTCTTTTGCTTTGTAATAATCCTTTTATCGGGTCATTTTGCGTGGACCCATTGTCCCTAACATATCCTGGTTTTGGATACGGACAATAAGTTTAAAAGAAAGGAACCAATCATACTGACTCAGAGGTGCTGAGGACATGGTGAGCATGAGGGTCTCTTTGACAGGGGGGTACATAGAACAACTCAGAGGTAATAAGGACATGGAAGTTCTATGTAGGGGTGATTTGTTTTTGGCGAAAGTGGAACGACTCAGAGGTAATGAGGACATGGCCGTTTTGGAAATTTGTGGATCGATTACCCTTTTAGTGCACTGGGAGTGTGGGTATTAGATCATGAGGGGGGATCTCCTTCGGGAAGGAAGTTCAGAGGTATGATCATACATAACTTCCTACCTGAAAAAGTGACCGGGATGTGAGTTCAGAGGCACCATCGGGTACATGACTCGAGAATCTGGAGAATGGTGAGTGTGAGTTCAGCGGTACCAGCGGGTACATGACTCAAAAATCTGAAAAACTATGAGGGTGAGTTCAGTGGTATCAGCGGATACATGACTCGAAGATCCATAAATGTTGGAATCAAAGTGTAAGTTCAGAGGTACCAGCAGATGCATGACTTGGGAATTTGGGATATGAGTTCAACGGTACAAGAGGGTACGTGACTCGAAAATCTGTGAATATTGGAATCAAAGTGTAAGTTCAGAGGTACCAGCAGGTACATGACTTGGGAATTTGGGATATATTTATGGAAGAAGGGCATGAGTTCAGCGGTACACGCGAGTACATGACTCGAAAATCTGTGAATGTTGGAATAAAAGTGTAAGTTCAGAGGTACCAGCAGGTACATGACTTGGGAATTTGGGATATGAGTTCAGCGGTACAAGAGGGTACGTGACTCAATAAGTTAGAAAATTAGGGGGTTGAGTTCAGTGGTACCAGTGGGCACATAACTCGAAACTCTGGAAAATGTTGTTTAAACATAGTATTTCTTCAGGAACTTGTCGTTGACGGGCAACATGAGCAAGTCTCCATTCTGCTTGGCGAGGCGGTAAGCACCATTGGAGAACACGGCCTCGATGATAAATAGGCCTTCCCATTTTGGCTGCAACTTGTCGGTGGTCTTGTGAGTCATGACCATTGGCCTCCTGACTGCCAAAACAAGATCGCCCACTTGGAATATTCTGACTTTGACCTTTTTGTTGAAGGCTCCTGAGATGCGTGCTTGGTATAATTCGATCCTTTGCTGAGCTAGGAGGCGTTTTTCATCTAAGGCCTCTAACTCTTGTAGTCGACGTCGGTAGTTATCATCCGTTGTCAGTTGATAAGTGAGGGCGACTCGGAGTGAGAGAATCTGAGTCTCTAATGGGAGAACTGCCTCACTCCCGTACACTAGAGAGAATGGTGTATTCCCGATGGCTGTTCGAACCGTGGTGCGATAAGCCCATAAGCACTCGCCGAGCTTCTCGTTCCAGTCGCGTTTGTTGGAGGAGACAAATTTCTTGAGGAGTTTGATGATTGTTTTGTTGAATGCCTCTGCTAACCCGTTTGCTGCCGGGTTGTATGGTGTCGAAGCGACTTTCTGAATGTGGTGTTTGTCGCAGAATCGGTAGAATGCGTGGCTTATAAACTGCGGACCATTATCATGGATGATCCTTCGGGGCAGTCCAAAGCGGTAGATGACGTGGTGCTTCAGGAAGCTGATTACGTTCGAAGTGTTGACTTCGGCGAGTAGGACAGCTTCTGTCCACTTTGAGAAGTAATCAGTGATCGCCAGTATGAAGCGATGTCCTCGGGAGGAAGGTGGGGTGATTGGACCAATGATATCCATTCCCCATGCTTCGAATGGCCAGGACGCCACTGTCGGATGTAGGAATTCAGATGGTTGGTGAATGAAGTCTGCGTGGACTTGGCAGGCCTTGCATTTTCGGGCATAATCTATTGCATCAGCCACCATCGTGGGCCAGTAGTAGCCCATCCGGCGAAGGCGGTCTTGCAGCTTAGGGCCAGGCTGATGGGTCCCGCAGACACCGTCATGAGCCTCTCGTACGGCTTCTTTGGCTTCTGCGTTCGACAAGCACCGAAGTAGTAATCCATCGTAGGAGCGGCGATACAGCATTTTCGTCTCTGTATCATAGAAGAATCTGAGAGAACGCCGTCTGATAGAAGTAGCCTCCTTCGGGTTCTCGGGCAGGATGTCATAGACCACGAAGTCTATGAATGGTTGTCTCCAGTCTGGCACTTCGTCGATCATCTGAGCAGAATAACTCGCCATGGCTTGAACGTTGTTCTTGGGGCAGACCAGCTCACGGCCGATTATATCGACCGAATGATGAGAGTGGTTTGGCACTGCTAGGGAAGCAGCCAGGCCTGCTAGGGCATCAGCTTCGATATTTTGGAGTCTGGGGACGTGTTCGATGAAGAATCCCTCGAATGATGAGATAATATTGATCGCTATTTGGTGGTAGGGGATCATGTCTTCATGGCGGACTTCGTACGTCCCCCGAATCTGGTTGACGATTAATTGCGAATCGTCGTATACTTCAAGGTATTCTACCCCCAGTTCTCTTGCGAGTTGGAGGCCAATGACCAAAGCGTTGTACTCGGCCACATTGTTAGAGCAGGGTTCCGTGAGAGAGTAGGCGCGATTGATCACTAGCCCGGTAGGAGAGACCAATACTACTCCGACTCCGACGACGATGTTTTCCTTGGGTCCGGTTCTTGAAGCGTCATCGAAGAACATCCGCCATATGTTATCGTGGGTGGTTGTATTTGAATTGGCGACCTCATCTGGGATTTCTTCGTATATTCTGGATGATTCCGATCCCGGGTGGGCCGCCAAAAAGTCTGCCAGGGCTTGACCTTTGACGGCCTTCTGCAGGACGAAGATCATATGATAGGAGGACAGCAATATCGCCCATGTAGCGAGGCGGGAGCTGAGTGCCCCTTGTTTGGTCATGAGGACCCTGAGAGGGTTGATTCGTGAGATCACACGTATGGTTTGCCCCGTGACATAGTGCCGCGTCTTTTGAATGGCGAATACCAGGGCGAGGCATTCTTTCTCTACAGCGGTGTATCGGTGTTCGGGCCCGACCATCATTCGGCTGAGATAGTAAATGGCCTGCTCGTGGCCTGCGTCGTTGTTTTGTGCCAGCAGGGTACCGAGGGAGTGTTCTATTGCTCGTACATAGAGCAGGAATAGTTTTCCAGGGACCGGGGCCACCAGGACTGGAGGATTTGATAAATATTCTTTGATGTCATCGAAAGCGCGCTGGCATTCCTCGTCCCATACGAATGAGACTCCCTTCTTCATGAGGTGGGTGAACGGTCGGCATCGCCCGGAGAGGTTGGAAATGAACCTCCTGATATAAGCTAGCCTCCCTTAGAGGCCTCTAAGTTCACGGAGATTTCTCGGGGGACCCATCTCCATGATTGCCCTCGTTTTCTCGGGGTCTACATGGATACCCCGTGCAGTGATGATGAAGCCCAAGAACTTCCTGCTAGATACGCCCAAGAACGATTTTATAGGGTTCATCTTCAGATTGTAGGCTCGCATTAAGTTGAACACCGTTCTCAGGTTTTTGCAGATGATCCTCCTTACGGCGACTCTTGACGGCGATGTCGTCGACATAGCATTCCACTGTCTTGCGCAAATGTTCTCTGAAAATGATACTCATGGCTCGCTGATATGTAGCGCCAGCATTCTTTAGACCGAATGGCATGACTGTGTAGCAGTATGTGCCAATCGGGGTTCGGAATGAAGTGTGCTTTTCGTCGTCAGGAGACATCTTGATTTGATTGTACCCCGAAAATCCATCCATGAATGACATACGTTCAAAGCCGCATGTATTGTCGATCATGATGTCTGTGATAGGAAGGGGGAATTCATCTTTGGGGCATGCCTCGTTCAGGTTGCGAAAGTCGATGCAGATTCGAATCTTCCCATTCTTCTTGAGGACGGGTACTATATTGGCGACCCAATCAGGATGTTGCTCTTCACGAATGAAGCCGCTGGCTATTAGCTTGTTGACTTCGGCTTCGATCGCGTCCATGACGCCTGGGCGGAAGCGTCGTTGTTGCTGCTTGACTGGCTTTGCATCTGGCCGTATATTGAGTTTGTGGAGAGCGATGTCAGGATTTAACCCCGACATGTCTTTATAGCTCCAGGCGAACACATCAATGTATTCTCTGACAAGTTCTAACAGCGACTCTCGTTCTTCGTCAGTTAGGCTTTTACTGATAAAGATCGGTTTTGGAGAAGATTCGCTGCCGAGATCCACTTGTATGACCTTATCTTCAGTAGGAGGTTCTTTCAGTTCGAACTGCTTTTTCCATTGTGCGTCTAATTGCTGGGCCAATGGCTCTAGCTCAAGGATTTCGGGGATATCTTCGTCTTCCTCGTAAGCGTCGACGAATGCCATGTTGACTGACATGACTTGTCTGAACACATCTCCGATGCTAGTATCTGAGTCGAAAGTCGATGATCCGGTTGAATGTGACTGCCAGTCGCATTCTTTATCTGAGCTTTCAGGGGTCATAGTAGGCGTTATATACCCTAAACCGCATCGGGTTTTGTTATAGTAGTTCCGTGGTTTGCCTGCCGGGGCTGGCGTCTTCAAAGGTAATCGTCGTCAAGTGCCGTAGTTCAGTCCTGGCGTTGTCTCTAGATCATACCCCTGTTTCTGCATGAGATATTTGGATTGAGGGCTATAGAGATACAGAGGCAGTCTTCCAGTATCTGACCCGAAGTCGACTTCTTCTATGGCGAGGGGATGCGGGTTGTTCGTCCGGCCGAAGATGATTGGGTGGTCCCCTCCCTCGATTATTCGGTAAGCGTCTTCTACTGGAGTAAGTTGGATAGCGGTGTACACATTTGTCACCTGTGTATGTAGGTGAGTGCCTATTCCGTGTTCCATAGCATACATTGTACATAGCTTATTGAGCTCGGTGTAGTTCAAAGATAACCTTTTATTGATGAAGTAAGGTATCTTTTCTAGAGGGATTACATCATCTGCGGAGGGAGCGTTAGTGTGGGCAGCCACATACTTGGCTAGCTCTGGTTCCTCTTCGGGTACCCCCTGTGTGAATGAAGATTGAGAGGGCGTCCCAGTCAGCTTGATCTTTGTCGGTAGACTAGCAACCCCCAGTCTGGCACTTGATGTGGAGCAAGGGGTGGCTGGTTCGCTTGAAGTATCAGACCTCGCATCGGGGTGACGACCTTTCTTAGGCAGGCGTATCGTCAGAGGTCTATCGGAGGGATTGAGCTTCTCTGTTTGGGATTGACCGACTCTCGACAATCTGATGGTAAGTGGCCCTGTCGTGGGTCTCGGTACCTGGCCGGACCTTGGCAGCCGGATTCTCAACTGCTCTTCCTGTGCCGAGAGGCTGATCGCGTCCTTACGCAGCGTGGCGGTAAGGGGTGCGGAATTGCCTGGTTTGCGAGCCTGGAGGTGGATTGTCAGAGGTTCTTCTGATCCCGTGGTTGCTTCAACATCAGTTTGTTTATTTCCTCCTTCAAGGTGCCTCTTCGACTTTTCGTATAGGCAGGAGTCCGAGTAATAAGATTCGACCCCTTTGAAGGGATCGATGTCAGCAAATTCTGTCCTCACGAAGCCGTGCTTGTCGACATATTTGAAGCATTGGTGTAGCGTGGAAGGCACGATCATGTAATCGTGTATCCATGGGCGCCCCAAGAGGATGTTGTATGAAGTGTCGGCATCTATGACGTAGCAAGTGACTTCTGATTGGAGATCGCCGATCTGATATTTCAGACGGATCTTTCCGATTGGGTAGCTCCTGCCCGAATTGAACCCGCTGATGGCGGTGTTTGTAGGGGTCAGGCGATGCATTGGGATGCAGAGATGATGCAGTAGTCCTTTTGGAATGATGCTTATGGAAGACCCAGGGTCAATGTGCATCCGGTCCACTTTTATGTCGCCGATGTAGCCTGTGTAGTATAATGGGCGATCGTGTAGATTAGTCTTGATGAGCATGTCTTGTGGAGTGAAGACGATGTTGGGCATTGCTCCCGTACAGGCACTGTCTTGGAGGTCTGCGGGCTGATTTTCTCCCGTGAGGTTGACCTGAGCCAGGTACGCGTCGGCATTTTGAAGTGCATCGCTCAAGGCTGTGCGGACATCCTTCGAGAGCCTCAGGAGTTCATATAAGGACAATTTGGTCGGTGTATTGGCCAATTGTGCCAAGATGTCGAAGTTGTAGGGACTCTCCAGCCCCTGAGATGTTTCCTTTCGGAGGGATTTGTCGAAGCGAGTCTCCTTCGGCCTAGGCTTGTCGGTCGTCGAAGGCTGAGCCGGTCCCGGAGCATCCGTGGTAGTGGGCGGATGATCATCAGTCGAGTTTTCAGCCACAGGTTAAGATTATGCTCCGGATCGAGTAACAACGGCCGTGACTTCCTCTTCATCTGCTGAGGTGGTACGGCAGGATCTGACTTTTCCACTTTTCTTTTTAGAAGATGGAGTGGACTGAGTTACCTCGTGGACTAGGTCCGGATGGACCCACATGATTTCCTTTCGTGATGTGGTGAGGGGTACTAGACCAGCAGCTTGAGCAGGCGGAAGATTAGCAATCTCCATCGTTGCCAGAGGGATGGGTATAACCCCGTCCTGGGTCTCTGTTGGAGGGAAGCTGCCGAATTGTACGGACACCATGTTGGCTGCCACGGTTACCTCCTCGAAATCGATGGCCAGAGCGTTCGAATCGATGAGGTTCTGGATATATCGTTTCAGTTGGTAGCAGTCGTACGTAGCATGGTGGACGTAGCGGTGGTAATGGCAGAACTTTGGGTTCTCCAGATCAGCCGGCCGAGGCTCCCGTCTTGGTGGAAGAAGCTGAATCCTATCTCCTTGTATGAGCATGTCCAAGATAGGCTTGACGTGACCGTCTTCAAAAGAGTAAGTGATTTGAGGCCATTGTTTGTCTGTAGGTTGCGACTCAGGCTTCTGGGCTGTATCGGCCACCATAGCCCGCTTGCCTCTGTTGTCCCGGTTGTTGGAGGGGCTACCCCCATTGTCGTTGGTGGTACTGGGACGCTTGCTCTTGTTCTCTCCCTCTGAGATATGTAATCCCAGTTGGCGAGCCTTCTTTAATCGTTCTTCGGCACTTGTAGCACTAATGATAAAAGCCTTCCAGTCCTTGAATTGACTCTCGCCCATCTAGAGACTGATTGTTGGGAGTAGTCTCATTTGGCAAATTTCGATCAAGGAGGAGTCCGGGTTGCCAGATGGTAACTTCATTGCGGTTTGACGAAACCGCTCAATGTAATTCCTCGTCAGCTCTTTCTCTCCTTGAATGACGTCCATGAGGGTAGACATCGTGACGTCCTGCCCTACCTCATAGAACCTCTCCAAGAATAGGCGTTTGAAGCCAGCGAAGGAATGGATGCAATTGTCCGGCAGGTTGCGTTACCAATCGAAGGCGACTCCTTCCAATGCCCCAATGAATAACCCTGTCAGGATAGCGTCATCATGGGGCAGATGGTCGGTAGTGACCTCGAAGTAAGTGATGTACCGACTTGCTGAGGTCTTGCCATCATAGGGGTTGATATTGAACGGCTTATATCTTGGTGGGAATGGAACATCCCTCCATTCAGCAGGATATGGTTGCCGTATTCTGAAGTCTTGAGAGTTTTCTCTGGCGTGGAACATGGCTCGGAGCTCTTGAACTTCTCTCCTTACTTCTCGGGTCTCATCTGTCGCAGTCGGAGCCGTTACTTCGGGAGGATTATTGCCCGGGTTCGGTGCCGCCGAATTTGAATCTACGTTGATTGGGGGACCCGTGCTTGTCTGGCCAGGTGTCACCCCCTGCAGATTAGGAAGCGCCGCTTTGATCTCGTCTACAGACTTGACCAAGGCGTGTAATATGGCCTCCAAAGTGTCGATGCGCTGGCGATCACCGAAACCGCCTTGATTGCTGTCTGTCATGAACACCGTCTTCACATGAGGAGTGACGGAAGGAGTGGTGGAGGTTGTACCCTCCGAGTCGTACCCGTGCATCGAGAAATCATCAGGATATGTGGGGATGTTCTCTTCAGGTTCAGACTCGGAAGGAACACTACCCCGGCTTCGGAGCTTGCTTCGTCTAGGATGTCCTTGGGGACGTCGGTATCTGTTGTATCCGTCGGAGGATTTGCTTCCTCCAGTCCGTATTCCTGGAATGTCGAATTGTCGTGGATGTTTGGAGGAGTGCTACCCCCAGTTCCGACGACCCCCAATGTTGCAGACGACGAACTTCCTACTGCAACAGTTTTCGTCTTCGAACGGGTGTGTTGAAATACTCCAGTGGAGGAAAACCCTTTAGACGATGGTTTCTTAGCTGCAGTAGTTGACACCTTTGGACTGGAGATGCTCGTTTTCTTCCCTCTTCCCTTGGCGAAAACTTTCTGCGCGGACTTGCAGGAGACAACAGGAGGTGCCTCGTCTTCTGAGCTTGGGTGATGTAGTCTTTGGAAGACGGATGGCCGGTCTTCCGTCACCGCCGCGTTGCTGCAACAACAGTTGACGATGATCTGGGTGCATTCATGTCCCTGTGAGGGCTCTTTACACCCCGAAGCTCCTTCTCTTTCCTTGTGTTTGTGGAGGATAACCTCACGCAGGTCAGAGGAACCACTTTGTCTGTTTGCCGTCGGAGGCTGGACTTGAGTGGTTTTATACAACTTCCCATCAGAGGCCCGCGTGATAATCAGCGGGACGCCCCGATAGTCAGAGGTTGGGGCAGTCGTCTGGACTTGATGAGCCCGCGCTGCCCTAGACTTCCTCCTTTTAGCACTTGTGGGTGCGTAATAGGAGGAGTCTAAGTCGAATACCACAGAGTCTGGATTATCATCCAGAGAATGATCAGAGTCAGGATCGCATGAGAGCCGGTCGAAGACCGATCGAGAGAAGCGTAGGACAGATGCTAGGCGGCTAGCATTGGGTACCGTGCAGGCTGTCTGCATGCGGCTGTCTTTTGTTGTAGGATGAGTCTTTATGCGGTTAGGAGTCACGACCGTGCAGGCTGACGGCATGCGGTTGGCATATGTGGCCGCATGGGTTTTCTGCAAGCGATTGACTTTAATAGCCGCATGAGTCTCATCCGTACGGTTGGCAACTGTAGCCGCATAAGTTATGCGGCTGACAGATGTGGCCGCATGAGTTTTCTTTATGCGGTCGGCGGTTGTAGCCGCATGGGTTTTCTCCCTGCGGTTAATACTCTTCTGCGGCTCGGATCGCGTAGAGTTCCTCTTTGCCCCTGCAAGTCCAGCATCATAGTATTTTCTTCTGCTGGACTTGGGAACAGCAGAGTTGTCTACAGTCTGAAGTGGGGCCGCAGGGGAGTCTTTCTCGCCATCTTGAGCAATAGAGAGTGTTGGCCCATTGGTCATATGGTCAACCTGATTTTAATAATTGATCAAAACTCTGTCTGGATATACAAAGCTTGTTGGGACATTCTCAGCTTCTTGGACATAAGCAAGATTGGATATTCACTACGTTCAAGACTGAAGATCTGTTTGCCTACTTGAGTCTGTATTTCCTATGCAATGTAATTTTCTTTTTATTTGAGTCTAGGAATACATTGTACACCGAGTCGTACTGGCAAATAGGCTATTCCCAAAATAGTTCAAAATGTTTTTAAAATGACCTATCAAATTGTTTACAAAAAGGTTTTCAAAAAGGTTTTCAAAAATCACCAAAACCTATTTTAAAAACCCTAACCTAACCCTGACAGAACTCGGCCAGAGTTCGGCCCGAGTTCGGCCAGAGTTCGGTTGGTGGCCGTTTTGATTTTGAATTCTCTGGAACTTGGTCCTCCTGCAGTTGCGGATTTGACCGAGATTTGCTCATCGAGTTCTGCCCGAATTCTGCCCGAATTCTGACAGAGTTCTCCCTTTGGAAATCCTATAAATAGAGAAGTATTTCGATCATTTCAAATCACTCATTCACTTTCAATCTTCTCTCTATCTAAAAAGCTTTCTGCCTTCCAAAGAGTTTTCTAGAGCTTTCATTTTCAGATCCCAAGCCAGTTACAATCCTCTAGTCGATTTGCCAGTACGGTACGGTCTAGAAGTTTCTGAGAGATTGTAATCAGAAGGCTTGATTGAAGAATACCTCTTCACATTTGAAGTTGGACGAGTTCTTCGTATCAAAGCTTGCGTTGTAGAAGTTGCAAGGACTTCGTAAGAAAACTTGCAGTTTTTCCTATAGTGGATTCAAACTGGTAGCAAGAGTTCTACCGACTGGATTAGTCCTCAACAGAGGGATACCAGTATACATCGCTGTCTTTGCGTTTGCTTTCTGAACTCTGCCTTTACTTTATTTTCATCTGTGATTATATACTGTGATTGTGTTGCTAACTTTTTTATTTAGCATTATTCCGCTGCCAACTCTATTCACCCCCCCTCTAGAGTATTACGCTTTACTATATCGTTCCTACAATTGGTATCAGAGCGGGTGTTACAGGTAAAGCAAGGTAAAAGTGCTATTATTTATTCATTATTTATTAGATCATAGCACATCACATGGCTACTATGAAATTCACAAGTGAAGGTCAGGCCACAAACAGACCTCCTCTGTTTGATGGTACTAACTACACTTATTAGAAAACACGGATGAGTTTCTTCTTAAAGTCTCTTGATTTTGACTTATGGGCTATTGTTCTTGATGGCTATCAAAAGCCACCTCGTATAAATGTCGAGGGTGTTTTAGTTGAAAAACCCCAAAATAGTTATACAGAGGAAGAAAAGAAAAAGGCCAGTCTTGACGCACGTGCCATTAATGCTCTTTTTTGTGCCTTAGACAGAACAGAATTTAACAGGGTATCTACATGCACAACGGCAAATGGTGTATGGAAGCTTCTCGAAGTTACACATGAAGGCACGACTCAAGTCAAGGAGTCAAAAGTCAGCAGACTTACTCAAGAGTACGAGGCGTTCAAAATGAAGCCAAATGAAACAGTCACACGAATGTTCGAGAGGTTCTTGGATATTGTAAACCCTTTGTCCTCCTTAGGCAAAGAATACAGTAACCACGAAAAGATTCGCAAACTCCTGCGAGCTCTCACCAAGAACTGGATTCCGAAGGCTACAGCTATCATTGAAGGAAATGACCTCACCACAATGACACTTGAAGTACTCATGGGTAAGCTACTCACTCATGAACTGGATCTACAAGATTTTGAAGAGCCTGCACCAAAGGAGAAGACTATCGTCCTCAAGGCTCAGCACAGAAAAGCTGCTGAAGATGACTCAGACAGCAGTGGATCTGACGCTGAAGATCAAGCACTCCTAGCAAGGAAGTTCAAAAGATTCATGAGACATGAGAAAAGAGTCAAAAAGAACAACAACAACAACTGGTACCAAGAAGATGCTGTCTGCTATGGCTGCAAGAAGAAGGGACATATGAAGGACTGTCCCACCAACTCATCATCGAGCAAGAAGAACAACAGGTATGAAAAAGGCAACCTGAAGAGATCAACATCCCGGAAATATGCCAACACCAGCATATGGCATGAGAGTGAAGCTAGCGACTCAGAAGATGAACATTCAGAGGACGCTGCAAACATCTGCTTCATGGCAGTTGATCAGGTACCTACTGAACCTGTAGAAACATATGATGACTTTACCTTTGAGCAATTAGGAGATGCCTTCAGTGACCTGATGCTTGACTACAGGAAACTGCGTAGTAAATATCAGACCGCTAAGAAGGTACTCAAAGAGTACAAAGGAGAAATAGGAAGACTTACCGACCTACTAGCTGAGGTTAGAACTAGTGTTAGTGAGTCTGGTGAGCTTTCCTCTATAAAGCTCTTATTACACGAGACTAAACAGTCATCCGAAGAGAAAGATAAGATTATAGACCAATTGAGATAAGATCTTTCAAAAGAAAAGAAAAGTCTTCAATCTGCACAAATCAGAATGGAATCACTCACTTCTGATTATACTAAGTTATATGACACTTCCAAAAGGTTGGAAATTAGGTTAGGAAAACAGCCTGAGCCTGCTGCTTCCTATCCTAACACGTGTCATTTACCGAAAATTTGGAACATTCCCATGCCAAACACTGTCAGACCAAACCATATAAAACCTTTACCCCAAAAGGTTAAGCCCAAACATGATCATAGGTATGCATTCTTCTATACTAGAAAACCTAAACTTACCAACCATGCACATCACTCTGCTTTCAACACTCAACATGCACAATGTCATTATTGTGGCCTCATTGGTCATATTTTATCTGCATGTAGAATGAGAAAGCTAGTTGATTTAAATGTTTATGCTTGGATACCTAAAGCTAACAATTCAGGACCCTACAAGAAATGGGTACCAAGAGTTTCATCTGCAAACTGTTTTGTAGGTGGAACACCCTTCACATGCTAGAAGCAAATGGATCCTCGACAGCGGTTGCTCACGGCATATGACCGGTGACGCTACTCTATTTGCAACACTGTCGAAGAAAAAGAAGGAAGGCTATGTTTCCTTCGGCAATAATTTAAAAGGGTATATTATTGGTATCGGTGATGTTGGTAAATCTCCCTATCCCGTGATTAAAGATGTCTGTCTGGTTACCGAGTTGAAACATAATCTGCTCAGCATAAGTCATCTAGCTGATCATGGTTATGGTATCAACTTTGGCAAAGACAAGTGTACTATAGTTGATAGCTCAACTGGTAGTACTATCTTTGAAGGAATCAGGGAAGACAATATATATGTTTTCTATCTATTGGAAGAAGCTAACATTTCAGGTAGATGCTTAATAGCCAAAAGTGATGAGAGTCATTTATGGCATATGAGACTCGGTCATGCAAACATGGATACAATTTCAAGATTATCCACAAAGAAGTTAGTACGCGGTTTACCGGACATAACATTCAAGAAGGATTCGGTATGCAGCCAATGCAAAAAGAACAAGGCTACCAGATCCACATTCAAGTCTGTAAATGTAGTATGTACTACTAGACCTCTACAATTGCTACACATGGATTTATTCGGTCCTAGCAGAGTTGCTAGCCTCGGAGGTAAATTATATGCATTTGTAATTGTAGATGATTTTTCTAAATACACGTAGGTATATTTCTTGACACGCAAGAATGACGCATTATTCGAATTTGTCGCCTTTTGCAAGAAAGTACAAAATGAAAAAGGTTACATGATCACTCGTATTAGAAGCGATCATGGAGGCGAATTCGAGAATGCTGATTTCGAGCAATTTTATGACACACACGGTTTTATACACGAGTTCTCCTGCCCTAGAACTCCACAACAAAATGGAGTTGTGGAACGTAAGAACAGAACTCTAACCGAAATGGCCAGAGTAATGTTAAATCAATTTAGCCTACCCAAATACTTTTGGGCTGAAGCTGTCAATATAGCTTGCTTTGTGCTCAATAGAGTTCTAATTCGACCCAAATCGAAGAAGACTCCATTTGAGTTATGGTTTGATAGAATTCCTTCAGTTTTATATTTTAAGATATTTGGCTGTAAGTGCTTTATTCTTAATACTAAAGACAATTTGGGAAAGTTTGACGAAAAGGCCGATGAAGGTATATTTTTAGGTTATGCGGCCAAGAGCAAAGGATACAGAGTCTTCAACAAACGTACCATGATCATCGAAGAGTCAATCAACGTCACTTTTGATGAAATAAACCAAATGACACTCGATGATAGTGATGAAGATCTGCCTACATCAAGCTCAACATCAGCTGAACCTGAACCAAGCTCTGCACAAGCTGAACCCCCTAGAGGAGATCCAGGAACCAGCTACCTACAGAGTCTACCGAAAAGGTTAAAATTCACAGCTGATCATCCACAAGATTTGGTAATTGGTGACATTACCAAAGGAGTAAGCACTCGATCATCCAGTAGAGATATTATTTCTAGTGTTGCATTTATTTCACAGCTAGAACCTAAATCTATTGATGAAGCATGTAGTGATAGTTTCTGGATAGATGCCATGCAAGAGGAATTGAACCAATTCGAACGGAATCAAGTTTGGGAACTTGTTCCCAAGCCTATTGATCATCCGGTCATTGGCACCCGTTGGGTATTCTGAAACAAACTAAATGAGGATGGTTTAGTAACTCGTAACAAGGCTCGACTCGTAGCTCAAGGATACAATCAAGAAGAGGGTATCGACTACGATGAGACTTATGCCCCAGTTGCAAGATTAGAATCCATTCGTATGTTATGTGCATTTGCATGTTTTCATGATTTCAAACTTTTTCAAATGGATGTAAAAAGTGCTTTTCTAAATGGATTTATAAAAGAAGAAGTTTTTGTAGCACAACCTCCGGGTTTCACGGATTTCAAAAATCCTGACCATATTTTCAAGTTGAAGAAAGCCTTATACGGTTTGAAACAAGCCCCTCGTGCTTGGTATGATCGTCTAAGCTCTTTTCTACTTGACAACGGTTTTACAAAAGGAAAGGTTGACACTACACTTTTTATTAAATCTTTTAATGGCAAGCTGCTTTTAATTCAGATCTATGTTGATGATATTATATTTGGATCCACTGATGAATCTCTTTGTCAAGAATTCTCTAAGTGTATGCAGAATGAGTTTGAGATGAGCATGATGGAAGAGCTGAAATTCTTTTTCGGATTACAAATCAAACAAACCGACAATGGGACGTTCATTAATCAAGCCAAGTACACAAAAGATTTGCTAAAGAAGTTTGATCTGGACAATGTCAAACCTATTGGCACTCCGATGGCAACTTCAACAAAACTTGATCCTGACGAACGAGGCAAGCCAGTCGACACACGTAAGTATCGAGGTATGATTGGTAGTTTACTTTACTTAACTGCTAGTCATCCAGATATAATGTTTAGTGTTTGCTTGTGTGCACGTTTTCAAGCTAACCCAAAGGAATCACATCTGTCCGCAGTTAAGCGTATCTTCCGATACCTTAAAGGCACTTCTTCTGTCGGCTTGTGGTATCCCAAATCCAAATCCTTTGACCTTATTGGTTATTCGGATGCAGATTTTGCTGGATGCAAGGTTGATAGAAAAAGTACTAGCGGTACATGTCATTTCTTAGGCAAGGCTCTAGTCTCTTGGTTTAGTAAAAAGTAAAATTCTGTAGCCTTATCAACAACAGAGGCTGAGTACATAGCCGCAGGACGTTGTTGTGCTCAGATTTTGTGGATGAAACAAACCTTAGAAGACTTTGATTTATTTTACACACATATTCCCATTTTCTGTGATAACACTAGCACCATTAATTTGACTAAGAATCCTGTATGTCACTCTCGTACTAAACATATCGAGATTCGGCATCATTTTCTTAGAGATCATCATCAAAATGGAGATATAAACCTTGTATACATAGATACTGATAATCAATTAGCTGACATCTTCACTAAACCTCTAGCGGAAGATCGTTTCAATTATTTACGTCGAGAATTAGGAATTTTGGACGTCAATAATATTAATTGATTTTATTTTATGTTTTTATATCATTATGCAAAAACTGTGTTAGAGACAAGCTAATAAAGAGTCTGTCTGTCACCACAACTACGGTTGAAGCGAAGCGGTATTTAAGAGTTCCCCCGTGAACCTCCGCCAGCTGGGACAGTACTCCTACAGCTAATCTGAGACAGCTGCTGTGTAACGATATTTAACTCATAAAATATTATTAATTATGTTATTTGAAAGCTAAAATAACTAATCTTTGAATTAAATATTTGAAACGAGTCAATGAAAAAGAAGTAGCAAAATCAACTTGAAAGAACCCTAGGCGATTTTGGCCAGAACTCTGACCGAATTCGGCCCGAGTTCGGTTGAGGGTATCTGCGTATATATCCAGAACCCGAGAGCTCCTTCTCTTCCATTGCTTCCATATTTCCAACCAGCAGCTACAGCCGCCCGAAAATCCTCTAAACCCTAGGTATTCACCAACCCATTGCTCCCTATCTACTTGGTGAAATCCTTCCAAACTTTGAAATCGTGCTGAGATCATCCTTCTCTACAACATATCTATTTTTTGTCAGGTATAACTCTCTCTCTTTCTCCACTTTCAAATTTGTGCTTATTTATTTCAATGGCACCTAGATTTAATCCGTCTAAGAGGAAGAAGACTACTCCTAGTGAGGAAGGGTCCTCTTCGAATCCTCACACGGATTCTTTGTTTTCGCCAGTCCAAAAGAGCGACGGTGCTTTCGATGGGTTTTTCTTTCAAACCCTCGATCAAGCTTTATTATGGTACGGTGACTTTTCCACCCGATCCATATGCAGCGGCGCTCCGGTTAAATGGACGGTATTTCCTGACCATCATCACTTATTTGAGGCATTAGGGTTACATTTGCTTGTTAAACTGTGCTTCCCAATTGCTACTAATGCCATTAGATTGTTCTATTGCAATCTCGTAGTTAACACTTTTGACGTGAGCACACGTGTTGGAGGCATAGATATTGAGTTCAATGATGTCCTCCTAGCGGAGATTCTTGGGATTCCCAATGAAGGTGAACCGCTAGTTGATATCACGGAATTCGAGTTTCCCGAAGGCACTACACTCACGAGTTTCAAAATAGAACTTTGTGCACCTGACAGAGTACGTTCTGAAAAGTTTAAGGCTAACAACCTTAACTTGTTTAACTACGAATTGCATCACATCATCTACTCTACTCTACTTCCTAAATCTACTTCCAAGGATGATGTGACTTCGCTTGAGCTGTCCGCTATGTATCATCTTATCAAGGGGATTCCTTTTTCCGTCCCCAAGACTATTATTCAGATGATGGAATGTTGTCGTGCAAGAGATCGAAATCTCTCTTACGCGATGATTCTCCCTCGTATCTTTCAGCGCTTCGACATCGATCTATCGACTTGTACTCAGGACTCTGAGCCCAAGTTACTCCAGCTTTCTCGTCACAGCCGGACTGCTTCAGCTCCACCTCCTGCTCCTCCTACTGCACCATCTCCACCACGTCAGCCGTATGCCATGACTTTTGAGGGCATACATCAGCACCTATCTGCTTTGCACGTCTCGATGATGGATATGGCTCGCGAGCGTGAGTTCTGCGATGTCACCCGTTACCAGGCGATGGCAAACTCCTTGGCCGATCTGCGTTTTGCACAGACTGGTCACTCTGCCGCTTCCATCCCTCGAGATCCAGCTTTTTTGGGTTACCGCTGTGAGGATGAGGCTGTCCATGCCTACTTCCAGCCCGGTAACGCCTATGATTGGTATCGTGCTCCTCGAGATTATGTTGGCGAGTTCTATGCTGGCGCCCCTACTCATCCTACTGGCGCTGGTACTTCTGGTGCTGGTACTTCCGGTCATGCTGGCCGTGCTGCTGATGATATTGATGAGGATAGTGATGATGAGATCTGATCTGATTACTAGTGACATTCTACTGTATACTTGGAAATGCTCCGACATTCCAAGTTTTTATCATTTACTTTTTGATTAGTACTTTGTAGTTTGCTATCAGTATTTCTTTTATCTTCATGGACATGTTTATGATGTTTCATTTATGACATCTCAGTTTAGTTCAGCATTTTGTTTAGCACTATTTTCTTATATTGCTTTTCATTTTTAAACTGTCTGTGAAATAGCATGCCTGAGATTTTTTTTATGCAATACATGCTTGTGATGATAATTTATACAAATATTACATGCTTGTAATGCTATATCTCTAATTATTTACTGTATCTTTTATTTTTGTTTTCTCACTGTTTGTTACTTATGCATTGATTGCGGGAGAGTCTTCTGCATTTCATGCGGGGGAGCCTTCTCTTGTACATCTATTTTGCTAAGTGACAAAGGGGGAGAAAATTAAAATAATCTAACATTTTTTTTTAGTTGAATACAGGTTATGAACAATTTTTCACCTTTTGATATTTTTTCGAACTAGCTTATTGTTATATCATTCATAGTTTGTCAATTATCAAAATGGGGGAGATTGTTGGCCCATTGGTCATATGGTCAACCTGATTTTAATAATTGATCAAAACTCTGTCTGGATATACAAAGCTTGTTGGGACATTCTCAGCTTCTTGGACATAAGCAAGATTGGATATTCACCACGTTCAAGACTGAAGATCTGTTTGCCTACTTGAGTCTGTATTTCCTATGCAATATAATTTTCTTTTTATTTGAGTCTAGGAATACATTGTACACCGAGTCGTACTGGCAAATAGGCTATTCCCAAAATAGTTCAAAATGTTTTTAAAATGACCTATCAAATTGTTTACAAAAAGGTTTTCAAAAAGGTTTTCAAAAATCACCAAAACTTATTTTAAAAACCCTAACCTAACCCTGACAGAACTCGGCCAGAGTTCGGCCCGAGTTCGGCCAGAGTTCGGTTGGTGGCCGTTTTGATTTTGAATTCTCTGGAACTTGGTCCTCCTGCAGTTGCGGATTTGACCGAGATTTGCTCATCGAGTTCTGCCCGAATTCTGCCCGAATTCTGACAGAGTTCTCCCTTTGGAAATCCTATAAATAGAGAAGTATTTCGATCATTTCAAATCACTCATTCACTTTCAATCTTCTCTCTATCTAAAAAGCTTTCTGCCTTCCAAAGAGTTTTCTAGAGCTTTCATTTTCAGATTCCAAGCCAATTACAATCCTCTAGTCGATTTGCCAGTGCGGTACGGTCTAGAAGTTTCTGAGAGATTGTAATCAGAAGGCTTGATTGAAGAATACCTCTTCACATTTGAAGTTGGACGAGTTCTTCGTATCAAAGCTCGCATTGTAGAAGTTGCAAGGACTTCGTAAGAAAACTTGCGGTTTTTCCTATAGTGGATTCAAACTGGTAGCAAGAGTTCTACCGACTGGATTAGTCCTCAACAGAGGGATACCAGTATACATCGCTGTCTTTGCGTTTGCTTTCTGAACTCTGCCTTTACTTTATTTTCATCTGTGATTATATACTGTGATTGTGTTGCTAACTTTTTTTTAATTAGCATTATTCCGCTGCCAACTCCATTCACCCCCCCTCTAGAGTATTACGCTTTACTATATCGTTCCTACAGAAAGCACCCCATCAAGGGCTTACGGAGGAGCAAATGATTTTGGCCTCCACTCTTTGCGAGCCTTTATGGCGCGGGAGCGCTTCTGGACCGGGCCAGTGCTACCTTCAGAGAGCATCTCTTCGAACGCCTGTTGGTCGAAGCGTACGACCATCTTCTGTTGTATAGAGCCAATTTTGGCTGCGTCCGATTGCGTCACCAACTCCTCAGCCGTGGAGAAGTTAGTCCCCAGCAGAGTCGCCATCCTGTTTGCCATTGATTGCAAAAGTACAGAACAATTATCGGAGGACTGAACTTAGACTCACAATACAAACTCGCTCGTACAAAGAAAGCCTAGGGACAAAAACCTAGGTACAGCAGTCTAAGTACGATTGTTTATTTTAGATTCTGGGGGGTGACGATAGAGGCTCGGGAAAGCGACGGCCGCTCTGCCTTACTCCTTGGACGATCGGTACACAGCCTTGACTCGGGGAAGATCTGCTTGGTCGTTGACGAAGAAATGCCGTCTTGCTCTCTCTCTGATTGCTCTCCGGGCTTCTCTCTCTCTGTGTATATTCTCTCTCTGACTATGGGGAAGTCTCCCTGTGTATACGTATTCTTCTCTGGTTTCTTTTTTTTGTATATCTCTCTATATCTCACAAGGGAATGGCACCTTGCTATTTATAATAGTGGGATGTGATCGCTAGGGTTGCCAATGATTAGCTCTTGGAGATGGCGGCGGCCAGGGGGTTGATTAATCCAGGCCGTTCGTTTTTGATTGTGACGAATCAGAACCATTAAGGGTAGATTACACCAAATCCCCATTAGCAATTAATGCTGATTGGCATAAATCTTCCTTATAATGATTCTCTCATATTTGCGAATAAATCAAATTTATTCTCCTACCACGTGCCCCAGATCATTGGGATTCAACACGATCTTGGATTGCCATAAATCTGGGAGATTGATCGGCTGAGGACACGTGTCCTGAGAGCCAATGGTGAGACTGGAACTGCATGCAGATTGGGCCGCATGAGATTTGGGCCGCATGAATTTTGGGCCGCATAAGACTTGGGACACGTGTCAGGGCTGTCTGGGCAGTGGCCCCCTCCTTCAGACTTCTGAACCATATGATGAGCCGCATGAACCGCATAATGGTGTGTCTGCTTGAGCCGCATGGGCATGATCTTCTTGAGCCGTATAGGGATGATTCCACTCGAGCCGCATGGGACAGCTTCACTCTGAACCGCATGGGAAGTCTTCACTTTGAGCCACATAAGCACACCCACGTGGCAGGGCCACGTGGCATTTTGTTGTTCTCGGGGGATCGTGTCAGAGATTTCTTTCTCTTCTCTAGAGATTCATCATCATGACAGAGTCATAATTACCTGCTTTGGTGTCAGGTCTGTCAACTTTTCAGAGGGGTCAGCCGTCAAAGCAATTAATACAGCATGGATCGGAGGGGAGCACTGTCACGCCACGTGTCTTCTGAACCGCATGGAATGCCTCCGGCCGCATAGCTCCTTATGCCGCATGACTCCCTAAGCCGCATGCATTTTCTGAGCCGCATGGGTCATTTTCTTTAGTATTTTCCATGCTTCTACAGCCTCGTGGTGTGGAGAACGGGATGAGCCCTTGAGCGTTGTCACACGCTGGTGGAAGATTGACTACTTCTATTGTCACCCTCGGGATGGGGACGACCCCGTCCTGTGCATCCATGGTTGGGAAACTTCCAAACTGGAGAGTAACCATGTTGGCCGTGACAGTCTTTTCTTCATAGTCAAGTGATATGACTTTGGTGTCGATGAGGCTCTGAATCAGCCTTTTCAACACATAGCAATCTCGTGTCGAATGGTGGATATACTGATGATAACGGCAGTATTTAGGGTTGCCCACCTTCCAACTTCATCGGGGCACTTTGGTGTTGGAAGAGACAGCTTGCCACTCTTCGTCAGCATATCGAAGAGTTCCAGCATATCCTTGTCATTGAAGGAGTAAGTCTCCCTCTGCTTCTGTGCTTCTACAGACTTGGGGGTCATGGTTACTGAATCATTGGAGATGTTGACGGCCATGGCTTGTTTGTCATTTCTGTCCTTGGGGTTGTTGCTAGACGAGCGACTCCCCTTATCCTCAAGATAAGAAAAGTTTAATCCCAGGAGCTGCGCATCTTGGGCTTTCTTTTGTGCCACATCCGTCTCTGTAGTAAAAGGCATCCATTCTGTGCAAGGAGCACTGTGCCATAATTTGATTGCAGGCAGCATGTTCTTGCAGCATGAGTACATAAGCATGGGCTCGAGCATGCCAGGCGGTAGCCTCAAAGCTTTCTGGCAGAAGCGCTCGATGTATGCGCGGATAGGCTCTTTCTCTCTCTGGATGACTTCCATGAGAGTTGACATCGTCATGTCCATCCCTCCTTCATAGAATAGGTCGATGAAGAGAGTCTTCAGGTCCTCGAACGATGAAATATAGTCGCCCGAAAGACTGCAGAACCACTCATAGGCTACCCCCTGCAGGGCTCCTATGAATATGTTGGTGAGGAGGGTGTCGTTCTTTGGTAGGTGCCCTGTTACTTAGGTGAAGTACCTCAAGTATCGTAGGGGAGACTCCTTTCCATCGAAGGACGTGAGCATCTACAGATTGTATTTGGGAGGGTAGACTATGTTGTCCCACTGGACAGGATATGGCTGTCAAATCCCCATCTTTCGGAGTGTTACTTGCTTCTCTTTGGCATCATAGCGAGCATAAAGTTCCTTGATGGTCTTCTGTATCTCGGTTGACATTGCAGGACCTATGGTGAGGGAGTATACGACGATGGTGCCGCTTCGTTGATGATGGGCAGCTTACTAGATCCGTCGTTAGCTGTCGGGTCAAGCGCAGGTATGGAGGCAGTAGGGACCAAACTCCCCTTGATCTCCAGTACGATAGAAGACAATGATTTCATTGTAGCATTTAACGTATCTAGGCTCGTCTCGAGAGCTTCGATACATTTCAGTTGGTCAGGCGCTTCACTATTGTCCGCCTCGTCGCCCTCGGCCATAAATACGGACCTTGTGTGCAGATGGGTGGAAGGGACACTAGACCCTTCGCTCTCCGGCTCAGATGCCTGTACCTCATTGTCTTAAGGATGAACTGGAAGGCTACGGTCTTCTTCAGACTCATTGCGGTTGCTACCCCAAGTCTGGTGGCTAGCTGTGCCTATGGATGCATCCGTATCATATGGTTCCTCCACAGACTGGAATACGACGTTGTCATGGATGGTGGGGGGCTGGCTACCCCTGGCGTCTGACGTGGTACCCAACAGAGATTTGGAACGTGTGCCTTGGAACACACCTGTGTTGGGTACCTTCGCCTTGCTACTCTCGGGCCACTTCTTGCGCTTGGTGGCCGAGATAGAAGGATTCTTGGACGGCTTTTTGAGAGATTGAGAACCCTGTGCCACATTGCACGTAGCGACATGGAGTTCATCTTCGTCTGCGCTTGCCGACCCCCTGTCGAACCTCTGACGTTCGGTTGATGCCGGCTGTAATCTTTGGATGACGGAATGCCTCCTCGACGTTACGGTGGATGCCTGTTGATAGCAACAGTTGATGGTGATCTGGGTACAAGGATGCCCTGATTTAGGCGTGCCCTATGTCGCAGATTCCTCTTCCGCCTTATGCTTGTGTGAAAGCATCAAGTCCTCCACCTCTGTACCCTATTGTACGCGTAGGGGAGCTGCGTACGGGTACGATCAGAGAGGGTCTAGTGAGGCAGACTCCTATCATGCCAACAGGAATGGTGCTTGCATGAGTCTTTCTCCATGGGATGTACCCCTAGCTTGCATCACGTACAGGAGTGCTAAAGCGACATAGGGGTTTAACTGGTCGAGGCATCGAAGCAGCGGGACCAGTTTTGTATAACTTCCTATTGGCTGCACGTGTGATTGTCAACACGGGCCTTTGGTCGGTTATAGGTGTAGTACGTTTGTTGTATGAGGCATATACTGCCTTGGATTTCTTCCTACTACCCCCAGCGGGTGCATAGTATTCAGAATCTAATGAGGGCTCGCCTGATGGGAAGGCAATTTTGTCGAAGACAGATCTTCTCGTCGGCAACTCTTCCTTTGTGAGGGATTGAACTGCCGCACGCTTCCTTTGGCATTGTTCCCTTGTCAGGCCTGCCATAGGTACACTGTCTTCCTCGCCGTATTTTCCCAAAGTAGGAATCGAGTGAGGTGGCATAGTCGCAGTAGCCAAAATCTTCTTCGGAACTTCATCGTTTAGAGGGTTCTGGATCGCAATCCCCTTTGTTGTGCGTTCAACCTTTTGGCATGTCGAACAAGATGTCTTGTTCGACACGACAAAAGGTTGAACGAACTTTTTGTATTATGAACGTAAAAAAGAGTAAAATTAATTCTTATACGAAGAAATCTAAGTACAAAAGTTTCTGGAAAAGTATGACGGTGGAGATCGAGCACTACAGCGGCTCCTTTACTCCGTTCACGATCCGATGATGATATGAGACTTGCTTTGACTTTCTGGCGCCTTTGATGGAACTCTAGGGTTGCCGATCAGGAGGACGCCGAAGTTGAAGATTTTGAAAATTCTGTGGATCTTCTTCTCCTTATCGATCCTGATGTTGGGGGAAACCTCTTCTATTTATAGGGGAAAGGGGCACATATGCGATATGCATTAGGATTTTGAGATATGAAGGAATTTGCCATCCTTGCACGGAAAGGGCTTCTATGGCGCTGACACGTGGCGGGTGTTGAGATTCTCCTCAAACGAGATCTCTGGTGGTTATCAAAATACCCAAAGGAGGTGACACGTGGCGTGTGCCGATTTGGTTGTTCGGATGTAGCCGAGCAAATCTTGAGATTTTATCTCAGATTTGGATTCTGTGTAATCTTCGTTCGAGATTTAAATCAATTTGCATTTATCAACTTGATCAATCCCAATCCTATATTTGAGAGAGGCGGTTTAAGCAAGCCGATTGGGTGAGACCATGTCATATGTGCTTTAGGTAACGCTGGTTGCGCTTCTGGGGCGACGAGTAGACTGTACTTCTGGAGACGACAGAGCCTCTGTACTTTAGGGCGACAACTGGACTATGTTTCGAAGACAACGGGGCCTCTGTGCTTTTAGGGACAACGAGTAGGCTGTGTTTCGGGTAAAGTCACTGCACTTTAGGACGACAAGTAGACTGCTGTTTGCCATTAAAATATCAAGTACAAGAATTACAGATGAAGTGAACTTGATTGCAAACTCGCTTGTACAAAAGAATGACTAGAAAGAAATCCTAGGAAATAATCTAAGTAAAATTGATTAATTTTTGATTCTGGGGGGTGACGATGGAGGCTCGGGAATGTGTAGCAACTCTGCCTTACTCCTTGGACTATCAGACACAGTCTTTGCTCTTGAAAAAAATTGCCAGCCTTTTATTTCCAACCTTTAGCATGGGTGTGATACCTTGGTATTTATAGTGATTCCTGCCTAAAGCAGATTTTGGGCCGCATAGAGAGCCACGTGGCCACATGTCCGTAACAGCACATAAAAGACTTGATCTTGGGCTGCCAGCTGGTGGGGTTGTTGAGATTTTTTTGTTGTAAATCCGGGTTGTTGGGACTTGGTCAAATTGCCACGTGTCCCCCCAACAAAGTAGAGCCTGAACCATCTTGTCCGCATAGTGGCCTTAGGAACCTTTCTTCTGCGGCTCGGCTCCGCTTGGCTGCATGGGATCTTCGAGAGCCTTACTTCTGCGGCTTGATTTCATTTGGCCGCATGGGATCTTCGAGAGCCTCATTTCTGCGGCTTGGTTTCACTTAGCCGCATGGGATCTTCAAGAGCCTTCCCTCTGCGGCTTAAATCCACTTAGCCGCAGGGGGTCTTCGAGAGCCTCGCTTCTGCGACTTGGTTTTCTTTGCCGCGTGGGGTCTCCAGGAGCACTCCTTCTGCGGCTTAGTTTCACTTGGCCGCAGGGGATCTTCGAGAGTCTTCCCTCTGTGGCTTGATTTCTCTTGGCCGCATGGCATGGTGATCCTAATAAACTCCATCTTTTCTACGCTTCTACAAGACCCCCTTCAAAGTTTTCAAATTTCAAATTTGGAATACTTTGAATAAAAAGCATGTAGTCATGCATAAAACGTTAAGCCACAGGAAGCTTCGAGTTGTAGGTGGATCTCGGTCTGCATGGAAATTTCGAGCCGCGGAGTAACTTAGTCCAGCTGTTGTTTCACTTAACAAAATGTCCTTGAAAGACTTTTAAAAGAAAACGAGAAAAAGTACAAAAGTACAAGTTGTTTCTGGGAAGTACTGCTATGGAAGTCTGATCTGAGAACGATCACTTTGTTCCTTGGACCACACGATGATGATGAAGAAAAACTGCTGGAAGATGAACAGCTAGAAGAACTAAGTCACCAGAATGGTATCGACACACTGGGCACTGATGGCGAGGTCGAATGCTTTCCTGCTTTGCTTCACTCTGTTCTTGAAGAAAAGTTGAAGGAAAATGCTATGGAAAATCACTTTGCTCTCAAAGTATCTGGGCTCTGATCTCTATGTGATCTCTTGTGTTTTCTGTTTAAAAATAAGTCTATTTATAGACTAGACCCTCTGTGCGTAAAAAGCGTTAACGTTGAGTCTTTACGCAAGTAACTGCCACCCACGATTGAAAATTTACCTCTACATGTGATGACATGTGTTCCATATAGAGTTATGGTCTGTACGCATGGTGACACGTGTCCCACAACTTCAAAAATATGGAGAGAGCATGTACACACGTTCCTCGGTAAGTGTGGCATGAAAGCCACCTATTCAGACCACGTTCTCATATAGCCAGAAAAGATTGAGCGTAAAATAACCCAAAAAAAGCTTCCTGCGTAGAGCGGCTAAGAAGTAGCCTTGAGCGTATAGCTAGCTCAAATAAACTCTACGCACACAAAAGCAGCTGAGATAGCCTTGAGCGTAAAACTCAAATAACTTTCATGCGTAAAGGAAGCGGTCTATTGTGCGTAAAGTAGCTCATCTGCACATTAAACAGTTAGGGTTATATACTAAAAGCATCACTTTTGTAGTAACCTTTTTTTCCTTAAATTTTGAATGAGAATCATATGGGAAAATGTTTGCATATTGTATTTGTTGCAAGTGTTAATGCAAATGTCTGATATTTTATATTGTAGATAATATGGTGTGTGGTGTCACACAGAAGATCATATTATCAGTTTCCTATGGAGTATATAAATAGTTCACAACCTAGATGGACTTGGACAATCTATTGGAAAGGTTGTAGTATAATCTGGTATTAGTCTATCTTGACTATAGGTTTACACTAGTACACTTTGTGTGTATTGAACAGGACCACTTGAGGTTGTTCACTTTGTACTGACTACATATGAAAACAAACACCTCTGTTATTATGGATGCTTGTGCTCTTAATCCGGATATAATAACGGACATGTATATGTAGTGTGCATTACTTTGACTCATAAAAGAGTGAGATTCGTTATGGATCAACAACCTCTATGAATTGGGTAATAACATTGTATGTATGATGGGCTGTTGATTATAAATGAAATCCATGTCCCGATACATCGGGTTGATGATGTCCCCTTAAGGAGCTCATAAGGATTGTCATGTAAACCCTGCAGGTGGATTATATCCGATATGACAAATAAAGTTGAGCGGTACTACTTAAGGATAAAAGATGTCGAATCAATATAATTGTCAGTAACTTAATTTGATCAACGGACATACGATATATTAACATGGGGAGCCAAACAAGCATATAATAAAAGGAGCCCACAAACATAATTTGGGATTACGAAGGTAGTGCAACAATAGCTCGTTAGTGGACCGAGCTATTGTTAATGGGCCTCGATTGTGTGTTCGGACTGAACACGGGATATCCAGATCCGTTAGGAGGCCTAACCCTAATTTCTCCTCATGGTCCCTGTCGTAGCCTATATATCCTCTATTCTCAGGCCGCCAGATTACTGATCAGAAATTTGAAACTTTTTCTAAATTCGTGATTCATGTAAGGAGAGAAATAGAGGGCTGCCAAGGAGAAGAAAAGGTTGGAAGATCGTCGCCCACACGACGTCCAACTCGAAGAAGAAATACGTGCAGAAGATCTTAGGGTCGTCCGCTCGAGATTGCCAGGAATTACTTGTCTCCTTTCCGCCGCAGGTATAATTCGTGAACCCTAGTTTCTGCCTATGAAGGGTTAGAACACGTATTAGATCTGTTTAACTTTTTATCGATCAATACGCACACCAAAGGAAGGGTCTTGGGAATCTCTAGTTTCATCATAAACGATAAGCGTTGGATTTGGAGCAAAAATCTTCTCGGCTTCTGTGCAATGTTCTGTCAGAAAATCATTATGTCAAAACATTATCACGCGCATTAAATACAGTTTGGACAGCCTGTCGTGCTCGTGTAGAGTTTGAAGATGACTCTTGCGTAAAGGAGCTCACGTAGAGTTAGACTCTGTTTGATCTCCGCGTAGAGCATGAATCTGACTTAGTAGCGTCTCTAAATGGACCTTGCGTAGAGTCTCTATTATGGTCCAATGCATGTTTTTTATTGTGTTATTTAATCCACGAACATGTCGTGGATGTTGTTGTTGCTGTGGATGTAATTAAAATCACGAGGGATGATCGTGCTTTTTATTTTAATTTTTCAATCTATATTATGTGTGAACTCCTTCGGAAGGCATAGGATTTATGTAATTTTAATTATTTTTTTCAATCGTGATAGCGGTGGTGGCTGTTTCTGACGTCGGACGAGATGCTGGTTTTAAGCAGTCTAGAGGCAGACAAATAATTTTTGATGAAGAAATCGACAGCCAAAACCTTAATAGTTGAGGACGGAGTAGCAAAGATGACCATAATAGTTGGATATTTTCTCTTATTTTTGTCATTTTGCTTTTTCTGATTATGCATGTTTATTATTGTGTTGTTGTTTTTTTTGAAAAACCAAGCCTACATTAATAATGGACAACATAGACATAATATCAACTAGTAAAAAAAAACCCTCATTGTTAAATAACTAAGTGGGAGAGGATATTTATTTAGTATAAATCCTATGGTCTCTATTACTAGTTTGTAGGTGATGTAATTATACTTGCGTGTTGGCTTTAGTGCTTTCCTCCACATCGGATGAGTATAATTATGGATCACCAGTACAAACTTCCTTAGGGATAATTGTAGAAAGTTACCTAGTATGCGTTCACTTCTCCTTCTGAAGGAACTCATTACAAGGTAATGGACGTAGTATTAAGTAATGGTATACACTTAGATACAAATAATGGTATCCTCCCCATCGGAGTCACTGCTATTATTTGTATGACCAGAGCAAGACCAGCATATTAATTTTATTTGTCATAAAGTTATGTTGACATGATAGTAAAATTAATAAGAAAAACCTACTTGAACAAAGTTGAATTTGTATATGTCCGCACTATCGTGGCATGCTAAATTTATGGTATTTAAGGTGTTGGTAAATTTCTTATTATTGTTTTGAGGGAATCAATATTTAGTTAATTAAAAAAGTTTTTTTGCCCTACATAATTTTATTTATGTGATTCTCATGATTTCAAAAAAAATGGGTTCTTTCAGTCCACTTATGGTGATTCTTAAAGAAAACAAACTTACTGGACCTAATTATATTGACTGAAAACTTAATTTGGACATTGTTCTGACTGTTGAGGAGTACAAATATGTAATTGTTGAGGAATGCCCACCTAAGCCTAATGCTAACTCTGATGAAGAGGTCAAGGAGGCTTATAAGAAGTGGAAAAAGGCAGATGAGATGGCGCGGTGTTACATTTTGGTATCTATGTCAAATGTACTGCAACATCAGCATCAGGCCATGGCCACTGCTTATGACATGATGTATAACCTCAAGGACCTCTTCGGACATCAGAGTAGAGCAGCTAGACAGTTTGCTATAAAATGTTTGATGAATACAAAAATGGCTGAGGGTACACCAGTAAGGGATCATGTTCTCAACATGATGGGTCATCTGAATGAGATGGAGGTCCTTGGAGCTGAAATCGATGGAGAATCCTAGGTCGATATCATTCTCGGGACTCTGCCTAAAAGTTTTGACAATTTCTACCTTAATTACAACATGAACAAAAGATTGTATAGTTTAGCAGAACTTACAAAAGGGCTACAGGATGCTGAATCTCTCTTTAGGTAGAGTGGTCATGTTTTTGTTTCTGAAAAGGCTTCTAATTCTAAGCCAAAAGGCGGTAAGAAGAATAATAACATTCAGAAACAGGCAAACTCAGCAAAGAAGGGCATGGGACCTCAAGGCGCGGTGAAAAAGCCGAAAGGCAAATGTTTTAAGTGCAAAGGGTCAGGACATTGGAAGACTGATTGTCCACTTCTCAAACAAGGGAACAAAGAAGGTATATCTCATTTACTAGTAGTTGAAACATGTTTAGCGGTGTTATCTACCAGGACCTGGTGTGTAGATACATGAGCCACTAATCATGTCTGCAATACATTACAGGGGTTCCAGATGGCTCAGTGATGGAGAGGTATGCTTGTTCATGGGTGATGCTACGAAAGTATCGGTCTTGCATTAGGAGATGTTACTTTATCTTTTGGTAGAAATAAGTCTTTGACATTGAGAGATTGTATTTATGCACCTTCACTTAGAAGGAATTTAATTTCTGTTTCTTGTTAGTTAAGGATGGATATTCAGTTTATTTTAATGACAATATTGTTATTAGAAAGAATAAACATTTTATCTGTTCTGGTGCATTGGTTGATAATTTGTATGTCAATAATCCTATTTCACCCACAATGCAACTTATGGAAATGAATAATATGTCATCTAACTTAAATAAGAGAAAAGAACCTTCTTGTATGAACCAAACATATTTTTGGCACTTGCGATTAGGGCATATTTACCTAATAATGATTCAAAGACTGGTTGAAGATGGACCTTTGAGTTTATTGGAAGTGGAGGCACTACCAGTCTGTGAATCCTGCTTGGAAGGTAAAATGACCAAAAGGCCTTTTACGACAAAGGGGTATAGGGCCAAAGATGTGTTGGAATTGGTTCATTCTGATTTGTGTGGACCCATGACTATCCAAGCTAGAGGTGGCTTTGAATATTTTATCACATTTATTGACGATTATTCAAGGTTTGGATACATTTATTTGATACGCCGTAAGTCTGAGTGCTTTGAGAAATTCAAAGAGTACAAGGCTGAAACGGAGAAACATCATGGAAAATGTATCAAGTCATTACGATCAAATCATGGTGGCAAGTACCTCTTTAGAAAGTTTAGGGATTATTTATCAGAGGCTGGGATTGCATCCCAATTGACTGCACCTGGAACGCCCCAGCAGAATGGTGTAGCCGAAAGAAGGAATAGAACTCTTATGGAGATAGTTAGATCAATGATGAGTTATTCAGTTTTGCCAGATTCGTTTTGGGGATATGCCTTAGAGACTGCAGCTTATATTTTGAACTTGGTTCCTTCTAAGTCAGTACCTCTTACTCCTATAGAGCTGTAGATTGGGCGTAAGCCTAATCTGAAACATGTTCACATTTGGGGTAGTCCAGCACGTGCTGAATGGAAAAGCAGATAAGTTGGAATCTCGTACAGAAGTACGCTTGTTTGTAGGCTATCCAAGAGGAACGAAAGGAGGTTTATTTTATAGTCCTAAGGATCAAAAGGTCATTGTTAGCACCAATGTCCGATTCTTAGAGGAAGACTATGTGATGAACCATAAACCCACAAGTAGAGTTGTTCTAGAAGAATTGAGACGTGAGACACCAAGTACTTCAGTACCAACAGTACAAGAGGATGAACCACAAATAACTGCACAACGTGTCAAAAATATTACACCACAACCGATAGTGCCTCGTCGTAGTGGGAGGGTTGTGATACAACCTGATAGATATATGTTCTTGGGAGAGTCGTCAGACTTCGTCCCTGTGGAACAAGATTATGATCCCTGTACCTACAATGAAGCACTCCAAGATAAAGATGCAGAGTCTTGGCAAAAAGCAATGATATCTGAAACAGAATCTATGGATTCTAATCAGGTCTGAGAGCTTGTAGAACCACCCATTGGTGTAAAAGCCATTGGATGCAAGTGGGTCTATAAGAGAAAAAGAGGATCAGACGGTAAGGTTGAAACTTTTAAAGCTCGGCTTGTAGCAAAAGGTTTTACTCAAAAAGAGTGTATCGATTATGAGGAAACATTTTCTCCTGTAGCCATGCTTAAGTCAATCCGGATTCTTTTATCTATTGCAGCTCATCTCGATTATGAGATTTGGCAATTGGATGTCAAGATAGCTTTCCTTAATGAAAGTCTTGAGGAAGACATCTATATGAAGCAACCAGACGGGTTCATTGAAAAGGGCCAGGAGCATCTTGTTTGTAAGCTCAAGAAGTCCATTTATGGACTTAAGCAAGCTTTCAGATCTTGGAACATATGTTTTGATCAGGTGATAAAATCCTATAGATTTGATCAATGTCAGGATGAATCATCTGTATACAGAAAGTGTCACGGAAACGTGGTGGTGTTCCTAGTACTTTATGTGGATGACATCTTGCTCATTGGAAACAATGTGAAGGTGTTATCTGATGTAAGGGTATGGTTATCCAAACAGTTTGATATTAAGGACTTGGGAGAAGTAGGTCACATCCTTGGGATCAAAGTTCTACGAGATCGTAAGAAAAGGATGTTGGGCTTATCCCAAGCTTCCTATATCGATACTGTACTAACTCGTTTTAGTACGCAAAATTCTAAGAAAGGTTTTTTACCTTTTAGACATGAAATTGCTCTATCAAAGGAGCAGTGTCCGAGGACACCTAAAGAGATAGAGAACATGAAGGCAATTCCTTATGCTTCAGCAGTAGGAAGCTTAATGTATACAATGTTATGTACGAGACCAGACATCTGCTTTGACGTAGGCGTGGCCAGCAGATATCAGTCTAACCCAGGACAAGAGCACTAGACTGCCGTAAAGCATATTTTGAAGTACCTGAAAAGGACAAACGAGTATATGCTAGTTTACCAGGCAGATAGTTTAGTTCCCTTGGGTATACAGACTCAGATTTTTAGTCAGATAGGGATTCCAGAAAATCTACCTCAGGTTATGTGCTTACTTTGGGAGGTGGAGCCATTGTGTGGAGGAGTATCAAGCAAAAATGTATTGCTGATTCCACCATGGAAGCCGAGTATGTGGCAGCCTCTGAGGCAGCCAAAGAAGCGGTTTGGCTCAGAAACTTTCTGTTGAACTTGGATGTGGTACCTAGTTTGCCTAAGTCTATTACACTTTATTATGATAATAGTGGTGCAGTTGTAAACCCGAAGGAACCACAAGCCCATAAGACATGCAAACACATTGAGCACAAGTACCACCTGATACGAGATTTCGTAAAGAAAGAAAAAGTTGCTGTGATCAAGATAGCATCAGCCGACAACCTAGCTGATCCCTTTACAAAGAGCTTACCAGCTAAGGCTTTGGATAGTCATGTTGAGGGAATGGGAGTCAGATGTGTAGCAGCATGGCTTTAAGTATAAGTGGGAGATTTATAACAGTATACTGAAAAGCAATGCTTTGAGTATAAGTGGGAGATTGTTAGGGTTATATACTAAAAGCATCACTTTTGTAGTAACCTTTTTTCCTTAAATTTTGAATAAAAATCATATGGACAAATGTTTGCATATTGTATTTGTTGCAAGTGTTAATGCAAATGTCTGATATTCTATATTGTAGATAATATGGTGTGTGGTGTCACACAGAAGATCATATTATCAGTTCCCTATGGAATATATAAATAGTTCACAACCTAGATGGACTTGGACAATCTATTGAAAAGGTTGTAGTGTAATCTGGTATTAGTCTATCTTGACTATAGGTTTACACTAGTACACTTTGTGTGTATTGAACAGGACCACTTGAGGTTGTTCTCTTTGTACTGACTACGTAAGAGAACAAACACCTCCGTTATTATGGATGCTTGTGCTCTTAATCCGGATATAATAACAGACATGTATATGCAGTGTGTATTACTTTGACTCATAAAAGAGTGAGATTCATTATGGATCAACAACTTCTATGAATTGGGTAATAACATTGTATGTATGATGGGCTATTGATTATAAATGGAATCCATGTCCCGATACATCGGGTTGATGATGTCTCCTTAAGGAGCTCATAAGGATTGTCATGTAAACCCTGCAACTGGATTATATCCGACATGACAAATAAAGTTGAGCGGTACTACTTAAGGATAGAAGATGTCGAATCAATATAGTTGTCAGTAACTTAATTTGATCGACGGACATACGATATCTTAACATGGGAAGACAAACGAGCATATAATAAAAGGAGCCCACAAACATAATTTGAGATTAAGGAGGTAGTGCAATAATAGCTCATTAGTGGACCGAGCTATTGTTAATGGGCCTGAATTGTGTGTTCGGGCTGAACACGGGATATCCAGATACGTTAGGAGGCCTAACCCTAATTTATTCTCATGGTCCCTGCCGTAGCCTATATATATCCTCTATTCTCTGGCCGCCAGATTACTGATCAGAAATCTGAAACAATCTCTAAATTTGTGATTCACGTAAGGAGAGAAAGAGAGGGCTGCCAAGGAGAAGAAAAGGTTGGGAGATCGTCGCCCACACGACGTCCAACTCGAGGAAGGAATACGTGTAGAAGATCTTGGGGTCGTCCGCTCGAGATTGCCAGGAATTACTTGTCTCCTTTCCGTCGCAGGTATAATTCGTGAACCCTAGTTTCCGCCTATGAAGGGTTAGAACACATATTAGATCTGTTTAACTTTCTATCGATCAATACGTACACCAAAGGAAGGGTCCTGGGAATCTCCAGTTTTATCATAAACGATAAGCGTTGGATTTGGTACAAAAATCTTCTCGGCTTCTGTACAATGTTCTGTCAGAAAATCATTCTGTCAGAACATTATCACGCGCATTAAATGCAGTTTGGACAGCCTGTCGCTCTCGCGTAGAGTTTGAAGATGACTCTTGCGTAAAGGAGCTCGCGTAGAGTTAGACTCTGTTTGATCTTCGCGTAGAGCTTGAATCTGACTTAGTAGAGTCTCTAAATGGACCTTGCGTAGAGTCTGACTTCGCGTAAAGTTCTTAACTTCTTTGACTTGGTCTATGAAGTTTATTTTATGCTTCTACAAGACCCCTTCAAAGTTTTAAAATTTTTCTAAAATTTGAAATACTTTGAACAGAAGCGTAAAATTTAGGATATCCAACAGTCATCCGCGTATATTTTGCGATACTCAACAGTCATCTCAGAAGCGTAAAATTTGGGATACCAAAAGTAATCTCAGAATTTGAACCGATTTCAAACATTTCTATAAATAAAGCTTCACGAGTAGAGAGAGAACTTTACTCATCTCTTGTAATCTCAATCTCCTTTACTCTAATCTTCGAAATCCTCGTCTAAACCAATGGCACCAAAGAGCAAGACCACCGTCGGCGCTAAGGACAAGAAGCCCGCTGTCACTGCTTCGTCGACGGCTGAACGTGCGGAGACCACCGTTCCATCATCAGTAGCTGTAGGTCCTAAAAATCAAGTTGCACCCATCAAAGAAGTAAAGAAAATCAAATTGTACATCCTTCAAAGTGAACTGCGCAGGAAAGAGATTATGCAACAACTCAACTGCGCAAGCTGAATTGCGCACACATCCAAGCGCGCTAGCTGACGTGGCCATGTCATTATTATCTGACAGAAAATTAGATCTTCTGACAACTGACAGTTCGAAGAATGAGGAAACTGTTCGTTTCTCATGCAGCACAGCGCTCGAGGACAGCTGTACATGCAGCGCAAGCTACCAGCCCAATCGAAGTACAGTCTGCCAAATTCCCTGCAGCGCAATTCAATCTCAGCGCAATCTGAAGTCAGCGCAGTTCATGTGGCGTAATCCATCAAGATAATTGACCATTTACACGTGGCCTACATGCCATCAATTGCTCACCACGTGGCAACCGTCTGTACACGACCAAGCGCATTTCAATTAAACAATGCCACGCGTCTCCTACAGTTGGTCCACGATCGAGTAACTGCCCGCGCAGTTCGCTGCTTGCGCAGTCCAATGTCTGCGCAATCCATCCTGCACAATCCAGAATAACTAAAAACTAGTTATTTCCAGAACTCTATAAATAGAGTTTCAAGTCTTTCATTATAAAGATGAGAGATCAGATCAGAGAAAAATCAGAATCCACATCAGATCATCACCAGAAATCAGAAGTTCTTGCCAAAGTGCTGTTGCAATCTTCAGAGGCTACCGTCTTCAAAGTTCACATCGTCCAAGGGATAAAGCGATCGTCTTCAGATCGGATTCCTATAGTTGTACTTTCCAAGAATTCTTGTAATCTTCTTACAAAGTTTGTGAAATAAAGATCAACTTTTGTTTTTGCAAACAAAATGGCGACTCTGCTGGGGACGACTTTCTCCTCCGACGAGGAAGTGACAACTCAATGTGACGTTGCGACTATCGGAAAGACGCAGAAGACGCTGGTTGTAAAGGTCAACCAGACGGCCTACGAGGCGATGATCAACTCCGGGACTACTCGTCACACTACGACTTCTGCCAAGAGCAAAGTCTGCTCAGTGTGGACTCCAAAGACCCCTGTACAATCCCCTGTGCAATCCTCTGCGCAGTCTACTGTCTCTGCTTCCAAGACTGTTGCGCAGTCTGCTGCCTCTACTGCCCATGCGCAGTATGCTGCTCCCCTTGCCAGTGCACAAACCACTTCCTATGCTGCTCTGTCAAAGTGCAAGACTCCTCTTCCCCTGGCGCAGTTGGCTGCAACTCTGCCTGCGCAGTCCACCACTCCAGCAACCAGAATGCAACTCAAACACTCTAAAGTCAAGACTCCTGCTGCACAATCTGCTGTGACTGTGGCCAGAAGACCTTCTGTCAAAACTTATCATGCGCAACCAGCAAATGCGCCAACTACCACTTCAACCCCTGCGCAAACTGCGCCAGTGCAGTCTAAGAGGGACAGCCCTTTGGCTAATCTCCCTTCTTCTCACAGCAAGGAGAAAAACTTTGTTCCTCTTTCCAAGCACCCTGTTGCTCCAGCGCAATCCACTGGGGGTAGTCTGTTGACTATTCCTCCGCTGCCTCAGAACAAAGGAAAAGGCCTGTTGGTCTTTTCTCAAACTTCCTCGTTCCACGACTTGGAAGACAATAGAGGGAAACGCTCTTTAGCCAACCCTTCCTCACTAAACAAAGGAAAAGGCCCTTTGGTCTTTTCTCAGTCTTCCTCTGTTTTTACCGTAGAAGATCAATCTGAACGTGCCTCAGCACCGGTCAGTACAAGAACTCTCTCAAACAAGAGTTCTTCTTCCCTCCCTGCCAAAGGGAAGTGCACTGATCAAAGAGGTATTCTGCCAACTCCTACAGCAGAATTCTAAGATCTCCCAACTCTCAAGATATCCACCTCCAAATAGGGAAAGTTGCTGGTGTCTCAGACAGAAACCCTTGGGGGTGAATTTGCTGATCTAAGAACTTATCTCAATTGGCCAACTTCGGCAAAACGCAAACAGCCAATACCGAAGATCAACCAGCATCAGAGGCAAACTTCCAGAAATAAAAATCCTGACACCTATGCTAATGAAATGAGTACTTCTCTGTACACTCAAGGGACAAAACATCTGAAGAACCGGAACCATGTTCCGAATGTTGTCAAAGAACATATCCCTCAGACTTCTTCTCGTCCCGTCATTGTTCCCGATCTCCGAGAACACCTCAAACAAAAACGGGACAACATCTTAACGCCTCCAGTGCAACCACTTGGACACCATTGTAATCATAAGGTTGTCATCAAGTGTTGTTGCCAGACAACAAAATGATCTGTCTTCGATTATTTGAATTTTGCAACATCTGAACCTATGTCATAAGATGAAGACGAAGTGTTGTACGTTTCCGTCAACATGACCTTTCGAGACACTGGGGGTAGGACGTGCTTGGAAGTGCTCCAAGCACGGCAAGCCTTGCAAGCCCAGTCAGCGGTATTTAGATCTACTCCAAGAATCTTCTGAAGGAGTATTTCAACATACCAGATCCCGAAGCCGAGATACAATCGGTCAAAGGAGTCTTCTCCAAGATTCTTCCGGTCATCTCCCTCTTTCTCACTCAGAAGATGATTCTTTCTCCGACTATGATGCATACAACGAAAGTTCTGAATAGACAGTATCATCCACTGTACCTAGAGAAATGACAGCTTATGTTGTCACTGAAGACCCAGATGCTTCTAGTTCAGCTAGTCAAGAACAACGAATAGCTGCACTAGAAGACAAGCTGAAGACCATGGCTGAAATGGTTACAAGTATGCATTCTATCATCATGGCTCAACATACAGTACCACCGACTGTACCTGCTACAAATCCTGAGATCATAGCATCGTCGGTGCCTGTCAATATAGGATTGGGGGTAGCATCTCCTCAAGTACCTCATGTACAGATTCAACCTACACCCAGTCAGTCAAGTGCTGGGGGTAGTGCTTACCACGTTGTTCCTCCCCCTAATACTTTGATTCAGCCTGCTCCTTCTACATCATTGGAAGATGCGAATGAAGCTGTCAAACTCCTGCGTACTTAATTCGAGGCCTTCAAAGAGAAAGACAACTTACAGAGGTTGGGGATCAAACAACCCTACCCAGTTGAATGGAAGGAAGTCCCATTTCCTCCAAAGTACAAAATCCCTATAATTTTGCTGTTTGATGGCAGCACTTCTCCCAGCCAGTTCATTAACCACTTCAAAGTAATGACTGTCCAACTTCAGCCAAATGATGCTCTTCTTATCAGAGTATTCGTCGGCTGTTTAGCCGGTATGGCATACGATTGGTACAGAAGCTTATCCGATGGCTATATCACATGTTTCTCAGGTCTAAAACAAATCTTCTTGGAACGATTCTATGAGGCGATCAACGACATGACCATGTCAGCCCTTAATATAATCAAACAAAGGCATAATGAAACTGCTGAGAGTTTTATTGAAAGGTTCCGCCGAGAAGCTTTAAAAATGCCTCCTGGAACTCTTGTCGCTGTAACTATAGACACCTGCAAGGCAAATCTTTTGCCTATTATCAGCATGTGGACGGGGTCAACTCAGTTCCAAGACTGGCCATCCTTTATTGTCAATGCTAAAGCAGCTGAAGTTAGCACTGACAAATTCAAGCAGTTAGGGGTACACATGTCTAACCCCGACCGGGATGAACATCAGACATCGGGTGGTGGTAATCGCCAGAACAACCGCAAGGGAAAAGAGACTTTGAATATTAACTTGAAGAATAAAGAATCTCTGGCGGTCAACATAGCTCCACCTACGTCTACTTCTACTCCTTCTGCACCTCCACCAAGGGAACCTCGTCCGAAAGTAGAATACTCCTTTGACGAGAATGACACCGTGAGCATCTTTGATTGCTTGATCAAGAGCAATAAGCTCCAGCTCCCAGATCCGAAGAAGCCTGATGAGGTCGGTAAGACTGATCATCCCAAATACTGTGTTTATCACAAGTTCATTGTGCATCCCACTCGAGCATGTTATGTGCTCAAAGACAAGATTCAAGAGCTAGTCAATACTGGGGTTGTCACTCTTCAGCAAGACGAGAAGACCGTTACCGCGAACATGGTCTCAGTACAGTTCGGTAACTTTCCTCCACAGATAATACAGCATGGTGTCATCCCTATCCCCAAGGCCACTCTTGAGATCGAGAATCTTTCTCCTCCACGAAGTGAAGGTCTCGTCCCCTTGTCTCTTAACAATGGCAAGATTATGTGGATTCACCCTGATCTTGCTTCGAAGTTCAAAGTTCCCTCTTCCTCCAAGAAGAAAGAACGCTCCAAGGGTGAAACAAAGATCTGCTATATGGTGTCTTTTGACCCCATAGTTGAAGAGGAAATCCTGCTGGGCACCAGATCAGAGAAAGCCTATCTAAGGGAGTATCCCGAAGCTCAGAAAAATCCTGCTTCATCTTCTGAGCCCGCTCCAGTGCAACCTGTCTCCACTGAGGACATCCCTTCTGCATCCTCACCGATTGTAGAGTCCATTCCCCCTAAGCCGACGGTAGCTGACAAAGGCAAACAACAAGTCCGCTTCGATAAACTTTTGAAAAAGTCATCTTCTTCTGGACTTGAAAAGCCTTACAACTTTGATATCTTGGCTCAACTAGCCAATACACCGGCCAGGCTGTCAATCTTCGAGCTCTTGTGCCTCTCCAAAGAGACTCGAGAAACTCTGAGTGAAGCTCTCATGCAGGCAGAAACTTGTCTAACCCTTCAAAAGAAGCCGAAGATAGAGCCTGTCTCTTGCCTCCATTGTCATAGTGTGTTAGAATTAATTCCAAACATTACCTTCACACAGGATGATATGATGATGGAAGATAATAGGCATGACCGTCCTCTATACTATACAGGATATGTCGACTCGATGAAAGTCGATCGTATTCTGATTGATCCAGGGTCTGCTCTCAGCATTATGCCAAAGACAATGTTAGATGCACTGAAGATCCCAGTGCAGTCTTTCTAGCACAATCACCACCATCCTTGGGTTCAATCAGGGAAGGAGTGAGCCTCTGGGCAAGATTTGCCTAAAACTCCAATTAGGCAATCTCCGCACAAAGGTGACCTTCTACATCATAGACAACCATGGTTGTTCTTACAATGCTCTGTTAAGGAGACCATTCCTGCATGAACATAACATTGTTCCTTCGACTCTCCATCAATGTTTCAAATATGTCGATGACAATGGAGATGTTCAAAAGGAGGTTGTTGATCTCTATCCTTTCAAAGGTGTTGAAGCATACTGCAACGATGCTCGTATGTACAAGGATGAGTTCATGAAAGTAGTACTGTCTCTGGACACTAAAGAAGAACAAGAAGAAGTGCCCAATAACACCCTCATCATACCTGTCAAAGGGCGTGTTTCTCGTCCTCAATCCTCCAAACCACTGGCTATTCACTTGCCAGTCCAGAAGCAACCAACTGATGGTGGTCAGGATAAAAGGGAGCTCACCTCTTCTGAGCTATTTGTTATCGACTTACGTCGTAACAAGAAAAAAAGGCAGCTCACCTCTTATGAGCCACTTGTTATTGATTTATCTCATAACAAGGATAAAAGGGAGCTCACCTCCTCTGAGCCGCTTGTTATTGACCTCCGTCGTAACAAGTCCAATCCTCCTCCACGTTCTTCTTCTCCCCTTCTTGTAATCAATCTGACCAAGTCTGCTAAGGCTACAGGTCCTGTTGTAAATACAAATGTACAAATCAATGAAAAAGCATCTATTTTCCAGTATACTGATGTCATTTATCATGCTAAGTGCTATTTGGATATGTTAGATAGCTTTCAGTCATTTACATTGGGAGTTGTACAGTCTCTTCAAACAGAAGTCTCACTCGAACACCCAGATGATTCATATCGTGTAAAGGACCAGAACAAAAATTCAGCTATATGGATGATAGCAAAAGTAACGACACAGGACATCTCCAACTTCGTCGTTACAGTCAATAATCGAAAGATATCATCCGAAAGATGGGTTATGATTTCAAGAATGGCCTCAACTATGGTAAGGGTAGACGAACCCCTATCCGTACGGCTGTTCCAAAAGGAAAGTCAGAGATGTACTACAGCAGGACCAAAAGAGGTCTCGGATATGCTTCTCCTCCTATCTTATCCCCAGTAGTCTCCGAATCCGATAGTGAGGAGCGCTCTAACTCTTCTGATTCCAGATCATAGGATTCTGATACCAGCATCGGTCAAGTTCATCGATTGATCGTATCGTCTAATATGGTCTTCGTTGAACTTCCAGAAGGTTATGACGAGGATATTGAAGAGAATCCCGAAACAGATCCTTGGGCTCAACGAATGGATACCCAATGGGAACTCCGATTCGAACAACGAGAACCTCCTACCGAATATCAATTGGTTCAAATTGATATAGGAGAGAGCGGGTCACCTCGTCCAATATTCATCAGCAAGAACCTTCCAGAGGCAGACAAGCAAGAATTAATTCTTCTTATTCAAGAAGACATTGATGTCTTTGCCTGGAGCTATGAAGACATGCCAGGTCTAGATCCTAAAGTTGCTACTCACAAATTGAATATCCTGTCCAATGCAAAACCAGTCAAACAGCAACAACGGCGCTTCAAGCCAGAAATGATGGATGCAATCGATGATAAAGTTAAGAAGCTCATCGCTTGTGGCTTTATCCGAGAAGAACAACATCTAGATTGGGTAGCCAATGTTGTCCCAGTCTTGAAGAAAATCGGTAAAGTTCGTGTTTGCATCGACTTTCGAGATCTTAATGAAGCCTGTCCAAAAGATGAATTTTCTCTCCCTATCATGGACGTCATGATTGATAACACCTGTAGGTTCGAGCGAATATCTTTTATGGATGGATTCTCCGGATACAATCAGATTCGAATGAATCCTGAAGATAAAAAACATACTTCTTTCCGCACTCCTCGTGGAGTCTACTGTTATACCGTAATGCCATTTGGTCTCAAGGATGCTGGTGTAACTTACCAATGAGCTATGAGTACCATCTTTCGAGATCATCTTCGCGAGACTGTCGAATGCTACGTCGATGATATTGCTGTCAAAAGTCGTCTAAAGGAAGATCACATCCAAGACTTGAGAACTATCTTCAATCTAATGTGCCAACATCAACTCAAAATGAATCCCACCAAGTCATTCTTGGGTGTCTCTAGTGGCAAATTTCTCGGCTTCGTCATTACCTCTAAGGGTATACACGTGGATCCCGAGAAGATCAAAGTCATTCAAGAGATGCGTCCTCCACGCAACCTAAAAAAGCTACGCGGATTCCAAGGTCGACTTGCGTACATCAGGAGGTTCATTTTGAATCTGTCTGGGCGCTGCAGACCATTTACTCAGCTAATGAAGAAGGGTGTGTCTTTCATTTGGACCAAAAAATGTCAACGAGCATTTGACGACATAAAGCGATATCTCATGAACCCACCAGTCATGGTGCCTCCAATCTCAGGCATACCATTCTTAATGTATGTTCGTGCTATAGATCATTTATTGGGTGCTTTACTTGCCTAAAAGAACAAAGAAGGTCATGAACAGGCCATTTACTATCTCAGTCGTACTATGATTGGTGCTGAACACCGTTATAGTCCGGTCGAAAAAGAATGCCTAGCTCTTATGTTTGCTGTTCAAAAGACAAGACATTACATCATTGGACAAACCATTCATGTCATATCCCGAGTTAATCCTCTTCGGGTACTGATGAAGAAGCCTAGCACACTCAATTCTCGATTGGCTACATGGGCCATTTTGCTAGCCCAATATGACATGGTATATGTTTCTCAAAAATCTGTTAAAGGTCAAGCACTGGCGGATTTTTTAGCAACTCATCCTGTTCCAGAGACATCCAAACTCTATGATGAAATTCCAGACGAGACATTAGAATCAAATATGATCTCCGACGACTTTCCTACTTGGCGTCTATTCTTTGACGGTGCATCCAGGATTGGACGCAATGGTGCCATTGTCGCAGGAGTTGGAGTTGTCCTTGTGTCTCCAGACGGGTCAACTATCCAAAGAGCCTATTCCTTAGATGAACCTTGCTCCAACAATGTGGCAGAATATAATGCTCTACTCATTGGTCTTCAGTTAGCTAAACAACTGGACGTTGAATATCTTGAAGTCTACGGCGACTCTAAGCTAGTTGTTAACCAGGTTAGAGGAACCTATGAAGTTCGCCATCAAGATCTAGTGCCTTACTATGAAGCGACAGTCAACATGGCTACATCATTTAAAGCCTTCTTTATCGAATATGTCCGTCGAGCTTGCAACACCGAAGCAGATGCTTTGGCCAATCTTGCAGCAGTTTTAGCCATCCCTATCAAAGGACAGCAGGTGGTGGTTGTCTCTAATCGAGAATTGTTTTGCATCGAAAATAATCATAATATTGAGTTCAGTAATCTTACTGAAGCAAATGTTATCGATGAAGATTGGAGAGCTCCTTTTATTGACTTCGTAGTTCACGACATACTCCCTGAAGATCCCAAAGAGGCTACGAGTATTCGTCGGTGGTCTCTGCGATTCTACTACAATCAAACCACCAAGACTCTCTATCAGCGGACTTATGACGGCCTACTCTTGCACAGTCTTGCTGGTGATGAAGCGAAGCAAGTGTTGCGTGAAGCTCACGACGGTGTCTGCGGAGCACATCAACCCGGTCCTAAGCTACAGGATCGTATCCGACGCATGGGTTACTACTGGCCCTCTATGGTATCTGATGCCATCGAATATGCAAGAAAATGTCGAGCTTGTCAAATCCACGCAGATTTTATTCATCAATCATCAGAATTCCTTTATCCGACTGCTGCTTCCTGACCTTTTGAAGCTAAAAGTCAAAAGGCTATGTTTTTACGCGTACGTCTATATGTGCCAGCGTAAAGTTAAAAATACGCAAGTCACCTACGTTCATACGTGTCTGCGTAAAGCAAGTCAAAAGACTATGTTTTCATGCGTACAACTTTTACTTTTTTGAACAGAGAAAAGTACGCGTAAAAAACTTTTAGTCATACACTGCCTCCACTTAGAATATTTTACAATTCTTTGAAACAAAGAAAAAATATTCATAATTTTAGGATATTTTTTCAATCTTTTTGAAACCAAGAATGAAAATTTTCAAAATCTTTACACTCAAACACTTATTTGCGTAGAAGCATTTGCGTAGAGATGTATAGTGACCAATTCTAAATTTTACTAACTTGATTTTTTTGTTGATATTCTTTTTGCAGTGGATTTACAGATTCATCCTCTCTCTAGAGTCTTTAGTTCCCCAACTGGTATCTTGGGTTCCAACTATTTGGAGAATCTGTCTCATGTTTAGTTCCCACAAAGTGACAAACAGTCCCCTGAAGAGAGACAACAACTGATAGCTGTCATGCCCTAGATCCAGAATACTGAAGAGCGAGGGCAGACACAGCCAGCTACGTATATAGAACTGTAATCCACGTTAAAATATACGATCACGGCTGTCTAGATGTATGAGGGTTTATCTACAAGCTATCAGTCTTTTTTGGTCAAGAACAAGCCTAGTATCTCAATCTCAAGCAAGTAATAATAGTCACAAGATGTTAGACCATCAAATATTCAATAGTAAGGCGTCCCATACATTTCATATACAGATGATCATGAAGCTAGTCGTACAAAATGCGAAGACTGGCAAGAGTTTCAGTCATACATGATCAACCTTAGGATTTGTTAATCATGTTACAGCCCATAGGCAGATAAGAAATATAAGTATTCAACACGAGCTAACACTTGTTCGACGGCTAAATGCCTCAAACGAATAATTTTACAATAGAGCGGGAGAGAAAAATTAAACCCACTCGTTGCCAGGGTTTCTTCTAGTGTTCATCATCTGGCTGGAAGGCCGGAAGATCCTCGGGTGCTGCTCTAAAATCTGACCATACAAAACCAGCTGGGTCAGACCCCAGAAAGAGCAAGTGCCACAAGGGAGACTTCACTTAAGAACTAAAACCAGCATATTAGCACATGAGACATAAAGGATAATTAAAGGCATGAGTTAGAGAAGACAATGTGATAAACGATAAGACAACTAAGGGACTATTCCGGTAGCCAAGTTACAACCCGTAAACCAAATAAGGACCGGGGTTGTAACCCTTCACCTGAATAGAGCTTAGTCTCCAACCAATTATCGACAAGAGTAAAGCATAACAGTAATGTGCATAAATAACCATATAGAGGTCTTGCCTAGACAAGACTAGACGGGACTCCATCCATTAATTACGTCCAAGCAATGAATACGGCTTGATACTTTAGCTAACTAGGGTTATCACAAGCCTAATTACTAACAAGATGCAATAAGATGTTCCAACAGCCACAAGCCCTGCAGACTTAATCCAGGTTATCCAGTAGCAAGTTGAGAGAGTTGGATTAGGCGACTTGGGGGCGCAACACATGACAGTGTGCTAGAAATGTGCCCTACTCGACGGCAGGCTATAAGTCCAATTAGAGAGACCAGATAACGGGACTGCTTGTAGCTGGAAAATCTCTTTATGAACTACTTGATCAATCTAGTCATTATCCTAGTCAAATTCAGTATGAATCCCTGACCATGGAAATTAGGACTTTATATCCTAGACATGATGCAAGACGAGACATGTAGATTATACAAGCACAAATACCCACGGGGTCAAAACAAGAGTTATTTAGCAAGTCAAGATAGCCGTCACAACAGTATATCAAGATTATCATGTTAGGTTTACCTATCAAGAGTGCGCCAAGACGGGCCACTATCATGTCATGTTACTTGTCAAGAGTACACCACGACGGCCCACTATCATGTCAAGTTACTTGTCAAGAGTGCACCATGACGGGTCACTATCAAGAATTATCATGTCAAGTTACTTGTTACTTGGTAAGAGTGCGCCTTAACGGGCCACTATCGTGTTCTATCCTTATGTTATCATGAGTGAGAGAAACTTGAATAAAATAGCTAGTAACATATTCTTGAAGCTAAGGAAAAGATTTACATGAATCCATCCACCAAAATAAAAAATGTCAAGTTCTAAAGTGGCTTAAAATCAAGTAAGGAAGAGAATGGAACAATAGAACTTGAGATACCTCATGAAGCAAGTTGCACTTGCCTAGGACTTGGTAGGTGGGAGGAGTAAATGAAGAAGATGAAGAAATAAATGAAGAAGTGAATAAGGAGAGAGAGAAGTATTTGGGTTATGTGTCAACCCTCTCCATCTCAAACCAAACCAACCCAAGCCAAACCAAGTCAAATTGAACCAAACCAATCAAATAAACCAAGTCAAGATTAAACCAAGACTAGGCTAAGCAAAACAAGTCTAACTCCACCTGATAAATACCAGAAATCTCGTATACGCATACGAAAATACGTATAACGGAAAACAGGAGTGACAATAGCTGCTCAGGGAGACAGGATGCTGCTGATTTTGATAAACGGAGAACTGCTAACATCGTTGGATGGCCAACAATTTTTTAAGCCTGCCTTCATGTTTGGAGACGCCATTGACTTCAAATCTTAGACAAATCCCAAAAATGAGTCCTGGGTATTTAGATTTGGGGAAAGAGCGATGTACCTCCCGTCAATGTCATGGGATTATCCTCTGTCTTCGTTTGTTCATGCCACCCACCCGAGACATATGATCTGGAACCTGACTCCCAACAGTCATGGTAGACCAAGAAAAATCATATTTAAGAGAGATGGGTCTAACCAAATGGGCTACGATACCAGTACTCCTAGCGGTGGTGTCATTCCTTTTTCTGGTTTACTGCCTGGATTCACACCAAGCGAGGATTCAGCTTTGATCCAACCAGTACAGATACCAATGTTCATAAACAAGTTTATGAACGTCTCAGGGCTATATCTTCAGGTTAACCCTAGGCTTCCAGTGAGGATGACCCCTCATAATAAGAATTGGATTCAACTCAGTGCTTGGGTCATGCAGAACTTCAAAGCAGAACTGCAAGCCATTGGGCTGTTTGAAGCAGTAGCCTCCACAAGTCAAGGCATACCAATGAACAATAACATATTCTTAGCTTTGATGGAGTTATACATTAGCTCAACAGGGACTTTTGCAACCCCGATAGGTGAAATGGGTTTTGTACTGCATGAGATGCAATTCATTTCTATGCTGCCAATGGGGGAAGCTCCATACGAAGAATATGTTCCCTCCAACCGGGAATTAGCAGAGATCAGCCAGACAAACCCCGATCTAGTTGAAGTATGTCAAGAATTGATGTGCCATTATCTAATTTGTACCACTATGTATGAAAGTGGATCGCATTTGGCATACATCAATAAATGAACAACATATCTATTCTACCATCAGAATAGGATATCCAAGGATGACAAGGGAAGATTCCAAGACAACAAGGCTCAATCCATCAACCTTTGTTCAATAATTCCTTCAAATTTGATCCATGGTTTGATGATCACATCTAAGTCTCAGGATAAGTATCTGACCACCAAGACTGGAGAATTCCCTGCGGGGACTGAAGCATTGATCTATCTGAAGCATGGCAGTCGAAAGATCTCAAAGAAAGCCTTACTGGCAGGCTTTCTTTCTCTGTGGCTGTAAAGATGGGTTATACCAGGGACTGGTACGGTTTACAGAATTCACCGGAATGTACTATGGCCAGCAGTACGTTTGGTGTTCAAGACCAGACTCAGCCTATTACCGACAATGGTGTGTCAGATAAATACTGGTCTACGAGCATTTGGTGAGGAGCTGATCAATAATGCTCCCTACCATAAAGATTTTCCTAGGGTAGAGATGCCCTACACTTATTTAATGGGCTGGTCACTGCCTCACAACTGCAGTTTATTGCCACTAGGCCCTGAAGATAATGCGGAGGTCTTCCGCCAGAAGTTCAATAAAGCCACGTGGATTACAACTTCAATGGTAGATATTCGAGCAGTACTAAACTACTCTTATGGATGGAACTTTTTCTGCACACGACCACCAGTTCCAGCCGACTATCTCGGTGTGCAATTTGAAGATATAGGTCAAGAGAGGACGGGGCTCCCTGAGCCTGTCTTTAATTGGCTGATATGCATCAGACCATCACATTTGATGTATTGGATTGAGGACAGCTGCATCTTTGAACCGTACCTGTCCAGTCGGTTTGCTCGTCAATTCGGGTATGACGAACTTCACGTTGGTAATCCCTCCACTGCCTTTAATTATTATGGAAAGTTAGTTGATGGTGCAAGGGCATGGAGATATTTCAGCACTGGATGTACCGGTGCTAAATAATGTGTGTCAACTGCCACCAGTACAACTGAGCAACGAATGCTTCATTCATATGATCGTTTTTATGCCACCATCCGTTCCTTCGTAAATGACTACAACATAAAGAAAATTCTTTGATGGAACAAGGAAGAAAATGTCGAAGAACCAGTTAGGGTACCTTCGGACGTACCTGATGATGCTGCTGTTCCAGATGAATATCTGGAAGTGATCCCAATGGGAGTAGGGGAGGCACCAGCGGGAGCAATCAAAATTTCTACCTATAGGAAGCATAAATCCGATACAGCGGTTGCTGCCCGAGAGAAGAAGAAAAAGGTCACTGTTAAAGGGCCTTCCAGACATAGGGCCGCTACTCCAGAAAGCGAAACTCCAGTCGAGGAAGCTCAAAACATTGCATCTTCTTCATCTCATCCTGGAGAAGGGTCTTCAGCATCCCAATCAGCAGCAGCAATAGAAACTATGGGGCTCCTATCTCCCGGACGTCTCAGCACTTCGATGCATCTCACTTCGCCACAAAAGGCGCAAGCTATCGAAGACACCGCCACGACTCATACTAATAATTCGGAACCAATCCCTTCGGATAAACCGGTCCTTGAGTTAGAGGATGATGACTGGGATCAAGATTATGACGCACTCTTGGCACGTCCTGCACCTACTTCAGGTAAATATAAATTATACAAAATTATGTATTATGATTTTGTATGTTAACTATTTTGCTTAATCTTTGTAGTTGTCATCGCTGCAGTAAGGCCCGTGGCTCCTCTTCCTCCTCAAAAAACTATTCATGAAGAAAACATAGAGTCTGAAGAAGAGAGTTCTTCTTCAAAATAAGATTCTGCTTCTAAAGAAGACTCTCCATATATGGAGATACCAGAAGAGCCTGTAGTGGAGGCCCACCAAGAATTGCCTTTTCTTGCTGAAGAAAGAGAAGAAGAACCGGCTGCAGACGAACCAGCTGCAGACGAAGAACCAGTTGCATATGAAGAACCAACTGCAACTAAAATACTGTCAGAGCATGAAAGGCCTGCAGTCAGCAAAGGTGATGAAGACATTGTCAACCCATCAACCAAAGTCAGAGACATAGTAATAGCACCTTCAACTATTACTACTAATCCGGCACAAGTTTGAGAAGACAGTGTCTGAACCTGAATTGGTTACAACAATCACCACTCCCACCGCAACAATCACCATTACCGAAACTCAAGTAGTTTCAGCTCCAAAAACGACTGGAGAAATGATCCATAAAAGTGCTAAAAATATTGTCTCTGGAACTCCTGGGGATCAATTAACTATAGTAACAACAACTACTACAGCTTTGGCTCAACCTGCTACCAAGGCAACGACGACATCTGCTCCCGGTCTTCAAAAGAAGGATTTAGCGGATCTTGCTGCCACACCGAGCTCCAATGCAAAAATGAATCTTTTAGTTGAGATTCATACTGAAGCTTTCTATAAAACCTTGGCGGCCTTGATCAAAATGGTCCTGAAGAAGGGCTTAAATTATGAAAGCTTAAAGGCTGCGATTGCTTCCACCATTGGGAATGTTGCTATGTTCAATGATGCTGAGAGAGCAGCAGCTCTGGAGAAAGTAGTAGAAGGACATGAACAGCCTATTAAGGAATATCGAAGGCTGTCAAGTGAAATCCTTGAAAGTCTCATCCAGACCGAGTATGATGCTTTATCAGCTGAATACATCACTCGGAAGACTATTTTTAAGGAATCTCTCCAAGATTACAGTAGCAAAGTTGCCAAGGAGCGAGCTTTATTGAATAAAACTAAACCCCTGCTGGAGATACATAGAGAAGCCTATAAAACTTCCAATATGAGAATCTATCAACAAAATGATAGAATTCGTGAACTTGAGGCAGAATTGGCTCGATTGAAGGCAGAGAAAGAGCAGATGATTGTAACTCGAGACAAACATCTGGCACAGAGCTCAATACTGAAAGAGAAGGTCTTTGGTGCTGAAGCTACCATAGAAACCCTTGATGACGCCAAGGATAAGATGATAGCTACTTTTGCCGAACTCTCGCATCTTTGTACTACAGAGGCTCGTCGCACCATAGCTACTACAACTGTACTGAGTTCTCGTGAGAGGCGTTTGGCAGAGCTACAGAAAATGCTTGAAGATGTATCTGCTCCACCTTAGGAAATAAAAAATTTTGTATTCTTCCTTTCATATCATCAATAAAGAATTTTGTATTCTGTCTTTCTTTTGCTGTAATATTTCAAATCATGCAATGAATGAAACATTTTTCTTTTATAAAATGGTTGTGAGATAGAAAACAATTATCAGAGGTAATATGGACATGATAAGTCTTCCAAACTCAACAAAGTAGATTATATCTATCCAGAGGTAATGTGGACATGATAGATAACAAATCTTGTTTTCTTTTTAGAGCATACAATACTATCAGAGGTAATATGAACATAATAGATCGTAATGACTCAAAGAAAATAGATTAATATCTATTTAGAGGTAATGTGAACATGATAGATGAATAAGGAAAAGAAGTAGATTTAAAATTTATTCAGAGGTACAAAAGACATAATAAATAATAAATCTTTTTCTTTCTGGAATCAGCTGGTAAGACAGAAAATCAAAATTCTCTTCTAGGAGAATAAATAAATCTTTAGCTTAACCAAACCTTGGTAGCTGGAGAATAATGAAGAAATTCAAACGTAATATTTCTTCAAGAATTTGCCATTAATTGGCATCATAATCAAATCTCTATTAGGATTCGATAACCTATAGGCACCATTGGAGAATATTGTCTCGACTACATAAGGACCTTTCCATTTAGCTTGGAATTTACCTTTGCTCTTATGAGTCATAACCATAGGTCTTCGGACAGCTAAGACTAGCTCACCGACTTTGAATACCCTCTCTTTAACTTTACGGTTGAAAGCTCGAGATATGCGGGTTTGATATAGCTCGATGCGCTGTTGTGCTTGAAGACGCTTCTCGTCCAGTCCTTCAAGTTCTTGGAGTCGTAAGCGATCATTATTTTCAGAGGTTAGCTCATTAGCAATAGCTATTCTAAGAGACTGGATCTAGATCTCCAATGGAAGAACAGCCTCACATCCATAAACCAGTGAGAATGGTGTAAAACCAGTGGGAGTTCGGACTGTTGTTCGATAAGCCCATAAACATTCTCCAAGTTTCTCATTCCAATCACGTTTATTAGAAGAGAAGAACTTTTTGAGAAGTTTAATAATAGTTTTGTTGAAAGCTTCCGCTAAACCATTAGCAGCTGTATTATAAGTCGTAGAAGCTATGTTCTGGATCCGATTCTTATCACAAAATCGATAAAATGCCTGACTGGCAAATTATAGTCCATTATCATGGATTATCCTTCGGGGAATCCCGAAACGATAAATGACATGATGTTTAATGAAGCTAACCACATTAGACGTTTTCACTTCCACAAAAGGAACTGCTTCTGCCCATTTAGAAAAGTAATTGGTTATAGCCAGGATAAACTGATGCCCTTTTACAGAAGGAGGATTAATCAGACCAATAATATCCATGCCCTAAGCTTCGAAAGGCCAAGAAGCTACTATAGGATGTAAGAATTCAGAGGGTTGGTGAATAAAGTCAGCATGAATCTGACATGATTTACACCATCTGGCATAATCTACAGCGTCTGCTATCATAGAAGGCCAATAATAACCCATTCTTCGAATATCGTCCTGTAGTTTCGGACCTGGTTGATACGTACCACAAACTCCATCATGAGCTTCACGAAGTGTTTGTTTGGCTTCACTTTCCGAAAGACAACGCAATAAAAGTCCGTCATAAGAGTGACGATACAACATATGCATTAAAGAATCATAATATAATCGAAATGATCGTCTTTTGATTGATGCAGCTTCCTTTGGATCTTCAGGTAAAATCTCATAAACTGCATAATCAATAAATGGACTTCTCTAATCCCTTTGCTGAAAATTTGATTCTGTAGCATAACTTTGTTCGATATGCAAATTATTCTTGACACAGAATAGATCTCTATCCAACAAAGTAATGGTGTTTTGTCTTCTAATTGGAACTGCTAAATCCATAGCTAAACTAGCAAGAGCGTCAGCTTCCAAATTTTTAGAACGTGGTATGAATTCAATGAAGAATTCTTTGAAGGAAAGGGCCAATTCGATTACTACTTGATGATAGGGAATGAGGTCAGGATTTCTGACTTCATATGTCCCTCTAACCTGATTGACAATCAGTTGAGAGTCTCTATAAGCTTCTAGGAACTCAATGTCCAATTGTTTTGCTACTTGAAGACCAATTAGCAGAGCATTATATTCTGCCACATTATTAGAACGCGGTTCATTGAGGGAATAAACACGGTATATAACTATTTTATCAGGAGAGACCAAGACGATGCCTACTCCAGAGACAATATTGCCTTTAGGCCCTACTCGAGATGCTCCATCAAAATATAGCTGCCAAATATCATCCCTCAAAGTCATGTTGCAATCTACGACTTCATCTGGAATATCCTCATATAGCTTGGAAGTTTCAGGTATAGGGTGAGCTGCTAAGAAGTCAGCTAACGCTTGACCATTCACTGATTTTTGAGGTAAGTAGACCATATCATAGGAAGTAAGCAACATTGCCCAGGTGGCTAACTGGGAGTTAAGGATACTCTGCTTTCTTATCAATACCCGAATAGGATTTATTCTGGATATGACATGAATAGTTTGTCCTGACACATAATGTCGGGTCTTTTGAATGGCAAAAATTAAGGCTAGACATTCTTTTTCCACAAGAGTATACCTATGTTCAGCCCCAACCATCATTCAGCTAAGATAATAAATTGCCTGTTCATGACCCTTATCACTTTTCTGTGCAAGAAGACCACCAAGAGAATGATCTAAGGCTCGAACATACAGCAAAAATGTCCTTCCTACTACTAAAGGAACTAAAACAGGTAGATTTTTAAGGTATTACTTGATGTCATTGAATGCTTTTTCACATGCTTCATCCCAAACAAATGACACACCCTTCTTTAATAAACGAGAGAAAGGTTGACATCTCCCAGAAAGATTGGATATAAATCTCCTGATATAAGCAATGCGACCCTGAAAGCCACGGAGTTCTTTCAGATTACGGGGAGGACGCATTTCAAGAATTGCTTTGACCTTATCAGGATCAACATGAATACCTTAAGAAGTAATGACAAATCCCAAAAATTTGCCACTAGAAACCCCTAAGAGAAACTTAGTGGAGTTTATTTTTAATTGAGGTCGACGCATCAACTCGAACACTGTCTTCAAAGCTTGAACGTGATCATCCTTTAATCGACTTTTGACAGCGATATCATCTACGTAACATTCAACTATTTTACACAAATGTTGTTGAAATATATTGCTCATGGCCCTTTAATAGGTAGCCCCAGCATTTTTCAGACCAAAAGGCATAACTGTATAGTAATAAACTCCAAGGGGTGTACGAAAAGCAGTATGCTTTTCATCTCCTGGATGCATCTTAATCTGGTTATATCCTAAAAATCCGTCCATGAAAGACATGCATTCAAAATCACATGTATTGTCTATCATGACATGAGTGATAGAAAGTGGAAATACGTCTTTTGGACAAGCTGCATTGAGATCTCAAAAATCTATGCAAACTCGAACCTTTCCATTCTTCTTCATGACAGAAACAATATTGGCAACCCAATCTGGGTGTTGTTATTCACGGACAAAGCCACATGTAATCAGCTTTTTGACTTCTGCTTCAATTGTATCCATCATATCTGGTCAAAAATACCGCTGCTGTTATTTTATAGGTTTGGCATTAGGAAGAATATTGAGTTTATGAGTAGCTACTTTGGGATCCAGACTCGGCATATCCTCATAACTCCATGCAAAGATATCGATATATCCTTTAATTAGCTTTATCAAGTCTTCTTTTTCATCCTCAGAAAGATTTTTGCTGATAAATATTGGCTTTGACATAGTTTCGTCTCCAACATCAATCTGGACTATTTTATCTTCTGTGGGTGGCTGTCGCTGTTCAAACCGAAGCTCCTACTGAGTATCCATTTGTTGTGCCCAAGGGTCATTTTCAAATAGTTCAGATTCACCATCGGTTTGAACCATGTTGACTGAAAAGATGCGCTCAGATTCAACATACTGGACTCCTTCAGAATCTGAGGATTGTGAAGAACGGGAAGAAAATTCTTCTTCTGTATCTTCATTAAACATGTGGGATGGATCGTATCCCAAACCATGTCAAGTTCGTTGATAAAATGAATCACCACATAATGGAAATCGTCTACCTGTGCCTTGGTTGAGACCTAGCATGGTTTTCAAATTATATCCCATATTATGGATAATCTTAAGAGATTGTTGACTATATTTGTTAATTCTGATTTTTCCTTTATCTTTCTCTACGAAATTATCTGTCTGAATAACAGGGATATTTCTGGCCAAGCTAAGCACAATTTGACTCTTGTTTTTCTTATTAGACGGGATCACAAAATAAGATTCTTAGTGACGTCTATAAGTTACACAAGCTTGAGATGATAATGCTACAGGTAGAAGATAAGGAGAAGATGTTAGAAACCTCTGAGCATAGGGTCCAACATCGACATGAGGAGAAAAAGAATTCTTTTTATGATTAATATATAAGGTTTTCTCTGTATTTATGTCAGTTTTATGTTGATGACTTTGATTATCAGCAGATAAAGTCATTCTTTCAATAAATTTGACAGCCATATACTCCAAAAGGAAATCTTCATTAAAATGAAAGAATACAGAGTGATCAATATTTACATCATTTACAGACTGACTACTACGCTTTAGATTAATCATTATTAGACCGTCATCCGTCTTCAGCATAGACTTGTCAAGGTTGATATTAGTGGTTCTGGATCAGTTGCACGAGAAGTACGTCCTTTGACCTTGATTATGAGAGGCTGATCACCAGTGTTGGCTTGAACCTGACTTTTGGCCGAAATCCTTACAGCTTCATCAGACGTAGCTTGAATTCTTCCTTTGACTTTAATCACCAAAGGTTCATCATTGACAGGTTGGGATTGAATTCGACCTTTAACTTTAATCATCAAAGGTTATCTTCTGAAGGATCTTCTAAAATAGATTGATCTTCTGCAGGCGACCGATCTTCAGCCATATCAGATATTTCCTTCACATGCTCCTGTTTGTAGAGTATTGAATCAGAGAAATAGGCTTCAACACCCTTAAAAGGATTGATGTCTACAAATTCAGTCTTCACAATCCCTTGAGGATCCACATACTTGAAGCATTGGTGGAGAGTTAAAGGTATAATATTATGATCATGTATCCATGGTCTTCTGAGTAGGATGTTGTAAGATACATCTGAGTTGATAACATAAAAGGTCACCATAGTTCGAAGATCACATATTTGAATCTTCAGACGAATCTTCCCAAATGGTTTACTCTTTCCAGAATTAAAACCAACAATTGTCGTACTAGTGTAAGTTAATTCACTAGTAGGAATCCTCAAGGGTCGTAGCATACTTTGAAGAATAATGCTAATAGAAGACCCAGGATCAATGTAAATTCTGTCGATTTCAGTAGAATCAATATACCCTGTATAACACAAAGGCCTGTCATGTCGATTATGCTTTAACAACATATCCTCTTGTATGAAAGTAATATTAGGAATTGATTCCATCACACTGTGACATTGAGGACACGATACTGGCATATTGTCAGGACTTTTGAGTTGAGCTAAGCATGAATCTGCCTGTAGCAAAGCTTCACTCAAAGTTTCTCAACTTTCTTTAAAAAGACGAAGTAACTCAAAAATAGAGAGCCTAGCCGGAGTATTGGCTAACTGGGATAGGATGTCAAATTTATAGGATTTTATTGACCCTTGATTTGAACTAGACTTCAACGGGACGTCAAAACGCACTGCCTTCTATTTTCTTTTTTCAACCACTGGGGTTTAGAAGGCCTTGCCTCGACAGGAACAGAAGATGACTGAGTTGGTATTGTTTCAGCGACATCATCTGCTTTTTTGAAAGTTCCCTCATAATCTTTGTGATATTCTTTGCCAGATCTTATACCAGCAAAAGTTTCTTCTTCAGACTCAGGAAAATGAAGTACCATATTACAGGATTTAGTCTTCTTTTCCTTAGTCTTCTTCTTATTAGGATTTTTATGAGGAACCTTAAATCCCAATCCGACGGTAGATTTTTGACCTTGAATTTGCAAAGGAACTTGCATTCCTTTATCATAGTTCAAGCCTTCCAATTTTTGAAAGTTATAGCCCATCTTTTTTATGAGATGGACTGATTGTTGACTGTACATATGAGTGGGTAGAGGACTTCCAACTGATGGTCCAACAGATAAAGAAGGAACGGAGACCTTTATAGCCACAAGAGTAGGAACTTTCGGGACAGGAGGTAAAATCCCTACTGGAGCTTTCTCATAGGCAGTAAAAACTTGTTGTGCCCTGCACAAAGGGATACTATTAATTGCTAACCATTGCCGATGAGTAAGCTTGAGTTTGGTAGGAGGAGCCAAACTCGGGGGAAATATGTTCAAACCCTTTAGCCTATCTTTCAAAGGGATGTTATCCCACAGATGATCAGAATCATCATGATCTGTGGTAACAACACGTGAAATCATATTGCAGGTTCTGACTTTTTTACCTTTCTTGGATTTTGAAGTTTTACTTTTATGTTCCATTTCAGGTACTAAATCAGGGTATACCCACATGATTTCACCATTTTTCAAGGTGAGAGGCATTAATTCTTCACTTTGATCTCTGGCTAGTGGAAGATTCACAATCTTTAGCATCGCCTTCGGAATTGGGACAACCCCATCAGGAACTTGCTGTGGAGGAAAAGCTCCAAATTAAGGAGAAACCATATTGGTTGTGACTGTATGATCATCATTAGTTAAAGCGATAGCTTTAGCATTTATCAATTCTTGAATCTTCTTCTTCAAGACATAGCAAGCTTTCGTGGGATGATTTATGTATCTATGGTAGATACAATATTTGGGATTATCAACCAAATTTACCTTATTAGGTCGTTTTGGCTCTGGGATCTGGAATTTACCACTCTTTACGAGACACTGAAATATCCCTGGAATATCACTGTCATCGAAAGAGTATTCTTCTTTCGGCTTAGAAGACTCTGGATTACTTGGTGTTATTTTAGGTTTTGAAAGGTTTACCACTAGGGTTTCCTTTCCTTTCCTATTGCGATTACCAGAGTTATTGTCTGAAGAGGCTTTCTTTCCTTTGTCTTCTGAGGCGAAGATCATCCCATGTTTATGAGCCAATCTACCGTTGGTCTAAGCTGAAACTGCGGCTATAATAAATGAGGCCCAATCTGTGAATTGAGAGCCTGTAAAAACAGCGATGGATGGTCGCAGATTCATTTTGCATGTATCAATCAATGCTGAATCTGGCATACCATGAGGCATTTTTAAAGTAGCTTGTCGAAAACGTCCGAGTATCTTCCTTCTCTTTTTGTTTAATTTCTATTAAGGAAGATATATTCATGTCCATCCCTCCTTCATAGAAACGAGAGAGAAATATTGCTTTGAATTCATCAAAAGACGATATGCAATTATCGGGTAAACTGCGATACCAATCGTATGTTGTACCCGTCAAACATCCAATAAAGACTCGGATGAGAAGAGCATCATTCTTTTGGAGATGCACAGTCATAATATCAAAATAATTGATATATTGACTTGGAGAAGCCTTTCCATCAAATAATACCATAGATTGTGGCTTGAATTTGGGAGAAAAAGGCACATCATTCCAATAGGGAGGATAAGGTTGCTTGATCTCCAACCTCTGGAGCTGATCTTTGTACTTAAGAACCTCAAACTGTGCTTTTAATTCACGCACTGCTTGAATAGCTTCACTAGTATGAGAAAGCACATTTGATTGAATAGTGGTTGGATGTACCGTAACCTCCACCAGAGGTGATACATCCTCTGGAACAAGAGGATCTGGAGATGCGGAGTTTTGATTGATAACATCAAAGGTATGTCAACCCCTTGACCATCTTGAGTTTGCGCTGCTACCTGTACCGGTGTTACCACTGCCGGTTGGAGTGTTTGCTGAGTCATTATTATTTGATACATATTTTACATTATGGCAAGCATATCCTTCAGCGATTGTTCCACTACCGAAAGACGTTATTCTGTATTAGAAGTAGACGTCTCTGGTTTTTCTCCGATAACATAAGATTCAACCTCCCTTGAACATACAGAGGGATTGGTGTAAAGGTATGAATCAACGCTATCAGTTTCTGACTCCAAGTACTGGCTACCCCTAGCCTCTGAATTCGAAGAATGCATGTTTGAAGGTCGTTGACTTCTTGACCGAGTATGTTGATATACTCCTTCAAAAGTGTCAAGAATTTGGTTAAACCTTTGTTGACCTGGAGTCCGGGACGAATTGCATCTTGGACGTCGTCCTCTATTGATATGAGATGCCATATTGACTGATGCATAAGACAACTCACATTCTTGATCATCAAGTTGTTGCTGAGGTACGTTGTAGCTTAATCAGTCGAAAACTGACCGTCTAGTAGCAGAACAACAACATTTAATCATAATTTGGTGACACTCACAATAATAGTTATCTTGAGGGAGTGTCACAGGAGATTTTTTTGTTTTTATGCTTTTGTACAAGCAACTCGCGTAAATCAGAAGAATTAAAAGGTAATATCTTTTTTTATATTTGGGGCAGAGAAATATCCAGTCCTTTGCGTAAAAAGAAGATTACTAGCTTCATTGGCAGAAAGCTGTGCATTTTTACGTGCTTAAAGGTGTGTGCCTAAATCTGGAGTTGATTTTTGTGCTGTACGAACACCATCAGCATTGTGAATAATCCTAAGATTAGGCACTTTGCGTAAAGTAGCATTAGAGAATTGTTGGCATAAAATAGAAGCTTTGTCACAATTTTTATTTTCCTTGGATAAACCAAAGGAATTGTCTGTCATAGTAACAGAAGACTTGTTTTTACACTGCACGCGTGTAGGCAAGTTCACTTTAGGTACAAAAGCACCATTGTGAACTTTATCTACCATATCACCGATAGGAGATTTGCCTTTACACGTATAGCGTAAAACAGAAGTATATGCCATATCACAGACGGGAGATTTGCCTTTATGCGTAGAGCGCAAGACTTGAGCGTCTACCACGTCACAGACGGGAGACTGAACTTTACGTACTGGGTGCAAAACTGAAGTAGGGACTGCCTCGTCACAGATGGGAGCCCCAACAACAGGAGTAGAAAGAATTCCCTTGCCTTCAGAGACAGCAGGGAGATCAGAGGGTGCATTGGACTTAGGAATCCAAACTTTTCACATCTTTTGTGATTTTTGAACATTGGAGCAGCGAGTACTACTCCCAGTTCTGAGCATTTCTTCGTAAGCAGTCTGGTCGAATTGAACAACCAGAGTCTTCTTTGTCGATCCAATTTACGCATCATCATATTGAGCAATTGCTTTTTCGTCGAAGGAGAAAGTCGTCCCCAGTAGAGTCGCCATTTTGTTTCAGTTAAAAAAATGCCCTTGAAAGGCTTTTGAAAAAAAAAGAGAAAAAGTACAAAAGTACAAGTTGTTTCTGGGAAGTATTGCTATGGAAGTCTGATCTGGGAACGATCACTTTTTCCTTGGACCACACGATGATGATGAAGAAAAATTGCTGGAAGATGAACAACTGGAAGAACTAAGTCACCAGAAAGGTATCGACACACTGGGCACTGATGGCGAGGTCGAATGCTTTCTTGCTTTGCTTCACTCTGTTCTTGAAGAAAAGTTGAAGATAAATGCTATGAAAAATCACTTTGCTCTCAAAGTATCTGGGCTCTGATCTCTTGTATTTTCTGTTTAAAAATAAGTCTATTTATAGACTAGACCCTCTGTGCATAAAAAGCGTCAATATTGAGTCTTTACGCAAGTAACTGCCACCCACGATTGAAAATTGACCTCTATATGTGATGACATGTGTCCCATATAGATTTATGGCCTCCGTACATGGTGACACGTATCCCACAACTTCAATAATATGGGAAGAGCACGTACACACGTTCCTCGATAAGTGTGGCATAAAAGCCACGTATGCAGACCACGTTTTCATACAGCCAGAAAAGATTAAGCGTAAAATAACCCAAAATAAGCTTCCTGCGTAGAGCGGCTAAGAAGTAGCCATGAGCGTATAGCTTGCTCAAATAAACTCTACGCACACAAAAGTAGCTGAGATAGCCTTGAGCGTAAAACTCAAATAACTTTCATGCATAAAGGAAGCGGTCTATTGATTGTAAAGTAGCTCATCTGCACATTAAACGACAAGCGTTGGATTTGGTACAAAAATCTTCTCGGCTTCTGTGCAATATTCTGTCAAAAAATTATTCTGTCAGAAAAGTATCATGCACATTAAATGCAGTTTGGACAGCCTGTCGCTCTCGCGTAGAGTTTGAAGATGACTCATGCGTAAAAGAGCTTGCGTAGAGTTAGACTCTGTTTGATCTCCGCGTAGAGCTTGAATCTGACTTAGTAGAGTCTCTAAATGGACCTTACGTAGAATCTGATTTTGCGTAAAGTTCTTAACTTCTTTGACTTAGTCTATGAAGTTTATTTTATGCTTCTACAGCTGTCACTGCTGCATTTAATGCTCGAATTCGATTTTAGATTTGGTGCCATCTTTTCGATTACTGTGACGGTTATAAAGGATAGAATCCCGAGGGTCACAATTATCTCTTAGTGGACGTGATAACCGAAGCGGCGCCTATCCGTTTACGCTTTTTGGTGGCCTATCAATATGTAGGCCGTACGACAGCAAGAGAACTCCTATTGCTTTCTCTTTTTGTCCTCTTTTCCTCCAACATCCTTTTCCACTCCCGACCAGCTATGGCCTCCAAAGCCTCCAAGTTGACCGGCGCTGCTAATGGAGGAAAGGGGTATGCCTCTTCGTCGATAGTTGCGGGCTCATTCTCTGCTCATCTTGACGTACAGCCTCCTATCTACAGTAAGGATAGTGGGAGAATGAGTGCTTTGAACTTAGATGGCCATGTCGCATGCTTTATGTGCAGGTCTGACCATATTTTGCCACTGTGTCATGGCTTCAATTCCTTTAGCGCACTATTGGCCTTCATGGGGCATGTGTCGTATATGCTCTGTGTGACTGGGCCGTATGGGTCGAGCCGCATAAGTATCAGAGCACATGCGGCTTGTACCCTGACTCTATCTGGGCCGCATGTTTTACGTGATTGGTCCTGATTGAGCCACATAGATTCCATACGATTGAGCCGCGTGAGCTCTCCCCTGATCTGGGCCGCGTGTGTTCTATTATGGCTGGGCCGCATGAACTAAGATAGAAACTCATTCACTTTGTTTTCTTCTGACTGCTAACCTCTTCCCCTTTTATATTTCATAGGGATCTGGCTAGCAAATTTTCCCAAGAGCCGTATCGGCAATTTTGTATATGGTGAAGATGCAACATTTTAACACGCACATCAGACAGCTCAGACCTCTCCATGCTTCGAAAGGATTTTCCTCAGATGGTAGGAAGGCCCTTTATACATCGGAGAGTCGGACGGTGGTTAGGCATCATCGTAAAAGTTCTGGTTTTACGACCCTCCAAGTAGGTAAAAGCAACACTAGGGATGTTGTTTTGAAGGTATAGCCTCTTGGAGGAACGGGCCTAGGACGTCCGCAATACGGAGAAGAGAAAGTTAACGCTTGTAGATGCTTTTAGCATGCTATATTTGCCCTCCTCCTTGTGGCTTCTCGAAGGTTCAACAGCCTTGTTTGCTTCTCAGTAGTAGAACATGACTCCTTTCGAGGGCTACAAAATTGCTTTTTGACGAAGGTACGGTGCTGCCAAACTGACCTAAAAAGATGAAGATCGACCACCCCACTGCGTCGCTTGAGGCGATACTCACTATGCTAGGTATTGCTTATGAGTAGTGGATTTTTTTTTGCTGCTGGAGATATAGTCCTATGAATATAACTAATTTTGAATAAAAAAGCATACATTCACTTCATTCTTTGTTTGTGGTATCTGTGGTGCTTGTACAAGAGGGCCTAATACAGCATTTGTGATTGATAAAGGATATCCCACTGGGAGACTTTTTGTAGACCTATTACCCTTTTGTGCATCTGGAGATACGAGCAATAGATTTGAATAATATTTTGTGGACCTATTACCCTTTTGTGCATCGGTAGTGCGAGCAATAGATTTGGATAACTTTTGTGGACCTATTACCCTTTTGCGCACTGAGGGTACGGGTAATAGATTTGAAACAAAACCTAACAGAGGTAATATGGACGTGATAGGTTCTGCGGTCTTAACACCCTGATTTTATCCTAGCTTGGGTACAGGTGTTAAGTTAGGAGATTATCTATATCAGAGGTAATATGGACGTGACACACGATAATCAGAAATAATTTTTGGTGGACCTATTACCCTTTTGCGCACTGGTGGTACGAGTAATAGATTTTGAGACAAAATCCAACAGAGGTAATATGGACGTGATAGGTTCTGTGGTCTTAACACTGTAATTTTATCCCGGGTTGGGTACAGGTGTTAAGTTAAGAGACTATCGGTATCAGAGGTAATATGGACGTGACACACAATAATCAGAAATAATTTTTGGTGGACCTATTACCCTTTTGTGCACTGGTGGTGCGAGTAATAGATTTTGAGACAAAATCCAACAGAGGTAATATGGACGTGATAGGTTCTGTGGTCTTAACACCGTGATTTTATCCCGGGTTGGGTACAGGTGTTAAGTTAATAGACTATCGGTATCAGAGGTAACATGGATGTGACATACGATAATTAGGACCAGAAAGTTTGCTCAGAGATGACAATAAGCCTGGTGAACTCGGGCGGGGTGAAGCATTAAGGTGAAAGTTCAGAGGTATTTAGTATACATGACTTGTCACCCAGGGGGATGCAATGTGAATCCACTCGGAGCTAATAAAGTGTAAGTTCAGAGGTACTTGGTGTACATAACTCGACAGTCTGGGAGATTTAGTGGTTTAAGAAAGTACCAGCATGTCTTTAGGCATAGTATTTCTTCAGGAACTTGTCGTTTATGGGCATCATGAGCAAGTCTCCATTCTGTTTCCCGAGCCGGTATGCGTCATTAGAGAATACGGACTTGATGATGAATGGTCCCTCCCATTTGGGCTGGAATTTGTCGACGATTTTGTAAGTCATGACCATCGGTATACGAACGGCCAAGACAATATCGCCTACTTGGAATGTCCTCTGCTTGACTTTTTTATTGAAGGCCCGAAAGATGTGTGCTTGATAGAGCTCGATGCTTTGTTGAGCTTGCAAACACTTCTCGTCTAAGGCTTCCAATTCTTGTAGCTGTCGGCGGTAGTTATCGTCCGACATCAACCGATAAGTAAGGGCCACGCGAAGCTAGGGGATCTGGGTCTCCAATGGGAGAACTGTCTCATTTCCTTAAACCAGAAAGAACGGTGTATTTTCTGTAGCCGTCCGAAATATAGTACGATACGCCCATAAGCATTCGCCTAGCATTTCATTCCAGTCACGCTTGTTTGAAGACACGAACTTTTTGAGAAGCTTGATTATGGTCTTGTTAAAAGCTTCAGCCAGACCATTAGCCGATGGGTTGTATGCCGTTGAAGCCATATTCTGAATCCGATTCTTGTCACATAATCGATAGAAGGCATGGCTTGCGAACTACAGACCATTGTCATGAATGATCCTCCGGGGTAATCCAAAACGGTAGATGATGTGATGTTTTATGAAACTAATCACGTTTGATGTCTTTACCTCTGCCAGCGGAACAGCTTTCGCCCACTTGGAGAAATAGTCGATGATTGCAAGTATAAACCGGTATCCCCTAGACGATGGCGGGGTAATTGGGCCAATGATGTCCATTCCCCACGCTTCAAATGGCCAAGAGGCCACTGTTGGGTGCAAGAATTCGAATGGCAGATGTATAAAATATGTGTGGATCTGACAAGTCTTATACTTCTTTGCATAATCGACTGCGTCTGCTACCATTGTAGGCCAATAATAGCCCATCCGACGGAGACGGTCTAGCAACTTCGGGCGAGGTTGGTGAGCCCCACAAACGCCATCATTAGCCTCGCGTAGGGCTTCTTTGGCTTCTGCATTTGACAGGCATTTAACAGTAGCCCGTCGTAGGATCGTCGATATAACATTTTTGTTTCTGTGTCATAAAAGAATCTGAGAGAACACTTTCTGATTGAAGTTGCTTCTTTCACATTCTCTTACAGGATTCCGAAGACTACAAAGTCGATGAACGGGAGTCTCCAATCTTGCACGTCATTGGCTATCTGGGTGGAGTAACTCGTACTTAGTTGAATGTTGTTTTTGGGATAAACCGGCTCATGGCCTATTACGTCGACTAGATGATGAGCATGATTTGGAACCGCCAAAGAAGCAGCAAGGCCTGCTAGGGCGTCGGCTTCAATATCCTGGAGTCTAGGAACATATTCTATAAAGAACCCCTCCAAGGTTGCAATGATAGAAATTGCTGTCTGATGATAGGGAATCAAGTTCGCGTTACGAACCTCGTATGAGCCTCGGATTTGATTAACAATCAACTGCGAGTCGCCATATGCTTCTAGGTATTCAACCCCCACTTCTTTTACGATCGGAGTCCAATGACCAGAGCATTATATTCAGCTATGTTGTTTGAACAGGGTTCTGTGAGAGAATATGCACGATTGACCACCAATCCAGAGGAAGAAATTTATACTATCCCGACTCCAGCGACGATATCACCTTGGGGCCTCGTCCTTGAAGCATCGTCGAAGAACATCCACCACACAGCATCATGTGAAGTCATGTTTGAATTAATAACTTCGTCTGGGATTTCTTCATATATTCTGGTTGTTTCTGAGCCTGGATGGGCTGCTATGAAGTCGGCCAAGGCTTGACCTTTGACAGCCTTCTGTGGAACGAAAACCATGTCGTAGGGGAATAACAGTATCGCCCAGGTAGCTAGACGAGAACTGAGTGCGCCTATCTTGGTCATGAGAACCCTGTGGGGGTTAACTCGTGAGACAACATTTATGGTCTACCCTGTCACATAGTGTCGTATTTTTTGAATGGCGAACACCAAGGCAAGGCATTCCTTCTCCACGGCGGTGTACCTATGCTCCGGCCCTACCATCATTCGGCTGAGGTAATAGATGGCTTGTTCGTGCCCCGTATCATTGTTCTATGCTAGCAAGGTATCGAGGGAGTGTTCCATCGTCCGTACATAGAGCAGGAAGGGCTTTCCGGCGACCGGGGCTACCAGAACCGACAGATTCGACAAGTATTCCTTAATGTCATCAAAGGTGCGTTGACATTCCTCATTCCATATGAAAGAGACACCTTTCTTCATGAGTTGTGTGAATGGTTGACATCGTCCTGAGAGGTTAGATATTAACCTCCTGATGTAGGCTAGTCTTCCCTGAAGGCCATAGAGTTCGCGGAGGTTCCTCGGTGGACTCATCTCCAGGATTGCTTTTGTCTTGTCGGGGTCTATGTGAATACCCTGGGAAGTAATGACAAAGCCCAAGAACTTCCAGCTAGACACGTCCAGGAAAGACTTGGTGGGATTTATCTTCAGATTGTGCGCTCGCATAAGGTCGAACACTATCCTCAAATCGTGTAAGTAATCATCCTTGGAGCGGCTTTCAACGTCGATGTCGTCAACGTAACACTCCACCATCTTACGCAAGTGATCTCTGAAGATGACACTCATAGCTCGTTGATATGTAGCACCGGTGTTGTTTAGGACGAAGGGCATAACTGTGTAACAATACACGTCGATCGGTGTTCAAAATAACGTATGCTTCTCATCATCAGGAGACATTTTGATTTGATTGTATCCTAAAAAGCCATCCATAAAGGACATGCATTCGAAGTTACACGTATTATCGATCATTATATTGGTGATGGAAAGAGGGAATTCATCCTTAGGACATGCCGCATTCAGATTGCGAAAGTCGATGCAGATTCGGATTTTTTCTATTCTTCTTGACGACTGGTACTATATTAGCTATCCAGTCTGGGTGCTGCTCCTCGTGGATGAAACCGCTAGCTATAAGCTTGTTTACTACCGCTTCGATGGAGTTCATGATATCTGGACGGAACCGCCGTTGCTGTTGTTTGACTGGTTTTGCGTCCGGATGAATATTGAGTTTATGAAGTACAATCTCGGGGTTTAGCCCTGGCATGTCTTTATAGCTCCAAGCAAAAATATCGATATATTCTCTGACGAGTTGCGACAACGACTCTCGCTCGCCGTCCGTCAGGCTTTTACTGACGAAGATTGGCTTTGGAGATGATTCGTTGCCGAGGTCAACTTGCATGACTTCGTCTTCAGTGGGAGGGTCTCGTTGTTCAAAGCTCTTCTTCTATTGTGCATCCAATTGTTGGTCCCATGGCTCTAATTCAAGAGGTTCAAGTAGATCTTCGTCTTCCTTTTCAATGTCAGCGGATACCATGTTGACAGACAATATCTGACTGAATATATTCCCAATGCTATCATCGGAATCGTATATAGGCGATTCGGATGAGTGAGAATGCCACTCGCATTCCTTATCGAAACTCTTGGGCGTTGTTGCTGGTGTAACATAACCGAGACTATGTTTGGACTTGCTAAAATAATCCCGAGGTTTTTCGGCCGGGGCTGACATCTGTAGAGGCGATCGCCGGCCGTTGCCATAATTCAGACCTGGGGTAGTCTCCATGTCGTACCCCTGCTTTTTCATGAAGTACTTAGCTTGGGGAGTATAAAGGTAGAACGGCAATCTTCCAATGTCGGGTTCGAGATCGAACTGTTCTGGCATGAAAGGTTGAGGACCTCCTTTTTGGCCGAACATGATCGTGTGATCCCCTTTTCTTCTGCCTGGGACTAAGAAGTAGGCACCTCTAATGGGATTAAGTCAGTTTGCGGTATGGACGGTTGTCACCTGTGTGTACAGGTTAATGTCCAGACTATGCTCCACAGCGTACATCAGATTGCACTCAGGGTAGTTCAAAGGTAGCCTTTTATTGATGAAATAAGGAAATTTTTTCTACAGGGATTACATCATCAGGAGAGGGACTATCTACGAGTGCAACCAGATATTTAGCGAGTTCTGCCTCCTCTTCAGCTTCCTCCTGTGTGACAGGAGGTTGGGACGCTGTCTTGGGCAGCTTGACTACTAAGGGTTCTGCTTGTGGCATTGGCTTGCATGAGGGCCTCGGATCAACACTTGGTTGCCGGCTCGTCTTGGGGAGACGAATAACCATCGGCTCGATAGAGGACTTTGCATCTTTCGATTGCCTTTGATTGGATTTTAGCAATCGGATCACCATCGACTCCACAGAGGGCCTCGCATCTTTCGATCGCCTATGGTTGGATTTTGGCAATCGGATCACCATCGGCCCTACGACGAGTTTTGGCTCCTGGCTGGACCTCGGGAGTCGTATGACCATCAGTTCCAACTGCACAGCTGGGGCGGGGGAACCGGGAACCTCTTTATGCAAAGTTTCGATAAGGGGTACGGCTTTGCCCGGCTTACGGGCCTGGAGATGGATTTTCAAAGGTTCCTCTGACCTTGTTATGGCCTCCAGTTCATCAGTTATGTGCTTCTTAGATTCTTCATGTAGACAAGCCTCCGAAGAATAGTAAGATTCAACCCCTTTGAAGGGATCGATGTTGGCGAATTCCGTCTTCACGAAGCCGTGCTTACTGATATACTTGAAGCACTGGTGGAGTGTGGATGGCACGATCATATAGTCATGTATCCACGGATGCCCCAAGAGGATATTGTAGGACGTATCTGCGTCTATGACGTAGCAGGTAACCTCCGTCTTCAGGTCGCCAATCTGATATTTCAAGCGGATCTTTCCCAGAGGATAGCTCCTTCCCGAGTTGAAACCACTAATGGCAGTGTTGGTCGTCGCTAGCCGGTGTATAGGGATGCCGAGGATTTGAAGCAAGCTTTTCGGGATAATGTTTATTGACGAGCCAGGATCGATGTGCATCCGATCTACCTTGATGTCACCTATCTATCCAGTGTAGTACAAGGGACGATCATGCAAGTTGGTCTTGATTAACATATCCTGTGGGGTGAACACGATGTTAGGCATTGCATCTGCACAATTGTTGCCTTGGAGATTTGTTGACGCGTCCTCCCCTGTAGGCTTAACCTGGGCTAAGTAGGCGTCAGCATTCTGGAGTGCTTCGCTCAATACGATACGAAGATCCTTGGAGAGCCTTAGGAGCTCATATAATGATAACTTTGTTGGCATATTAGCCAGTTGTGCTAGTATGTCAAAGTTGTAAGGTCTCTCCTGCCCCTGAGGTACATCATTACGGTGCGGTCTGTCGAAGCGGGTTTCCTTCGGCTTGGACCTGTCTGCCGGTGGAGGCTGAGATGGCCCCAGAACATCAGTAGCAGGCAGCGTTGTCGACTGAGGGTCTTCGACTGAATTACCCAGAGTGGGCTGGAATTGTGCATAGACCGGGTAACAACGGTCGTTGCCTCCTCATCTTTAGCTGAAATTGTATGACAGGACCTGGTCTTCCTGCCCTTCTTTTTGTTGGTTGAAGATGGCACCGCCTGTGTAACTTCGGGTACTAAGTCTAGATGCACCCACATGACCTCTCCTCGTGACGTGGTGAGAGGTATCAAGCCAGTCATCTGGTCCCAGACGGGTGGAAGATTAGTAACCTCCATCGTTGCCCGGGGGACAGGTATTACCCCATCTTGAGTATTTGTTGGGGGGAAGTCACCGAACTGAACTAATACCATGTTTGCAGCTACGGTAACCTCTTCAAAATCTAGCGATAGAGCTTTGGAGTCGATAAGATTCTGGATGTACCGCTTTAACTGGAAGCAGTCATAAGTGGAATGATGGACATAGCGATAGAACTGGCAATATTTTGGGTCTCTCTGCCGCTCAAGGCTTGCGCCTTGCTGGAGGGAGTTGGATCCTATCTGTCACGCCCCAGTACCGAAATACGGAGACGGACTAGGCCAGCTACTCCATATGAGGTACGTAACATCATACGGCGATCGTGGCTGTCGAAAGACTAGGGGGTACATGCTACAATCAAGTCTCGTATGGTTCCACAGAGTTCTATGTCTCAATCAATCAAGTCACATCAGCAATTAAATGAACATTAAAGATAAAGAAGTAAGGCGTCCCCGACGCTTCATCAAAATGATCATGAGAGACTAGCTTTATAATTTAGCTATCTCAGAGAGTCAGGAGTATAAAATTATACACAGTTGCAGTCTGTTTATTTACAAATCTGTACTAACACAAAATATCAAGTAATCCGGCTAACAGGTGCCGTTGGCTAAACGCCGCACAAAGTAAAGGCAGGAGTGGTGGAGAAGAAACCCAATCGAGTCCCCGAACCGCCATGCTCCTAGTATGCACCATGGATGTCAGGAAGGAAGATCGTGTCCTCCGGCTCTTCTACGAGATCTGGCCAAACAAAACCAGCGGGGTCAGCCCCGAATAGCAAATACCGCAAAAAGGGGCACAAGAGTTAAGATTAAAAACCCAGTTAATAGATTGATTGATAATAGTAATACTTATGCTACTATTATAGGGTAGCGCAACATCCTCGAACCCATATGGCACCCTTACAACCAAACAAGGACAAAAGGTGCCGCATGGAGTCGGGACGTATCGTACTCTATAACTTTCACATAAGTTAAAAGGTAAAAACAATAAAATCTTCTGATCGTGACTTCGGTCGATAGCCTATCGCAGCACAATAACCAACCCAACAATCAAACAAGAACATGGGTTGGATCACGTACCATGATAGACCATGTTCCTTAGTCATTCACAGAAGTAGCACTTCACAACCAGAATAAGTCTTCCGTTCATAACTTCGGTCCACAGCCTGTCATAGTACGATAACCAACCCAACAATCAAACAAGAACATGGGTTGGATCACGTACCATGACAGTCCGCTTCCCTCAGTTATTCACGGAAGGTAATAAGATACACGGAAGTCATTTTCTACGGCCAATCAAGTCTACGAGTTTCTAGTGGGACGAGGTTATCCTCGCGTCATGTTATTAGAAATCCTCAGATCGTATCTTTCCAGCAAGGCTAGCCAACCCAGGGGTTCGCGTAGACAGATATCATTGAGCACATATCCCTCGTAGGCCACCTTGCCAAGACATATAATATATAGCAGGAATTAATCGGATACAGTCATCCACTCGTTGCAGATGACACAGTATCCGTGGAGACCAGCCGGCGCGTCAAGACAATATCTCAAGGCGGCTGGTGTAACACGATCTCGGGATTCTGCCCTCCCCATGCATCTAGTATATTTAGTTTTCTAGTTTAACCCTAGATAAAATTTTGGACTCACATGTTGTGGCCTGCCTGATTATCCTCCTAAAAGTCGTACTCAAGTACGAGTACCCCAAGAGAGGATCCATGTCAATCAGTATGTCAACATGTTCTACCCTCCTTAGTGTAATACATCATTGCAAATATGCCATGTGGAGTTACGAGTCATTTGTCGAGCATGAACAAGAACTGGGACATTCAGGTACATGTATCAGGTAGGAACACTTTGTTCACCGGGGTCACATTAGTGCTCATATCATGCTCAGGACAAAAGGCGTAAGGATATATAGCACACACAAATATTACATATATATAAGCAATATAATATATATATATATAAAATATAAAAATATAGGGGAGTCCAGGTCAGAGCGTGCTGGGGTCAAATGCGCGCAGGGGTCAAGCGCGCAGGGATCAAGCGCGCAGGGATTAGAGCGCGCAGGGATCAAGCGCGCAGGGATCAGAGCACGCAGGGATCAAAGCGTGCAGGGATCAAGCGCGCAGGGATCAAGCATGCAGGGATCAAAGCGCGCAGGGATCAGAGCGCGCAGGGATCAAGCGCGCAGGGATCAAGCGCACAGGGATCAAGCGCGCAGGGATCAGAGCGCGTAGGGATCAGAGCGCGCAGTGATGGGTCAGGCTCCTAGCGCCAAAAGGCGCTAGGGCACGAGAGAGCTGCGCCCATCACTAAAATGTGCTGGGGTCAAGCGTGCAGCGTGCGCCAACTGCTACAGGGTCATCTCCTTCCTTTTGGCTGAGAGCAAGAACACCATGAGCCCTAGAACTTCTAAGGACCATAAAATCCTCATCCTAAGCCCAAATTAGGACTTCTATAGGTCAAAATGGGGTAGAACAAAATTCTCTACAACATGGAACACTCAAAACTTGAAAATAATGAAGTTTGCTAGATCAAAACCAAGAAGATCCAAAAATGGTTAAAACTTAGATCTACAAAAATTAAAGCTTCAAAATAGAAAATTTCAAGTTCTAAACTAGTATAGAATGTGGAGAAGAACTTTTTTGACAAATAATTTTTGTAAGAAAACATTAGCAAAATTTTATTGATCCATCTCTTGAGCAAGTTGGCATTTGCCTTGGTTGGTGGAGGAAATAAATAAGAGGAAATAAATGAGAGGAGAGAGAGTGAGATGAGTTATTATATGGAATCTTGAACCCATGGGTTCATGATGAACCAAAGGGTTCATGATGAACCATTGGTGAACCAAGAATAGGTTACCCAAATGAGCCCTAAACTGTTGGCCCAAATGCAGAAAATAAATTATGAAATAATATTTTGTCGAATATTTTTAGGAAATGCATGAAGAAATACAGCATAATAAATATCGTATAAATACAAGGTAAATACAATTTATCGGTTTACGTATTAAAATATATATTCCAGGATCGGGGAGTGACACTATCCCCTTGCAAGGGTATGTCGAAGATAGGCTTGACATGACTATCTTCAAATGTGTAATTCACCTTGGGCCAGTGAGCTTCTGCCTGCTTCTGTTCAGGCTTTTTGGTCGTACCAGTGACCATGGCTTATTTGCCTTCGGTGTCCCTGTTATTGGTGGTGCCGCCATTATTGTTTTTATTGGGGGCGTTACCAGGACGTTTTTCCTTGTCCTCTCCATCTGGGATATATAATCCCAGCTGGCGAGCCTTCTTTAACTTTGCCTCCGCATTGGTAGCACTTATGATGAAGGTCGTCCAATCCATGAACTGATCTTCGCCCATCCAGAGGCTGATTGCAGGGAGCAACTTCTGGTAGATCTCAATCAAGTAGCTTTCGGGATTGCCTTGGGGCAATCTCATCGCGGTTTGGCAGAACCGCTCGATGTAGTTTCTCGTTAGCTTCCTTTCTCCCTGAACGATGTCCACGAGAGACGACATCGTCACATCATGTCCCACTTCGTAGAATCTTTCCAGGAACATGTGTTTGAAGCCGTTAAAGAAATGGATACAGTTGTCCGGAAGGTTACGGTACCAGTCGAACGCGATTCCCTCCAATGCTCCGATAAATAATCGTGTGAGGATGGCGTTACTATGAGGCAAGTGGTCAGTTGTGACCTCAAAATAAGTCATGTACCAGCTAGCAGAGGTTTTCCCGTCATATGAATTGATATAAAACGGTTTGTACCATGGCAGAAAAGGAACATCTCTCCACGTAACGGGATACGGATGTCGTATTCTGAGGTCCCGAAAGGAGTCTCGGGCATTGAACATTGCTCGAAGCTCCTGGACTTCCCTTCTTGCCTCCCTGGCTTCGTTTGCAGCTGAAGGAGCAGATGCTCCTAGAGGATTGTCACCCAAAGGAGGAGCGGTCGTGTTGGAGTCCGCGTTGACTGTGGGTCCCAAGCTTGTTTGTCCAGGCGTCCTTGCTAGCTGAGTCGATAAGGCAGCTTTGACTTCGTCTACTGACTTGACCAAGGATAGGAGCATAGCTTCAAGAACTTCTAGACGTTGTCGATCCGTAGGTCCTTCATAATCATCTCCCGCCATAAACACTGCCTGTAGGTGGAGAGAGACAGATGGGACCGTTGTTAGGGTTATATACTAAAAGCATCACTTTTGTAGTAACCTTATTTCCTTAAATTTCGAATGAGAATCATATGGGCAAATATTTGCATATTGTGTTTGTTGCAAGTGTTAATGCAAATGTCTGATATTCTATATTGTAGATAATATGGTGTGTGGTATCACACAGAAGATCATATTATCAGTTTCCTATGGAGTATATAAATAGTTCACAACATAGATGGACTTGGATAATCTATTGGAAAGGTGGTAGTATAATCTGGTATTAGTCTATCTTGACTATAGGTTTACACTAGTACACTTTGTGTGTATTGAACAGGACCACTTGAGGTTGTTCTCTTTGTACTGACTACATAAGAGAACAAACACCTCTGTTATTATGGATGCTTGTGCTCTTAATTCGGATATAATAACGGACATGTATATGCAGTGTGCATTACTTTGACTCATAAAAGAGTAAGATTCATTATGGATCAACAACTTCTATGAATTGGGTAATAACATTGTATGTATGATGGGCTGTTGATTATAAATGGAATCCATGTTCCGATACATCGGGTTGATGATGTCCTCTTAAGGAGCTCATAAGGATTGTCATGTAAACCCTACAGGTGGATTATATCCGACATGTCAAATAAAGTTGAGCGGTACTACTTAAGGAAAAAAGATGTCGAATCAATATAGTTGTCAGTAATTTAATTTGATCGAAGGATATACGATATCTTAACATGGGGAGCCAAACGAGCATATAATAAAAGGAGCCCGCAAACATAATTCGGGATTAGGGAGGCAGTGCAACAATAGCTCATTAGTGGACCGAGCTATTGTTAATGGGCCTGGATTGTGTGTTCGGGCTGAACACGGGATATCCAGATCCGTTAGGAGGCCTAACCCTAATTTCTCCTCATGGTCCCTGCCGTAGCCTATATATATCCTCTATTCTCTGGCCGCCAGATTACTGATCAGAAATCTAAAATTTTCTCTTATTTTTGTTATTTTACTTTTTCTCTTATTTTGGATTCGGATAGTTGTGGACGGAGCAGCAAAGATGACCATAATAGTTGGATATTTTCTCTTATTTTTGTCATTTTGCTTTTTCTGATTATGCATGTTTATTATTGTGTGGTTGTTTTTTTTGTAAAACCAAGCCTACATTAATAATGGAAAACATGGACATAATATCAACTAGTAGAAAAACCGTCATTGTTAAATAACTAAGTGGGAGAGGATATTTATTTAGTTTAAATCCTATGGTCTCCATTACTGGTTTGTAGGTGATATAATTATACTTGCGTGTTGGCTATAGTACTTTCCTCTATATCGGATGAGTATAATTATGGATCACCAGTACAAACTTCTATAGGGATAATTCTAGAAAGTTACCTAGTATGTGTTCACTTCTCCATCTGAAGGAAATCATTACAAGGTAATGGACTTAGTATTAAGTAATGGTATACACTTAGATACAAATAACGGTATCCTCCCCATCGGAGTCACTGCTATTATTTGTATGACCAGAGCAAGACCAGCATATTACTTTTATTTGTCATAAAGTTATGTTGACATGATAGTAAAATTAATAAGAAAAACCTACTTGAACAAAGTTGAATTTGTATACGTCCACACTATCGTGGCATGCTAAATTCATGGTGTTCAAGGTGTTGGTGAATTTCTTATTATTGTTTTGAGGGAATCAATATTTTAGTTAATTCAAAAAGTTTTTTTCCCTACATATTTTTATTTATGTGATTCTTAGGATTTCAAAAATGGGTTCTTTCAGTCCACTTATGGTGATTCTTAAAGAAAACAAACTTACTGGACCTAATTATATTGACTGGAAACGTAATTTGGATATTATTCTGACTGTTGAGGAGTACAAATATGTACTTGTTGAGGAATGCCCACCTAAGCCTGATGCTAACTCTGATGAAGAGGTCAAAGAGGCTTATAAGAAGTGGAAAAAGGCAGATGAGATGGTGCGGTGTTACATTCTGGCATCTATATCAAATGTACTGCAACATCAGCATCAGGCCATGGCCACTGCTTATGACATAATGTATAACCTCAAGGAACTCTTCGGACATCAGAGTAGAGCAGCTAGACAGTTTGCTTTGAAATATTTGATGAATACAAAAATGGCTGAGGGTACACCAGTAAGGGATCATGTTCTCAAGATGATGGGTCATCTGAATGAGATGGAGATCCTTGGAGCTAAAATCGATGGGGAATCCTAGGTCGATATCATTCTCGGGACTCTGCCTAAAAGTTTTGACAATTTCTGCCTTAATTACAACATGAACAAAAGGTTGTATAGTTTGGCAGAACTTGCAAAAGAGCTACAGGATGCTGAATCTCTCTTTAGGCAGAGTGGTCATGTTTTTGTTTCTGAAAAGGCTTCTACTTCTAAGCCAAAAGGCGGTAAGAAGAAGAATAACATTCAGAAATAGGCAAACTCAGCAAAGAAGGGCATGGGACCTCAAGGTGCGGTAAAAAAGCCGAAAGGTAAATGTTTCAAGTGCAAAGGGTCAGGACATTGGAAGACTGATTGTCCACTTCTCAAACAAGGAAACAAAGAAGGTATATCTCATTTACTAGTAGTTGAAACAAGTTTAGCGGTGTTATCTATCGACACCTTGTGTGTAGATACAGGAGCCACTAATTATGTCTGCAATACATTACAGGGGATCCAGGAAACCAGACGGCTCAGGGATGGAGAGATATGCTTGTTCATGGGTGATGCTACAAAAGTATCGGTCGTTGCATTAGGAGAGGTTACTTTATCTTTTGGTAGAAATAAGTCTTTGACATTGAGAGATTGTCTTTATGCACCTTCACTTAGAAAGAATTTAGTTTCTGTTTCTATGTTAGTTAAGGATGGATATTCAGTTTATTTTAATAACAATATTGTTATTAGAAAGAATAAACATTTTATCTGTTCTGGTGCATTGGTTGATAATTTGTATGTCATTAATCCTATTTTGCCCACAATGCAACTTATGGAAATGAATAATATGTCATCTAACTTAAATAAGAGAAAAGAACCTTCGTGTATGAACCAAACATATCTTTGGCACTTGCGATTGGGGCATATTAACCTAAGAAGGATTCAAAGACTGGTTGAAGATGGACCTTTGAGTTCATTGGAAGTGGAGGCACTACCAGTCTGTGAATCCTGCTTGGAAGGTAAAATGACCAAAAGGCCTTTTACGGTAAAGGGGTATAGGGCCAAAGATGTGTTGGAATTGGTTCATTCTGATTTGTGTGGACCCATGACTATCCAAGCTAGAGGTGGCTTTGAATATTTTGTCACATTTATTGACGATTATTCAAGGTATGGATACATTTATTTGATGCGACGTAAGTCTGAGTGCTTTGAGAAATTCAAAGAGTACTAGGCTGAAACGGAGAAACATCATGGAAAATGTATCAAGTCATTACGATCAGATCGTGGTGGCGAGTACCTCTTTGGAGAGTTTAGGGATTATTTATCAGAGGCTGGGATTGCATCCCAATTGACTGCACCTGGAACGCCCCAGCAGAATGGTGTAGCTGAAAGAAGGAATAGAACTCTTATGAAGATGGTTAGATCAATAATGAGTTATTCGGATTTGCCAGATTCATTTTGGGGATATGCCTTAGAGACTGCAGCTTATATTTTGAACTTGGTTCCTTCTAAGTCAGTACCTCTTACTCCCACAGAGCTGTGGATTGGGCGTAAGCCTAGTCTGAAACATGTTCGCATTTGGGGTAGTCCAGCACATATGCTGAATGGGAAAGAAGATAAGTTAGAATCTCGTAAAGAAGTATGCTTGTTTGTAGGCTATCCAAGAGGAACGAAAGGAGGTTTATTTTATAGTCCTAAGGATCAGAAGGTCATTGTTAGCACCAATGCCCGATTCTTAGAGGAAGACATTGTGATGAACCATAAACCCACAAGTAGAGTTGTTCTAGAAGAACTGAGACGTGAGACACCAAGTACTTCAGTACCAACAGTACAAGAGAATGAACCACAAATAACTGCATAACGTGTCATAAATGTTACACCACAACCGATAGTGCCTCGTCGTAGTGGGAGGGTTGTGATACAACCTGATAGATATATGTTCTTGGTAGAGTCGTCAGACTTCGTCCCTGAGGAACAAGATTATGATTCCTATACCTACAATGAAGCACTCCAAGATAAAGATGCAGAGTCTTGGCAAAAAGCAATGATATCTGAAATAGAATTTATGGATTCTAATCAAGTTTGGGAGCTTGTAGAACCACCCGTTGGTGTAAAAGCCATTGGATGCAAGTGTGTCTATAAGAGAAAAAGAGGATCAGACGGTAAGGTTGAAACCTTTAAAGCTCGGCTTGTAGCAAAAGGTTTTACACAAAGAGAGGGTATCGATTATGCGGAAACCTTTTCTCCTGTAGCAATGCTTAAGTCTATCCGGATTCTTTTATCTATTGCAGCTCATCTCGATTATGAGATTTGGCAAATGGATGTCAAGACAGCTTTCCTTAATGGAAGTCTTGAGGAAGACATCTATATGAAGCAACCAGACGGGTTCATTGAAAAGGGCCGGGAGCATCTTGTTTGTAAGCTCAAGAAGTCCATTTATGGACTTAAGCAAGCTTTCAGATCTTTGAACATATGTTTTGATCAGGTGATAAAATCCTATAGATTTGATCAATGTCAGGATGAATCATGTGTATACAGAAAATGTGACGAAAACGTGGTGGTGTTCCTAGTACTTTATGTGGATGACATCTTGCTCATTAGAAACAATGTAAAGGTGTTATCTGATGTAAGGGTATGGTTATCCAAACAGTTTGATATGAAGGACTTGGGAGAAGTAGGTCACATCCTTGGGATCAAAGTTCTACGAGATCGTAAGAAAAGGATGTTGGGCTTATCCCAAGCTTCCTATATCGATACTGTACTAACTCGTTTTAGTATGCAAAATTCTAAGAAAGGTTTCTTACCTTTTAGACATGGAATTGCTCTATCAAAGGTACAGTGTCCGAGGACACCTAAAGAGATAGAGAACATGAAGGCAGTTCCTTATGCTTCAGCAGTAGGAAGCTTAATGTATGCAATGCTATGTACGAGACCAGACATCTGCTTTACCGTAGACATGGTCAGCAGATATCAGTCTAACCCAGGACAAGAGCACTGGACTGCCGTAAAGCATATTTTGAAGTACCTAAAAAGGACTAAAGAGTATATGCTAGTTTACCAGGCAGATAGTTTAGTTCCCTTGGAGTATACAGACTCAGATTTTCAGTCAGATAGGGATTCCAGAAAATCTACCTCAGGTTATGTGCTTACTTTGGGAGGTGGAGCCATTGTGTGGAGGAGTATCAAGCAAAAATGTATTACTGATTCCACCATGGAAGTCGAGTATGTGGCAGCCTCTGAGGCAGCCAAAGAAGCGGTTTGGCTCAGAAACTTTCTGTTGGACTTGGATGTGGTACCTAGTTTGCCTAAGTCTATTACACTTTATTGTGATAATGGTGGTGCAGTTGCAAACTCGAAGGAACCACGAGCCCATAAGACTGGAAAACACATTGAGCGCAAGTACCACCTGATACGAGATTTCGTAAAAAAAGAAAAAGTTGCTGTGATCAAGATAGCATCAGCCGACAACCTAGCTGATCCCTTTACAAAGAGCTTACCAGCTAAGGCTTTTGATAGTCATGTTGAGGGAATGGGAGTCAGATGTGTAACAGCATGGCTTTAAGTATAAGTGGGAGATTTGTAACAGTATACTGAAAAGCAATGTTTTGAGTATAAGTAGGAGATTGTTAGGGTTATATACTAAAAGCATCACTTTTGTAGTAACCTTATTTCCTTAAATTTTGAATGAAAATCATATAGGCAAATGTTTGCATATTGTGTTTGTTGCAAGTGTTAATGCAAATGTCTGATATTCTATATTGTAGATAATATGGTGTGTGGTGTCACACAGAAGATCATATTATCAGTTTTCTATGGAGTATATAAATAGTTCACAACCTAGATGGACTTGGACAATCTATTGGAAAGGTTGTAGTGTAATCTGGTATTAGTCTATCTTGACTATAGGTTTATACTAGTACACTTTGTGTGTATTGAACAGGACCACTTGAGGTTGTTCTCTTTGTACTGACTACATAAGAGAACAAATACCTCTGTTATTATGGATGCTTGTGCTCTTAATCCGGATATAATAACGGACATGTATATGTAGTGTGCATTACTTTGACTCATAAAAGAGTGAGATTCATTAGGGATCAACAACTTCTATGAATTGGGTAATAACATTGTATGTATGATGGGCTGTTGATTATAAATAGAATCCATGTCCTGATACATCGGGTTGATGATGTCCTCTTAAGGAGCTCATAAGGATTGTCATATAAACCCTGCAGGTGGATTATATCCGACATGACAAATAAAGTTGAGCGGTACGACTTAAGGATAAAAGATGTCGAATCAATATAGTTGTCAGTAATTTAATTTGATCGACGGACATACGATATCTTAACATGGGGAGTCAAACGAGCATATAATAAAAGGAGCCCACAAATATAATTTGGGATTATGGAGGTAGTGCAACAATAGCTCATTAGTGGACCGAGCTATTGTTAATGGGCCTGGATTGTGTGTTCGGGCAAAATACGGGATATCCAGATCCGTTAGGAGGTCTAACCCTAATTTCTTCTCATGGTCCCTGTCGTAGCCTATATATATCCTCTATTCTCTGGCCGCCAGATTACTGATCAGAAATCTAAAATTTTCTCTAAATTCATGATTCACGTAAGGAGAGAAAGAGAGGGCTGCCAAGGAGAAGAAAAGGTTGGGAGATCGTCGCTCACACAACGTCCAACTCGAGGAAGGAATACGTGCAGAAGATCTTGAGGTCGTCCGCTCGAGATTGCCAGGAATTACTTGTCTCCTTTCCGCCGCTGGTATAATTCGTGAACCCTAGTTTCCGCCTATGAAGGGTTAGAACACGTATTAGATCTGTTTAACTTTCTATCGATCAATACGTACACCAAAAGAAGGGTCCTGGGAATCCCCAGTTCCATCAACCGTAGAGGATGTGCTTTCTGTGTCGTACCCTCGTATTGAGAAGTCATCGGGGAACGTCGGAATGTCCTCCTCCTCGGATTCGAAAAGGGTGCCACCCCCTATGTAGAAAACTGTATCGTCTTGGCAAAGGCGGTCACCCTCAGGAACGTCCAGTCTGTTGCATAATTCTAGTGGACCGCTACCTCCTGTGTATGCTCTTGGAATACCGGGTTATCGCATACATTGAGGGGACTGCTACACCCAGCTTTATCTACCCCCAAGGAGGTCGAGGATGCACCCCCAAGTGTTGGAAACTTCTTTTCGGAATGGGTGCCCAGGTAGACACCCCATGTGGTTGTCGACGGCAATCCTCCAGATGAGAGTTTCCTTGCAGTGCTGGCTGAGATTGCCGAGCTGGAGGAGCCTGTCTTCTTTCCTTCTTTGTCGGCAGGAACCTTCCGAGTTGAATTACAGGAGACGAAAGGAAATTCTTTGTCTTCCGAAATTTACACCCGTTTCTTGGGTTATCGTCGGACAGGTGCTGGCTGGTGCAGCCGTTGGAAAATGCACTACCTATCTTCAGGTGCTGCCGACTTATCGCAGCAACAGTTGATGACAACTTGGGGACAATGATGTCCTAGGGAGGGCTCACCACATGCCAAGGTTGTCTCTCTCTCTTCTTGCGTTTGTCGATGAGTACTTCTCGTAAGTCGAGAGCAGATTGATATACCTTTACATCCATTTTGTGGGCTCGGGTATCCTGAGCGCACGGGTGTGTAGATATCATATTTGCTCCGTGATCTGAGGCTAGTAAAAGCACTTGCTTTCGCTCATGATTGGAAGACTTTTGAGACCCACCCTGTCCGTTTGCCCTGGAGGACTGGATGCGGGTGGTTCTGTACAACTTTCCATCAGGAGCCCGTATAACAGTTAACGGTGCCCGTTGACGGTCAGCAGCTTGGATAGTTGACTGGGCTTATTGGGCCCGCACTGCCCTAGACTTTTTCGACTTAGAACCCAAAGGTGCATAGTAAGAAGAGTCCAGATTGGAATATTCCACATTCTCAATGGGCCGTATGGGGTCGGGTTCGCATGAGAAATGGTCGAATGCAGAGCTTCTGATAGGGCCGTATGAGGCAGCCTATCTGCGGCCAGGATTGGCTGTCGTATGGGCCATCTGCCTGCGGCCAGAGTTGGACGTCGCATAGGCAGACTGCCTATTTTTATTATGCGGCCTCTTCTTCGTCCGCATGGATTTCCCTTGTGCCCCCAAAAGCTCAACATCGTAGTATTTTCCTTTGCTGGATTTGGGGACAGTGGGGTTCTCTGTGGTCGGAAGCAAGGCCGCAGGAGAGCTTTGATCACTGTTTTGGGCCGCAGAAGGAGCTTCATCAAGAACCTGGCGAGGGGCAACAGTTTTGTACGTCCTGCGGGTTCTCTTCGGGTTGGCTCGCTTCTGTGACGGACTGGCACTCCCTTCAGAGAAAATTTCTTCGAATGCTTGTTGGTCAAAATGAACCACAAGCATTTGCGGCGTAGAGCCGAGCTTGGATGCGTCGGATTGTGTCACCAACATCTCATCAGAGGAGAAGGTATTCTCCAGCATAGTTGCCATCGTGTTTGTTATTAAAATATCATGAACAAGAATTACTGATGAACTGAGCTTGATTGCAAACTCGCTTGTACAAAAGAAAGCCTAGAAAGAAATCCTAGGAAACAATCTAAGTACAATTGTTTAATTTTTGATGCTGGGGGTGAAAATGGAGGCTCGGAACAGTGTAGCAACTCTGCCTTACTCCTTGGACTATCAGACACAGTCTTTGCTCTTGAAAAAATTTGCTAGTCTTTGATTTCCAACCTTTAGCATAGGTGTGATACCCTACTATTTATAGTGATTCCTACCTAAAGAAGATTTTGGGCCGCATAGAGAGCCACGTGGCCACATGTCCATAATAGCACACAAAAGACTCAATCTTGGGCTGCCAGCTGGTGGGGTTGTTGAGATTTCTTTGTTGTAAATCCGGGTAGTTGGAACTTGGTCAAATTGCCACGTGTCTCCCCCACAAAGTAGAGCCTGAACCATCTTGACTGCATAGGGGCCTTAGGAACCTTTCTTCTGCGGCTCGGCTCCGCTTGGCCGCATGGGATCTTCGAGAGCCTTACTTCTGCAGCTTGGTTTCATTTGGCCGCGTGGGATCTTCGAGAGCCTCGCTTCTGCGGCTTGGTTTCACTTAGCCGCATGGGATCTTCGAGAGCCTTCCCTCTGTGGCTCGAATCCACTTAACCATAGGGGGTCTTCGAGAGCCTCGCTTCTGCGGCTTGGTTTTCTTTGCCGCTGGGGTTGTAGAAGCATGGAATTTCAGGACCAAAAATCCTATGCGCCTAACATCACATGCACCAGGGAGCTCAGATGAAGTACTTGGCACAGCAAAGCATAGACATTAAAAGAAGATTTTTATTTCATATAAAAGTCTATTACATGACTTAAAAAGAGCTGTACAAAGGAGAATTTCTACAAAGAAAAGACCTTAAGTCTACAGCTAGGCACAGCAACCACCATGCGCTCTCAAAACAGGCACATCTCGCCATGCGCTCTCAAACAGTCGCATCTCGCCATGCGCTCTCAGCCAGGCGCATCCCTTCAGCAGCTCAGTTATGTGCATCCTCAGTTATGTGCATCCCTTCAGCGGCTCAGTTATGTGCATCCCTTCAGCAGCTCAGTTATGTACCACCCTTCAGCGTCCCACAGGTGCATCATGAAGTGTCAGCATATGCGCCACCAAATGCTTCGACAAATAAAGCATTTATTGAGCAGAACGAGGGTAGCAATCAACCCTCTATCTGGAGGAAGAGCTCTCCAAACCAAGGAAGAGAAGAGCACCGCAAATCAACCTGCGGCTAAAGGAGCAGCTTTCAACCCAACCAGAATGGACAACACCCACTCTAGCAGGAGGAGGAGCTCTTCCAAAGCCCAAGGAAGATGATCGGAGCACCGCAATTCTGATCTGCGGCTCTTCCAGCATAACGGAGACGAGGCTCGAGCATCCCGATCTTTGGATGCAACAGGCACCTTCTGCCTGCCTCGGAAGCCCTCGACTCCGACTTTTGGATGTAACAGTCACCTTCAAGTGTATCAATGAAAACAACGTATCGCATTTTCACCCTCGGGAGCATCTCGTCAACAGAATGTGCTCGAGCAAACAAGTTCATTTCGGGAGGACGTGAGAGAAAGAGAAGCAAACCCTCTCCATGCCACTATTTATAGGCCGGGCAAATCAAGCCCATGCGCCAAGTGGCCGGCTCTCCGAATCCTGTGCAATGAATTTACATTAATGGTGATGAACCTGACGCTTCGAATTCTGCCAAGTCAAAAAAGGCTATTTAAAGCACTCGAAGAACGTAACAGTCGGGCCCATAAAGACATGTCATGCAAAGCGGATGCGTCGTCCAGACCGCGCATCATACTGATGCGCCCATCAGCACCAAGCGCCATGCGAGGGTGCGCCCCATGCGTCCCCATGCGCCCAGTAGAATGCCGAAAGATGCACCCACTCAACAACCCATCACATATCAAGAACATTAAATGCTGAAGTCTGACAGAGTTGGCAGCACGTCCCGCGAGGACTGAACAGTTGACAGCTATTTCAGAAGACGAAGCGTCGCCAACGTCAGCATCATCATTACTCTACTCCGGCGGTTACAAGCCACGTGGCCGCCCAACCATCTCGTATGTGTCTCTGCAGCCGTGCGCCTAAATCTCTGCATGCGCCTCAAAAGCCGTGCGCCTCAGACTTTTCTTTGATCCCTAAAGACAGAAGTAAAGTCACTACTGAAGCCCCGCATGCGCCTCAAAAGCCATACGCCCCGACTGGTTCATGACTCCTAAAGGTTACAAGCCAAAGTCTCCTCATGCGCCCAATCTCAGGCGCATCCTATCTGACCACTCTCCACCAAATCCGAGATCTTCGAGCCATGGGCCTACGACACGTGTCCTTTGACTTGATTCAGCCTATGAAGGGGTGCTAATCACCCAAGATCTCAGCAACTGAAAGATCTTCTCCATTGCTACGTGTCAGCTCGGCCGTAGCCCACAAAGGCAACAGGAAGGGTTCAACTCCTCAATCAGAGCGCATCGTCCATGCGCCTCCATCAGCAATCACCACGTAGCATCCCCACAAACAGGTGCATCTTACATATGTGCGCATGAGCAGCCAGCCTGCAGACTATAAATAGAGGGATCATTTCCTTCTTCCACACACATCACACAACCACCGATATACATATATAGAGAGGCAGATACAGACACTCAACGTCTTCTTCCTCTCCGCAAGCTCCAGCACCCAGAGCAACTCAGACCTTCAAAGAACCGAAAACCGTCGTCAGATCGTCAACGGAGTCAACGCATTATCACTCACTCCATCGGTACAAGCGACCCAGATAAACAAAAGTGTACTCCTAGGACTACGTCTAAGTCCTACATTGTAACACTGTTCTGTTTGTAATTGAAATTTACAATCAAAGATTTTAATGGCAAACAAGCTGGCGACTCTGCTGGGGACCTCTTTTTCCTCTACCGAGAAAGGTGTGTCGTAATCCGACGACGTGAAGGTAGGCTCCTCCCATAAGATGCTGGTCGTACGCCTCAATCAACAGGCGTATGAGGAGTTCATCTCTGAAGGCAGTGCGAGTCCTTCGAAGCGGCTGCCGAAGCCGAAGAAGACTCGCCAAGTCTGGGTGCGCAAGGTCGACGCCTCTGGCACCACCACCGAAGGAGATGTGCCAATACAGCTTTCCCTTCCTGCTGACGTCCTCAGCAACCAAGATGCGCCTACCGGTGCAGCGTATCTCTCGGGGAAACGTGCGACTGACCACATTCCCCAGCTATCTCCCTCTCAGGCGAGGAAGATACGTCGAAGGAGCAGGGGCGCAGCTAATACCCCGTGCATCACCTCTGATACGCCACAGAAGGTCTCTGTCTTTGACAGACTCACTCGCTATAGTGGCAAGGAGAATTTGGACTATGTGTAATATGCGTTCCAGCGGGCTGGTACGAAAAAGTCTAAGGCAGCACGGGCCATGCGCCACAAACGTGCTATGTCGACAGCAAATCAGAAGCATGCGCTCACAATCATGCGTACTGCTGATGGTAAGTTGTATAAGGTCGACTCGGGTGCTTCTGTACCGAAAATGAGTCGACCTTCAAAGTCTTTGTCTCACTTGGGCGTATCTGTTGCGTTCACAACCAAGTCGAGCAAGGCAAACTCTGTGGTCTTGAACTCCCGTGCCTCCACTTGTTGTGCGTTTGAGGTTCATTCAAGTCACTGTAAATGTTGTTCCCCCACTACTGATCTGAGCGCCTGTTTGTGATTGGATCCGGGGGCACAGCATTTACTTGACCACCCCGACGCTTGGCCTTGCCATGCGCCTGATGGGGGTGCGAAGGTGGCACTCTCCTCCAACGATCTGCGTAACGTGATCACTCACAAACGCCGATCAGGAGAGTCGGTTGACAAGCATAATATGACCCTCACAGGGCACACCTGTGCTGTAGTCACCATCAACTGCTGTTGCAAGGCAGCAGTTCCACCAAGACAATCGGTGTTCCAGTAGCTGCAATCATCAACACCCCTCCGACGTCGCCTTGGGAAAAAGGTGTCAATAAAAGAGGAGCCAGAACTAAAGGTTGCTTCATGCAACGTAATCTCTAACTCCTCCTCAGTCCGAAGGGCGACTGGCAATTCTTCGTCCTCATCCAAGAGCCAGCCGAGGAAAACCATGACAACTGTCCCGTCGTCCGGAGTATGAAGGCACTCGGGGGAGAAAGAAGATCTTGGAGGAAGCTGGGGGTAGTCAAGCCCTTGTTGATCCTCCTTCTGAAGATGAAGATGTATTCCAGAGCACAGTTGGGGTGGATCTTCATCCTGGAGACGAAGTCAGCCTCCCGGACGTAGCTGGGGATAGTCTGGCCCCTGTGGACCTGCGTCTCGAAGACGAAGAACTCCACCAAGACAGAATTGGGGTTAATCAGGCCCTCGCGGATGCTCCTGAAGTCGAGGATGTCCTCCAGAATGTAGCTGGGGGTAGCCAAGACGAGGATCCGAGAGAAGTTTCTCTTCTACAGGAGAGCGAGGCTGAAAGCGAAGCCTCAACTGATCCCTCCGACTCCAGCCGTGTCATGACAGTATACATGACTGGGGGTGATGCCGAGCTTGATGCGCCGCCAGCAGACCTCGTCCAGCGCATGGATACCTTGGAGGGAGGACTCAAAACTCTCTCTGACTCCATATAAATACTAACTCAAGCAGTGTTTGAGATACGGTCAGCTTTTCCCAGGGCACCGTCTACTGGTCTTGACCCTGGGGCCAATGAAGAATCAAGCGTACCCCTTCAACGGGTATCCTTGGATACAGATCGTCGCGAGGCACCACGGACGTCGGAGCCCTCAAATGCTCAACTCCAGGCGGTACCACCTTCCCCGACTCCCAGCTCCACGGAAGACGTGGTCGAGATGATCAGGGACTTGCGCGAGCGCTTTGAGTCCAAGAATAGACAAGAGAAGCGCCAAAAGATGGGGATCCCCCAACCTTATCCTCTTGAATGGAACAAAGTGGTTTATCCTCCTAAGTATAAACCACAAACACTGACGCCATACGACGGGAAGGACTCTCTACATCGTTATCTGACGTACTTCCAGTCTCAAACGAAACATCTCCCGAAGGAGGATGCACTACTCACCAGCATATTAGTCGGGGCACTGAAAGGAGTGGCGTACGACTGGTACTGCAGTCTCCCAGATAACTCCATATCTTCCTTCGAGGACTTGACGCGTCTCTTCCTCGACCGTTTCTACGACGGCGGGAAGGACATGACAATGGCGTCCCTCATAGAGATACGCCAAAAGGAGAAGGAAACAGTTCGAGTATTCATCGAATGCTTCCGACAAGCATGCTTCAGACTGCCCCCGAGTATGCCAGAACATGCACTCCTCTCCTCCTGCAGCATGAACATGCTGCCCGCAGTCAAACTCTGGCTCAACTCTACTCCTTCTTCCGACTAGAGTTCCTTGATCATCTAAGCCGAAGCAGCAGAAAAGAAGGCATCCAATGCTCGCCTTCTGGGAGTTAGTTTCCATGCCTTTGAGGACAAGAAAAAGTAGCCTGCAGCCAACAACCCCAGACGAGAGACGAAGGGGAAACAGGCGTTGACTGTCAATGCCTCCAAAGGTGCATCAGCATCTACTCAGAAGCCTCCACTTGCACTAAGGCCAAAGGAGGTTTATTCTTTCAACGATGAAGACACCCTGCAACTCTTTGAGATACTGAAGCAGGGTGACAAGATCAAATTGTCGGACCCGAAGCGTCCCGACGAGGTTGGAAAAGTGGACAATCCAAGGTACTGTCACTACCATCGGTTTGTCGGACATCCAACTAAGAACTGCTACATCCTCAAAAACTACATCCAGCGCATGATCAATGCGGATGATATCTCCATCGACTACGAGGAGAAAACGGTCTCGGCCAACCTGGTGTCACTTCAATTTGGCACCTTGCCGCCAACCACAACACAAGATGGCGTCGTCCCCATCCCTAAGGCGACAATGGAGGTGGTTAACTTACCACCTACTCGTGACAACGTGAGTGGACTCATCCCACTCACCACATCTTGGGAAGAGGTCTTGTGGGTTCACCCTGATCTCATCTCCGAGGTTACTCAACCGGAGGTACGCTCTGCCTCCAAAACTAAGGGCAAGAAGATCAAGTCTTGCCGCATAGTCTCTTCCTCTGCGGAAGAGGCAATTCATGTACAGATGCGTTCATATCAGAACGCCCAACCTGATAAAGCTGCCGTCGAGGTGGTGCCTCCTTGCACCGTCCCTGATGCCTAGGAAGAGGGCCCATCTAAGCCCCCAGCAGTCAATAAGCAGAAGCATGTAGAGGCCCGTTTCGACAAGCCTCTGCGAAAGGAGAATGCTTCGGGGCTAGCCAAGCCCCACAACTTCGACATACTGGCATAACTTGCTAGTACTCCTGCCCGCCTATCTCTGTTTGAGCTTCTTCGCCTTTCCAAGGACACTCGTGAAGCTCTCTGTGAAGCCCTGAAGGATGCTGAGTCCTTCATCAGTCAGGTCAAGCAGCCTGAGGATACCCCGACTACATGTGTATACTGTCATTGTGCGGATGAAGTTATCCCCAATATAACCTTCACCCAACAAGACATGCTTCTCAAGCACAACAGGCCTCTGTATTATATAGGGTATATCGGTTCCGTCAAGGTGAAGCAGATTCAGATCGATCCAGGATCTTCCCTCAGCATCATTCCGAAGATGTTGCTCTCAATACTGGGGATCCCAATGTACCGACTGGCGCCTTCCAACACAACAATCAGTGGCTTTAATGCTAGCAAAAGCGAGCCGCTGGGCAAAATACGGCTAAAGTGTCATATCGGTAACCTCAGAACCGAGGTGACTTGCTATGTCATGGACGCCGATGTCAACTACAACCTCCTACTGGGTCGTTCGTGGCTGCATGAGTACATGGTGGTACCATCTACACTCCACCAATGTATGAAATATGTGTCCACCAATGACATCTTCCGGACGGAGTTCGCGGACATTGACCCTTTCAAGGGGGTTGAAGCCTACTTCACTGATTCTACCTTGTATAAGTCACCTGACGAGGAGGAAGCCAATGATGCTGACGATGAAACAGAAATGACAGCAGAGCCCGACATGGAGCCAGAGATAATTCCCGACGCTCCTTTAAAAATTCGACTCAAAGGGAAGCCGCCTCAGGTGCTGCCTCCCATGAACATCAAGCTACCTAAAAAAGCACCAACTGCTCCAGGTAGAACATCTACTGAAGCTCCCTTGAAGATACGTCTCAAGGGAAAGCCACCTCAAACATCGGCTCCCCTTGTGGCAAAACTACAAGGGAAGGCACCAATTACCGAAGACGCAGTTGAGGCACCTCTGAAGGTGCGTCTTAAGGGCAAATCGCCACAATCATCTATCTCATCCCAGCTGCCGGAGAAGGCCCACATAGCCCTCTCGAACCCCAAGATCAAAACTGTGGTGGACTCTCCCGATCCAACCCCAGTACTCACAGATAAAGAGTACGAGAGTCTTTCCTCTGTGGCTTGATTTCTTTTGGCCGCATGGCATGGTCATCCACATAAACTCCATGTTTTTCATGCTTCTACAGCTGCGCCTTCAAATAGACCATTTTACTGTGCTTTAGAGTAGCAGTCTGGCTTGTGCTAGAGAAAAATGGTGTCTCCCAAGTCTTTACTGAGAAAAAGGGGTCGTTGAATGGGCCGGGTACTTGGATCAAAGCAGCTATCTGTGCTTCTGAAAGGGGGTTATACTGTCTGCACCTTAGATACAAAGGAACACAGTGGGGTGCATGTGCCTCTGACGAGAGACAGATTGGATTTTAAGTCTTCTTTTTAGTAGAAGTAAATGACTACCCTAGAATGCAGACTCCTTCTTAATTGCCATCGTTAATTGAAGAAATCCAAGAAGCATTTGAAAATTTAGGAGACTCACTTGAACGAGCCTATTAAGTGAGACTCATTGTGCCGAGTCCTAGGTTTATCTCATTAATGAGGGAATTTTTACCATCGACCAAGTGGCCTATAGTTTGGACCACTCCCGATCTTATAAAAGGGGAAGTGTTCCTCTGAAGAGTCACTATCTTCTTCCTGGCACCCTTCACCACTATGTTTGATCCAGACTTAGCTTCAAATGGCCGCTGGCCTTGCACAAGTCGGCTGTTGGTTGGGGCTTCTCTCGTTCGAAGGGGCCATGTTCTTATAGAAGAACTCTCTGTAGAAGGAGTTGTCACGGCTCTTAAGAAGTATTCAAGTATTCTCCCTAGGAGTTTGACTCTGGACGAGGTCTTGGAGGACCTAGGTACGGGGTTAGGATTGGTTGCTCATCCGATGAGCAGCCGATCGTGTTCTGCCCTACTCTTTGAGGGCTGCGGGGCTTCGTCGTGCTGTGATCTTGGTCTTCTACTACTTTTGTATATATTGGAGCCCCAGCTTCTCTCGGCAGCAAGATGATTTGCTCTGACGATGTTATGAGTCAGCAGGAAGGAAACTTTGATGGAGACTGTAAACATCTCCTCTGGTCTTTCTGCCCATGATAATCATATTGTGTAGGCTGCCCGGTGAGAATAAACCTTCTCATGGATCTATAAGAGTTTCTATTCTCCCTTATGTAGCAAAGACTTTGCAATTGATCCCTGTAATTAGGATTCAGGAAGTTTCTCTCTTATGTAATTACGACGAGTCTGTGATAGACACTTGTAGCCATGATTAATAAAAAAAGTCTTTTCTGAACTTCATTCTGAGAATGTCTCTATCTTTGGCAGGTCTGTGCATCTGATCGCCTGTACCTGTGTGAAGCTGGGGGTAATAAGGGTACCCGCCTGCACCTGTGGATGCTGTATTTTTTATGCTTCTACAAGACCCCCTTCAAAGTGTTCTGAACTTGAGTCAAGCTCGGGATACTTTGAACAGAAGCATGACATGTGATCCTTTGTAGGCGTGCTGCACATCACGTATGTTGCCAGGGTGCCATCGTGCCTAGGCTCCGGTATTAAATGCGATTAGCCGTCTCCTCCTTAAGCGTGATCATGACTCCTTGTTTCTAGTGAACATTCACCATGACCCTTTTTTGAACCCACGACGTCATGAGCGTTTTGTCTTCTCTTGTCGACGTGGCTGTTCCTATAAGTAGGAATATTGGGGGAAGGAGAAATCTTTCTGTCTTTACCTACTCCTCAGAAGTTTGTGTCAGAGTTCCTTCTTCTTTCGAACCCTAGCTTTTTCCGCCATGGCCCCCATGAAATCAAGTACTCTGAAAATGCCTGCAGCTAATTCCAAGAAAGTAAAACGAAATAGGCCTGTCTCTGATGTTGGTGATCTCGACAAGCCTTCGGCTGCTGGCGCAGTGGTCTACCGTGACGTGTGCCCGCCCGTAGTAGGTATCTATTTCGATCTCTTCACTTCTGAGAGTGTCTGCGCAAACATTTTACATTCTTATTCTTACGTCTATTTTTGTACAATTTATGTGACCATCCCATTGAGCTAGATCCCTTACGACTTCCCTTCCTGCTCGTTGGGGATCGATCTCGAACAGAAACTCGTCACTCCTTTTCGGAGGTCAGTTGCTGCAGCTCAACCGAAAGGGCGGTTGGAGGTAATACAGGCGCAGACCTCAGCCTATTTTTGCCTTATGCTGGACCAAGGATGGTTGACCCCCTCTCATGATGCTGATGCAGGGCAGTTGTAGCCCCAATTTCTTTTTGGTGATCGGTTAGTCTCGAAAGAGTCAGACCTCCTCTCTATCAAATCGGCCTGGTTTATTATGAGTAACAACCTTCATCTGTACATCCCTACAACCGAGCGCCACCTGCCTTTGTCGGTCTTCTTCTGTTTTGTCGAGGAGCGACGTTTGAAATGGGGTCTGACCCCTAGTCAGGTGGGTCTAGTCTCGGTCCAAATCCAGGCGGGTAAAGGTTCTAAGGGTCAGAGTACCCCTAGGCCTATTCGGGGCAGTCCATCGTCCTATCTGCGAGTGTTGCTCCCTGGGCACAGGTTTTGCGATGTCCCTGCCGATTTGTCTCCGTCCCGTGCTTCCATCTTTGCAAACAGACTCCTGGCGTCTGGCCGCGCTTATCTGACGGGTCTCTTTCATGTCAAAGGATGGATCCAATTTGATAACAAGTGGAGCAACTTGACCCGGTGGTTGTTGGATACTTTCAAGGAGGATATTGCACGTGCTAACCTTCGTGGTGCCATCAGGGGTACTAAATTCGGCATTCCCTCCAATTAGCCCTTGTTCCTGGCTCTGTTGGAGTTATTCAATTATGATACCGGGACCTTCTTCATATCCTGTGGAGGGATGGGACTGGCCCTCTATGAGATGTTCGCCATCTTGAAGCTGCGTTGGGGTGAGGACCCATATGAGGAGTATTGCCCTACCTCAGAAGAGCTTGAGAGGCTAGAGAATCAGCACCCTGAGATGGGGGTGGTGTATAAGGAGTTACTTTGTCATCACCAAGCTTGTGTGCACCTAGACTCCACGCATGCCTCACCTCATTCTAACTCTTGGATGCAATATTTCTTTGGCATTAACCCGCCAAAGGGTCAGGCTATCCAACCTTCTATTCGTGGGGCATGTGGTCTTGCTGAGATAACTGAGATAGAGGTAAAGTCCGTGATGCAGCCTCATCCCCGAAGGGACCCCTGATCCTGCGTTCTTTAGCTGCTTCTACCAGAACTTGGCTCCTGTCAGCCGCAAGGCAGCATTGGCAGCCTTTTTGATGATGTGGCTGCGGAAAGCTGTGGTCCTCGTAGGCTTAAGTTTTGTAGGACGATTGGGTAGGAAGCTCATTATGTCGGCCGTGAGGTTCGCCTTTGGCCATTTACTGGCGTTGCTTCCGGCTATAGTCTGCGACCTTCTCCGAGGTCTGAGGGATTTTTTAGGGAAGGTTATAGAGCCTCACTATCGTGGCAACGAGTTTCCTCGAACGGAGCTACCCTACCATTATCTGATAGCCTGATTGGCCTTACACCGTCCTGGGCTGATTGCCTCTACTTTCCTGGAAGGTGATGATGGGGACGATGCGCCTCTGCGCCACTATCGTCACTCGAAGTAGTTTTATGCGGATGTCCCGGCATTTAGATGAATGTTGGGCTGCCTGGATAGTTACAGTTTTAACCCAGTCTCACCTTCTTATGGTGGCCACCGAGTCGGCGACGAACTGAGCGATCAAGCCGGAGCGGAAGGTGGACTAGCGGCTGGTGCTTTTCGCTGGCTGTTATCTATCCGTCCTTCGCACTTGGTCTATCGGAGCCAAAATAAGGTATACTTGGAGCCTTATCTGCCAAGTCACTTTGCGCGATAGTTTAGCTACGGCCAAACCATGATGGGTAATCCTAGCACCTATTTAGGATACGAAGGTTGTTTATTGGATGATGCCTGCGCCTGAAAGTACTATGTCACCGTCTTCACTGGGGCAACGTTTGCCTTTCCTGATGGAACGAGGAGCCCTGTATTTTATTCTCCGCCGTAAGGTTTTATTGCCTGGCAAACCACTTCTTGCCAGGTTATGATCAGGAGCGGAGCTTCATTGCAAGTACAAAGTTTGACAAGCTCCAACCGGAGCTTCAGGAAGTAGAGGTGATCGGCTATGGGTCTCTTGTCGTCTCATATGACTCCTAAGAGCGAAGGGATGATGAAACACCCTTGAGCCTTCTGATGAAAAGCCTGACTTCAATGGCCACGACTGCTCCTTTTAGTAAGAAGGTAAAGCGAGTGGCCACTCGGGGCGATTCTCTACGGCGTAGCGTACCTTCCGTTGCCTCAGATTTCCAGGTTCATTCTGGTTCTTGACTGCATTTCGAGTCATTGTCTGTGGTATATATTTTTTTCTTATTCCCCTATGTTTTGTTGGCATATGCCCAGAGCACCCCTGCACATTTGGAGGGGCCTCCAGTCCAGATAGGGGATCCTGGTGTCGAGTCGGAGGAGCTCAGTTTCCTGAAGGCTCGATTTTGGATGAACTGTCGGTAGCGTTCACCTTTCCGCATCCTCGCATAGAGGTTAAGGAGAAAGTCGAAACTCAGATTCTAGCGATGTTTTCTGATAGTAATACTGATGGACCTGTTGATGAGGGCCCTCTAATTTTGAATAAAGAGGTAAAGTCAGCTGAAAGGATGACTCATATCCTGGTGGAGGAGTCGTCCCGTGAGGCTTTGCCTAAGTTATCTGGCGAGACCACCTGTGAGCTTCTTGTTGAGGAGACCCTTCATAAGTCAACTGCTAGGGCTCCAGTTGAGGGGTCGGTTATGAGAGTTGATGCGGCGGCCACTGCCACTCGCGTCTCATCGTTTGCTCCATAAAGGACGATGGTACCACTGCTTTCGGCAGCACTCCTCGAACGTTCGCAGATTACTGGTTCTGCTGGTGAGCCATCTGTTGTGCCTCTACCAGTGACTTCGACGAGTCAGTTGGATAGGGAGTACTATGCAGGGCTCCTGCTGGATACCATTCGAAATGCCCTGAGGTATGGTATAGAGGGTGCTCTACAAGATAGCCCGTTGCTTAACCAGGTCCAGCATATAGTAGAAGGCATGTTAGTGCTCCTGCGCGAGTACCCGGAGCACGAAGCGAAGGCTGTCGCGGCAAGATACTTGTTGGTCGCTTTGGAGGCCATCGCTCGGGAACTCCAAAACTTGGAGGACAGTTTCCCAACCCTGGCTGCGGCAGATTTGGAAAGAATAATTTCTGAGGAATCACAATATGAACATAGTCGCCATGTTCTAGCCATTCGACTTGTCAAGGTTGATACTGAGATTGAAAAGATGGCTGATGCTGAAGAAGATCACATCAGTCGCCATGCAGCCATGGAGCAGCAGTGTGAGGCTCTCCGAGAGCAGATCCGCAAATTGGAGACGACACTGGCTTTTGCCATCTGTGACTTGAAAGAGTCGAAGGGTCATGGGGAACTTCTACGCCAGCGTTCTGATACTTTAGCCCGGGAGAAGGAGGACATTGGCAATCGCCAGGCTTAATTGGTCCTTACGAATCAAGCCCTGTCTTCTGTTGGAGATGAAGATGCCCAACGTCAGAAGGTTGAGCGAAGGGTCCAGGCATCAGTCGACAGCCGGAGAGACCACTTGAGAGGCCGCTTGGAGGAGCTTCGAACTCAATTTTCTCAGTTCTGATTTTCTTTTCTCTCTTTTTTTGTGATCTTTCTCTGTGTGAGAGAATCTTTTTTGTATTAGCAAATATATTTCAATCACATGTCAAATTTTTTTGCTTTTCTTTCTCTGTAAATATTTATGTTTGTGAAATCTGTACAAGGATAGGAATTCCTACAAGGGAACGACTTTATTGGGGACAGGATGTTTACTCAGAGGTAATATGGATGTGGCAAACACCGAATCTTTGTGGAAAAACTTTCCTTACTCAGAGATGATGTGGACATGGTAAAGATAGAATCTACGGGTTATAGAACGATTCAGAGGCAATATGGACGTGAAGGGTTCTATAAATGACAACTGTGGAGGATTGTCATGGAAATTGTGCTTTACTCAAAGGTAATATGGACATGGCAAGCATCCTTCTACTAGAATCACACTATTCAGAGGTAATATGGACGTGGCCGTATTATAGGGAGTTATGACAACTTTGGGGTTATCGTAACGGGGGTGACTACTCAGAGGTAATATGGACATGGTAGACACGGTTATAGAAGGATACTTCAGAGGTGATATGGACATAAAATATTTTCTATGTGATCATGATGACACAGAGTCTTAATGGGAGATGCAACTACTCAAAGGTGATATGGACATGGTAAATGCACAGCATGGTGTAAGAAAGCGATCCAGAGCTAATATAGACGTGGAGGGCTTTACTTACTGGGATTTAGTGTAGGAGGGTTGAACAAGTTTTCACCATGATCTACGATCACTCATGAGGGCGCAGGAGCTCCTGTTGGTGTTGCTGACGAAGATGGGTTTAGGGAATGTTTTATCCCCTAAGTCAATCTGGACGACCTCGTCCTCGGTGGGAGGCTCTCGCTGTTCGAAACGTCATTCCCACTGAGAGCCAAGGTGTTGAGCTCAGGGCTCCCCTTCGAAGAAATCGAGTGCCTGGTCTTCTTCCTCAGCGAGATCATTTGTGGAAACCGTGTTAATGGATAGTACCTTCTGGAGGTCCCGGCCTATACTGGTATCAGAATCCCAGGTTGAAGAGTCGAAAGAATGCAAGTGTAGTGGAGCCTCCGGTTCTGAACTCTCTGAAGCGGTCGTAGGAGTAATATACCCCAATCCCCAGCGAGTACGTTGGCAGTAGTTCAGAGGCTTCTCCTTCGGAGTACGAACTCGTAAGGGAAGCCGTCGACCTTTGCCGTAGTTCAGCCCTTTATTGCTGTTCAGGTCGTGTCCCATCTTTTGGATGAGATATTTGGCTTGAGTAGCATAGCGGTAGAGCTGCATCTTATCGTCGTCGGATTCAGGTTCTCCTGGGGCTGGCCGTTGTGGATGTTTCAGTCAACCGAAGATGATAGGTTGCTCCTCCTGGTTCCTTGGCAATACCAGGAAGTAGGAGCCTTTAGAGGGGACAACTCGGTTTACAAGGTTGGCGGTTGTCACTTACGTTTGTAGAGTACATAGAGCGTTGTCTAAGAAGTACTTAGTGTTTAAATGCGCACAGGAGTAATTCGAAGACAACTTTCTATTAATAAAATGCAAAATTTTATCCCGAGGGATTACATCATCTAAAGACTGTGCCTCGGTATTGGCGCAGACATCATCTTGTAATTCCTCGTGGGCAAGAGCTGCTGCAGAAGGAGGTGGAGGAGATTTTTGCTTCATCTTGATCACCGTGGGAGGCGCAGCCAGAGTATCCTGCGACTTTGAAGCAGGTATCGGTGCCTTTCGGGAGAGCTTTATTTGCAGGGGCTCCTGGCTTGATGCCGTCAGAGGCGACCGTGCTGGAGCCTTTTCCCGGAGTTTGATGAGTAGGGGGGCTGGAGTCTTAGGTGGCTTCAGTTTAAGTTGAACCCTCATGGGTCCTTCCATGACGACTGCAGCTTCTGTTTCGTCGTCGGCATTGTTGGAGTCATCGTCCCAAGGGGGTGGTTTGTAGAGATCGGCATCCGTACAGTATGCTTTGAGACCTCAGAACAGGTCGATGTCAGCAAACTCCGTCTTGATGGTTGCGTCACTGGCCACATACTTCATGTACTGGTGAAGGGTGGAGGGGACGATCATGTACTCATAGATCCATGGCCGTCCAAGCAACATGTTGTAGTTTATGTCCGCATCGATGACGTAACAGGTAACCTCAGTATGAAGATTACCTATTTGGTACTTCAATCGGATCTTGCCCAGAGGCTCACTCTTCCCTGTATTGAAGTCGCTGATGGTGGTGTTCGATGTCGTGAGATGGTACATCGAGATCCCTAGAGTTTGGAGTAGACTTCGAGGGATGATGCCGAGCGATAAGCCCGGGTCGATGTGAATGCGATCGACCTTGATCACATACGTATCCTGTCTAGTATAGGGGTCGGTTGTGCCGGTTGTTCTTTAGCAGCATATCGTGCTGCGTGAAGGTGATGTTAGGAATCACCTCGACCACGCTATGGCAATGTGGACATGCCGTAGGATCTTCCGTGGACTGCTTCACCTATGCGAGGTAAGCCTCTGCATTCAGTAGCACCTCGCTGAGGGCGTCTCGAGTTGCTTTGGAGAGCCAGAGAAGCTCGAAAAGTGATAACCGAGCTGGCGTATTGGCCAGCTGCACCAGTATATCGAAGTTGTAGGGCTTGATCGGGTCTACTGCCAAGTCCTTTTGTAGAGGCTTATCGAAATGGACCTCCTTCTGTTTCTGCTTATCTACGGCAAGAGGTTGATAAGGTCTGGCTTGTGCTGTATCGGAAGTAGAATAGGTCACCGGTGGGGGCATCTCTTCTTCATGAGCCAGGTTTTCTTCTCATGGGAGAGCCGAACGAGTGGTCACCCTGGTGTCTTCTGCCGAGGAGGAGACCATGCGACATGTCCTGACCTTTCTTCCTTTAGCCTGGCACACTGCTGGCGTAATCATGTCAGGAGTGAGATCTAGATGAACCCACATTACTTTACCTTGCGGTGTTGTGAAGGGGATGAGGCCCTAAGCATTGTCCCTGGCGGGCAAAAGGTTGACGACTTCTATCATTGCCTTTGGGATAGAGACGACGCCATCTCGAGTCTCGACTATCGAGAAGCTCCCGAACTGTATCGTGACCATGTTGGCCGTCACATTCTTTTCCTTATAATCGAGGGAGATAACTTTGGCGTCGATAAGACGTTGAATCTGTCTTTTCAACACGTAGCAGTCGCGTGTTGAGTGATGGATGTACTGGTGGTAATGGCAGTACTTAGGATTATCCATCTTTCCCACTTCGTCAGGACACTTGGGAGGTGGAAGCTGCAGCCTGCCGCCCTTGGTCAACATTTCGAATAATTCGAGCGTGTCTTCGTCATTGAAGGAGTAGGTTTCCTTCGGCTTCTGCACTTCGGCTGGCTTGGAGCTCACGTGCGCTGGACCATTTAAAATATTGACGGCCATAGCTTACTTGTCTTTACCATCTCTTACTCACTTCCCTTTGTCTTCAATAGAGGGGAAGTTCAGACCCAGGAGTTGTGCGTCCTGTGCTGTCTTCTGAGCCATGTCTGCTTCAGTAATGAAGGTCGTCCACTCGGTGCAGGGAGCACTGTGCCACAGTTTGATGGCAGGAAGCATATTCTTGCAACATGAATCCATGAGCATGGGCTCAAGCATGCCTGGAGGTAGCCTTAGGGTGGCCTGGCGGAAGCATTCAATGTACGCTCACATGGGCTCCTTTTTTTTGAACAATGTCCATGAGAGTAGACATCGTCATGTCCAGTCCTCCTTCGTAGAACCGTTCCAGGAACATGTCCTTCAGGTCTTCAAACGATTTAATGCAGTTGTCAGGCAAACTGCAGAACCATTCATCTCCTCTCCCAAGTTCTCGCTCACTCTCTTCTTTTCCTTTGCATCTAAGCCTTCTCTCTCTCTTTGATATTTGTTACTGTTACAAAAAACGAGGGGTGGGGGATAGGTAATGAATATATTATTAAGATTCGTTTTATTTTACACATCTTCAATGAGAAGACAACAGCTGCTATTAATTTTTCTGTACATACATAGTAACAATTGTAGTTATTTCTATTAAGTATTAGCTAACACATTTTTACTATTTTATATATGTATAGTTATTAACATTATTATGCTAAGTCACTGTAAAAAACAATATGTATATTTATTTCCTTATTTTTTGTTGGTATTATTATTATTTTTATTATTATTTATTAGTAGTAGTAGTAGTTTGTTTTATTGAAATTGGGCCAGAAAGTGTAGGCTTATCAGTATTTAGCTTTTGGGTTACATCAATATATAAATAATATAAACCCTTTTGGATTTGCCTACAAAACAATATTTACTTTAAAAGAACTTGACCATATTTTAAATAATGGTTTGATTATTTCAGGTATTTACATATATATTATTCGGACATATAATAAACTATTTAGGCTCATATTTTCAAAATAAAAGATATAAGTATTTTCAATATAGAAGTTTATATATGAGTATATTAATAAATGTTTTGTTAACATGTTTTATGCGATATTATTATTTTCAATGAGCTTTACATAAATTAGTATACTTTGGGGGTAATAATATGTTTTGGGCTTAAAGGTATATTTTTGGCTTTTATAATATATTTAACCATAATAATTTCTAGAAACACTTTCTAAAGGTCTAAATTAATATGGTAATAAATATTTGCTAAAAATTAGTTATATATTTATTTATACGAATTTTCCTTCGTAGATCAATCTTGATCACAACTAATCAATCGTTCATATTTCTTGTTATTCTAAATACTTTCCATTGACCCTATACAACTGGACTAGCTTAGACCCACCGGGACTATCGGTTTCACCAGCAAAGGACCACAGACAAGTGCACTTTCTGATTGCTTTCGATTCATAGTAGTTTTCCATTTCATGTTTATACATATGCTCTCTTGCTTGATGACACGTTGTCAAACGGATTAGTATCATGGATTTGTTTATACTTCGTGATTGTCTTTTACATGATTACAATGCTTGCGACTGGATTCCATGAGTACTAGCTGGGCGGGGAAATATCTTAGTAGACATGTGGACTACCCAGAAACATCCCCAAAACGTCTATTCTTGACTGATAGCAGCTGCACACGACACGTGCAGGGTGCCGGATTTATCCCTTAGTCGTTCACATGTCGAACAAGATATTTCGAAACACATAGATAGTCGTCTTTTACTTGTTTTTCCTTGATTGTCGTGTCACTCCATTTACATACTTGTTTAGTGGATACATCATATGGTAGAGTTATCTACTTTCTTTCTAGACATGCCATGATATTAGTTACCTTCTAGTTTTACTTCACATATGTTATTTTCATGTCTTGTGAATTCTATTGTGTTGTCGTATTGTCGTCGGTTTGTGTGCTTGTTCTATTCCTGACTGGAAACCAACATTTTTCAGGTTTAGCTGTGGCTTCACTTAGCATGGGGAGATACGGGTGTACTTGCAAGCAGAAACCTATAAATAAGATAGAAGTGGTATCATTTTTATTAATTCTAAGAACTTTATATTTTCTCTAATTATAAATGTTGTAATCAATTTAGAAATATGAATGAGCAATAAATGTTATTTATGTGATTATGAGCATCATGGTCGTGACAGCGTTCTACCGTCGACTCTGCGGTGTAGGCTGGCTTGGACACACACTCGTATCCCGAAAAGTGGGTACGGGTCATGACAAGTTTTTGTGGTAGCCCATGCAGGTCATTTTTTGCAATAATTATGCGAACTCGTGGTAGTACCATATTAGTCGTACTACTGCGAGCCTGCGACAAGGAACTAAGATGATCATTCACAATTAGGATTAATTTAATTATTAGGAGAATAACTAGGAATAGGAGTCCCTTATTCAAATTGACTGTGGGGTAGTTAAGGATTGTAACACAGACCATGTGATTTAAGCAGGAATTTATTGAATTACAAACACTATTTGATAACTTAAAATTCCATAAGATATAATATTACATTTTTGATATGACGATAGGACCTACGAGGATACTTATAGGGGGGATACTCCTAGGGTCACGACAAGAACAAACATATGAGGATACTTATAGGGGGATACTCCTAGGGCAGGCCACAAATAGAAATTAGGGTTAGGTTTAGATGTAGATGGGTGGCTAAGGCTTCTCCACATAATTCAAGTCCAATCAATAGTTCAATTTAATCCTAAGGCTTTCTTTCTACAAATATCTTAAGGGAAATATCCTACTACAATAATATCTTGATATTCTTAACCTTGTCATGATGGAAGCTTCTAATCTAATATCTAGGCTCATGACTAATATCTAGGTTAGGGCAACTTCTAGGTTAAGGCTTAACAAATAGATTAGCACATAATTAATTAAACAAAATTTATTTTCATTAAAAGTCAAAAATGACCAAAATACCCTTAGGCTAAAAAGTGGTAATTTGTAATTCTAATCACATGACTAGGCTCCCATGGTCATGGTTAGTCTCTAGGCTTAGTAATTCTAGGGTTGCACTAGTTAACCATCAAAATCACAATTCAACATTTTAAATAGTATTAATTTAATTAAAATTCACCAAAATTATTAACATGATTAAATCCTAATATTGAATAATCAAAATTATAAAAGTTCAAAATTACCCTTATTTTAGAAAAGTGAGTGTTACAGTATGCTCCTAAAGAACAACCGTTATGACAGGACCATCTATTATACAAGCTATATCGGGTTAGTCAAATTTTACATAATCTATGATGGCCCAAGTTTTTTCTCTCAACATCATACCTAGTAGTCTTCTTCAAACCCTTGATGTTTTGATGAGAAAGTTGTCCGCAATAAACACCACGATACTCGCTTTCAACTCCGGGCATAACTCTCCACTGAGGAAGATACAATTGAAATAACATATTGGTATTCTCTACTTTGAGGTCACTTGCTACGTTATAGAGGTGGAGGAATCCTAAAATATACTCTTTCGAAGACCATAGATTCATGAACACTTGATCATCACATCTATACTCCATCAGTTCTTAAAGTATATAGACAAGAAGGGGTTGGTCCTGACAAAAATGCTGACATTGACCCCTTCAAAGGCATTGAACCTACTTTGTTGACTCAGTGTTATATTCCCCAAAAGAAGTTGATCCTAGTACCAAAATAAAGATGACACAGAATCTGAGCCAGAATGCACATTCGCCAATAAAAAGTTATTCCCGCTAAATCTAAATGACGCCAACAATAACGAAACAACATCGAGATATATTACTTGGATCTTAATTAATTCAATGATGATGAATTTGTTCTCAATAATTAACCTTTATATTTGGATCTTGATGATACTGCTCTAAATGGCAGTGTTGTGCTATAACCTTTATAACAAATAACTTCAATGGTCACAGTGGTGATGACACTTTATTCACTTACCTGGATGTGTTTTGTATAAAGACGTCAGCTTTGACTACGCCACGAGCTCTAATAATAGAATCAAGAATATATCTCGATCATTCTCAACTATGTACAACAACAATTCTATGTATTTGCCTATTTCGATAGATTTCCAGGCAGGTGCACACTACCGCCTCATTAGAAGACTTCTCATTTCTAGTTCCTGTGATAGAAGAAGGATAAAGTGTAATCATTTTTTTAAAGAGGAACCTCGACTATCACCACTAACATTTCGCTCAGATGACAAAGAAGAAAGCCCTCAGTTCTATATTTATGGACCAAGAGCATGACACATCTTGCAAAAGATAGGTTTCAACTTCCATAGAATAGAAGGCTTGAATTCGGTAGAGGTCATCGTCTTCTTTTGCAACCTCTTGTCCTGGAGATCAAACCAGCCAACTACTACAATCAAACTCATAGAGGGCTGGGTTATAGTACCCCTCTCCTACATCAAAGTCTTCAAGTAATGATCTTTGTATTCACATTATTCCAGATCCTCCATTTAGAATTTTGATACCAACATAGACGAAGTCTTTAGAATATTAACAATCAACATGGCTTCAACCAGCCTAATGTTTTCAACAAAGAAATGGTCTATGTATTTCTTCTATAAAAAACTTAAAAATGTATACAAAGAATTCTTAATCCCAAAGACTGTCGCGACTACAAAAAAACTCTAGGTATAGAAAATATTCTGTTAAGAGGGTAGCGGTGGAGATCCGATTGGTGCATGATCGCTTTACTCAGCTGACCCTCCGACTTGACTATAGGCGGAACACTTGCCAGGTCTCGAGCTCCAAGCACTATGGAGAAGGGTAGGAAGAACGCTTTGTTAAGTCTCGCCCAAATATTGTGAAGAAAAGAAACTTCAAGCTCCAACAATATGGAGAAGAAGTACAAGCCATGCCTCAAGCTCCAACATTATGGAGAAGTGCAACTTTGAGCTCCAAAGCCGTGAAGAAGAAGAACTAGCAGCAAGTAGACCTTGGCTTAAGGACACAATATTTTTTATCTATATTTTGAAGTATCAATGCGGGGCTATGTATAGCCATTGGTCTTTAAGATGAAATGTACTGATTTCATCTTCTTACGCACTGAATCATGGTTGAGCATAAGACTTATTCCATTACCAGGCATAAATGCTCGATTTAAAGTTTGTGAACCACTATCTATTCGATATGTGTCACCAGTCAGTTCTGTCATTAATGTGACATGCGTAATGCTATATCCCGTTAGTTCATCATTAATATGGAGTGCGTACATCACACTTTGTCAGTTCTGTCATTATTGTGGTGTGCTTATGCCATGCCTTTGTCATTTGATCATTAATACAAAGTGTGTATGCCGCATATTTGTCACAAACATAGAGAGAGAAGGAAAGTATCGCTTGGGCATAACTTCAGCTTCATCGGTCTTCATTCTGCACATAAAAAGCCTTATGCAATGCAAAAAGCTTTAGCCAGACTGCTGTTCGGGGACAAGACCTTTGGGTGTGACAGTTGCATCGACTTCCACGTAAAAGCATGATTTATTGGTCATGATTATTGTGGTTGTAATTACGATTGTAGTCTCGTAACGCATGCAATGATAGCTGTGTCCAGCCCTCGATATTCCAAATGCTCAAAATATGTCAGATATTTTAAGTGGAGCTTAGGCATAGAAAACCCTTTGGCCATGCTCCAAAATCATTATATGAATCCATTATTCGGCATGGAAACTCTTAGGCGTGATAGTTTTACTAACCGCCACTCGTATAGCATTTATATTTTGGGCATTTAGCCACATGCACCTGGTTAGCCTGATATTCTGAATATTTTCCCTTTTCATACGTTTATATATTCAGAATGTGGCTGACTATGATCATTTTATTGACACTGTAGTTTCTCTTTATTTTGTATAGCTAACTTCATGATCATTTTGATGCAGTGTCAGGGACGCCTTACTATTTTATCTTATATATTCTATATTTCATGTTCCTTGTATTGACTGATTGAGACGTAGTTTATTTCTTATGAGGAATAGGTAACTTGTATTATACTATGCACCCTTGTCTAGTGACAATCATAATCGTATTGCAGGGTACCAGTATATTTTTTAGTGATAAAGTTGCGGTAGCCAATATAGGTCTATTTTTTATATTTCTGTACTATGACGTGACAAGGTTTTAGTGGTGGCTCATGCAGGTCTATTTTTTAGACTTGTAGGATGTTATGATTATAGGAAGTCTCAATCAAATATATTTTATTGATATCCTAATCTAATCTCTCATATACCATGCTTAAACTGATAAATAGCTTATATTCTTGTTCATTCTCGTCTTGTCATTGATACACGTATCCTTTTCATTAATGGGTACTTTGTCCTCTTCTGTTGGGTCAGCAAGCATGGAAGAGCAACCAGCAGAACATGGTTCGACTTTCACCAGCATGAGGTAGTACCTTCTTCGGGCCATGTTCTAGTAGAGCTAGTAGTTGGGCAGGATGAGAAGCATGTACCACAGATTCTGGTACCCTAGGAATGCCAACGATAGTTGACACCCCTACATTATTGAAGATCATACACGAATTATTGGCTACCCAACAACATCAGATGGTATTACAGCAGCATAAATAGCTTCAGGAACCGGAAAAGAATGTTCTACTGAACTAGGAATTACATGTAGCCCTAGAGAGAAGAATAAATTAGATTTTGGGGTGTTGACTAGATTTTGTTGAATCAACTTTTGATGGCATGGAGGATGATATCACAACATGTGCATTAATTCATGACATAGAGTATATCTTGACGGTAGCCAAGGTACTTGCTGAGGTGCAAGTGGATAATATTTTGCTTTAGGACATGGTTCATGGCCAAGTATTTTGGTGTATTAGCTTAATATGAGTTGCAACAGAGGTTCATTAACCTGCTTGGGAGGAACGTAGCTGAATATGCGACAGAGTTCTACAGGCTGAGCAAGCTTGATTTGACGATGGTGGCTATGGAGCCAAAAAGAGCCATGAGGTTCCAACATGGACTTTATTAGAAGATCCTTCAGCTAGTGGAGGGGCATGACAAGACTTTTGATTCATTGTTGACGGTAGTTAGAAGGCATGAGATCACCATTCAAAGGCTCGCCGTGAGGACTAAAGGCCAAAAAAGGTCTTCTGCTCATAGTGGAGGAGTAATTCTCGGACATCGACATTGATAACCGGTATCATGGTTCACAATCAGGTGTGTCGTGAAGGCCGACAATATCAATAGTGATGACACCAGTTCAACAACAGTAATCGAGGTTTCAACAACGGTGCTTCAGTTTTAGGGAAGCCAGTGGGATGCATATTTATGGCAAAGGAGGACACACCTGGAAGGTATATGGGGAAGCCAACAGGCACTGCTTGAGGTGTAGAGTTCAAACCACAAGATAGCTACTTACCCGTTGATCTAGAGCCCATGAGGGTCATTCCAACAATTTCTTGCATTACCAACTCCAAGGGCAACGTCGTTCAGAAGGCCAGCATTAGCAGTGAGATCATTGGCTTAGCATCCATTGTCGATGCAGGCCCAAATGTTTTATTACAGGCACGTGTTAACCCAATTATCCTGGGAACTATTTTTCGTTATTTCATTTAGACTCTTTTGTAAATGTTTAGTCCAGTAAATGTTTGGTGATCAAGTACTTAAACATATATTGCTAGTAGCTCGTTTAGGTATTACTAGCATCAAGATGATGTTTATATGCTATAGTCGTAAGGAATGCCTTACTACTTTACTTATATTGTGATCATTCATGTATATTCTTTTATTTTTGTGGACTAAGATATAGGACTGCTATTCAGTGTTGGACTTTAGTTTTCGAGACCTGGGGCGAACTCTAAAAAAGGTGCCCTCAAAACTTTATGTTTATTTTTTTTCCATCGACGATAATACAATAATAAACATAAAATTAAAAAATAAAATAATTAATATAATATCCAAAATAATATGTTATAATGAGATACTAATAAAACTGAAGATGTTCAAAACCCAAAAAATAAAACTAACGTTCCAGAAAAATAAATAAAAAGAAAGCATCGGATTGTTAGAGCGAAGTAATAGGAGAGGAGATTGAGAGTGTCAAACTGTTATAGTGGTAAAAGGGGAGAGGATTTTCACAGTGATTGTACCAAAAAATTTCTTTAGACTAATTGACTAGTTTCTTGGTATTCTAGTATATGATGTTTAGATATCCTATAAAAATTTAATCTTCTTATGACTCCTAAAAGGATTAGAATGAGTTTGCTAGGATTTTGTTCAGAATTGGACTTATGTACATTAAATGGTATTAAAAATTGATGCCCTCTAAAATTTTGGGCCTGAGTCAGCCGCCTCATGGGCCTCATATCAAATTCGGGCATGTTGTTAGTAGGTAGGATTGACTTGCATGCTAGTTAAACCCAACATAATCTCTTACAACCGTGACTGCATATTTGGGATGTTGGGGTACTATATAGTGAATAGATCATGGTACACCCTCGTCTTCTGTATTACAACACTGTACGTGACAAGGTCGGTATAAAATTTAGTAGATTTTTAGTTTAGAAAAATACGTACCTTATGAAGATGATATGGGAAATACATATAGCATTATGTTGATAACCTTAGAACATTTGCTTGCTTATCAAGTTAATATTTAAAGAGTCATACGGGATAGATGTGAAATCTTCTTGCAAATCTTGCATGATAATCACAAGTGGATCATACTTGATCCTCCTATCAATGAGTTCGGGTCACGGGTCGAGTGAGGATCTAGGCCCATGAAGAAGCCAAGAAGGCTTGGGCCTAGCACTTATATATATATATATATATATATATATATATATATATATATATATATATATATATATATATATATATATATAACGAAAGGGATATCGGCGCTAGGGTTAGGGTTTCTTCGTACAAACGGAGGAACTCAGAGCGACATCGAGACGACGGGGAACCAAGCTACAGAGGAGGCAGAGGAGAGTTCACAAGCAGATAAAGATGTCACTGAAGTTGTGGGAGGGTGGACAATGGTAAAAAGACGGCGGAGAACCAAAACTCAACCTACTAGGGAACCTTCGGGACGTGCAGCAGTTCCTGGTAGAGGGGGAAGGACTCAAAGGAGTCGGACCGGATGGAAACCATTGCCCCTAACTCGAGGGGAAGAAGGAGATAGGAAGTTGAAGGAAAAGACGATGAGCGATCTGGGAAATGAATCAGTTCACAGGAAAGCGGTCGGTGATCAAACAAAACAAGCAGCGCCGAGGCATCCAAAGGAAAGTAGTACTGGAAAGAACTCTAAGCCAGTCTCATGGGCTGAAATATGCCAGCCAGTGCCAGTCCAAGAGGAGATTGACATGCAATACATTGAACCTAATATCATAAACGGGAGGAGAGTAGTAGAAATTACTAATGATGATATCCAGGAAACTAAGGAGTATTGGAAGAATACACTAGTCCTTTATGTCATAGGTGATCGGCCTTTCTATGGGCAGATTAGAGCTTTCGCATATAGAGTCTGGAGACCAAAAGGCGAGATGGAAATTTTATCCTGTGAAAATGGATTCTACTTTATAAAGTTTGCTCTCGTGGAAGACCTCGAACGTATATTGGAAGGTGGTCCTCGGACGTTTGATGGAAGATTAGTAGTACTCAAAAGATGGTATCCGGAATCAAATTTTGAGAAGGATAGACTTTCGAAGGTACCTATTTGGATACGTCTTCCATGGCTCTCCCCTCAACTATGGAGTATCACCTCCATAATAAAAATGGCGAGCATGGTAGGGAAGTCGATCCGCACTGACATCCCTACGGCACGAAGACAGAGATTATCGTATGCCCGGATATTTGTAGAGATCGAGGCTGGAGATGTGCTACCGAGAACAATTGAACTAGTACTTCCAAATGGCGAATGGAGTATCCAGGAGATCGAATATGAATGGGTACCACCATCATGCTCTATATGCAAATATTTTGGACATGTTAACGCTCACTGCAAAATACGAACGGAGACAGGGGAAGTAGGAGAGGACCAAGGGGATATCGTACAGAAGGAACCTGAAGTCAATAAGGAGGGAGAACGCCTACAGCAACAAGAAGAGCCAGGGAAGGATGTACAAATGGAGATGGAAGTATCGGACCAGCAATCACCAGTTGGGGATAAGATAGCATCGATGTCGCTACTTGGCAAACGCCAAAATCCGGAGCCACGGGAAATTTAAGTTACACCAGGGGCTCTCGCACTAGTACTAGTTGGTCCCTCAAGTAAAAGCAGGATAGAAGACAGCCAATCGGTTGAGGGGATGAACGGGGTTGAAGAAGAAGAAAGCAATACAGAGTCAGAGGAAACAACAAGAATTAGCAAGAAGGCGACCAAGACCCAAAAGGAAGGCGTGGTGTTTACGAGAGAAAGGAATAGTAGTCTTAATCCTTCTACAAGCAAAGGTAATGAATTAACTATAACGAATCCAGAATGAAATCGACTATTACAGAGCCCGTCCCGAACTTTCGTGGTATCGAATGCTCATAATACTCTCTCTAATTGTCCAAGGGAGAGTAGAAGGATTGACTATGACACTCCCCTCAATTAAGTGTCCATATCGATTCTATCTTGGAACGTTCGAGGTTGCAACTCGATCGGGAGATGGTAAGAGATCACTAATAGGACTAGGAAGCATAACTATTTGATAGTAGCTTTACTGGAGAATAAGATTAAGTCTACAAACAGGCTAGACAGTCGTACTCCCACGCACTGGTCTTCAATCCATAATGGATTAATCTGCGGTGTGGCACGTATTTGGATGTTTTAGGATACACGTAGCTGGTCGGGAATAGTTAAATTCCTTTCAGAGCAACTAATTGTGACAGAATATGCTAATAAAGGGGGTCTGCTTATCATGGTAGGAGCGGTGTACGGCCATAATGACCGCCGACGAAGACTCCAACTCTGGAAGGATTTGATAAAAGTATCTGTTGAAGTTGGAGAGAGCAGTCCATTACTTCTTATCGTTGACTTCAATGCCATGGTCTCAGAGAGCAAAAAAATTGGAGGTCGACAGGTTCCCGCATCCATCCTAGTGGACTTCCAAGATTGTTTACTTGCATCGGGTTTGATAAGTATGGCAAAAACGGGACATACTTGGTCTTGGAGTGACAGTTCAGCTATTAACCGAGTAGTTTGCCAATTGGATAGAGCGATTTGCAACAACAAATGGATAGGGACTTTTCCTAACGTCAAATGCGAAGGTTTACCATGTGGTACTAGTGACCACACGCCACTGCTCGTTCGGATCCAAGAGGATTCTCCTACGCGGCGGCGCCCCTTTAGATTCAATAACGCATGGCCTTTAATGGAGGGATACTCTGAAGCTGTAGCTAAAGGCTTTGAGCCTCCAATCATCGGTTCTCCTCAGTTCTGTCTCATCCAGAGGCTTAAATGTATCAAAAGTTCACTAAAGGATTGGAATATACATCGGCCTGCCAGAGACTTGCTGAACATGGAAAAGGAGCTACAGGACATTCAATCACAGGTGCAAGCTAATCCCCTTAACGCCGAGTTAGTAAATAAAGAACTGGAACTCCAGGAGAGAGTTCGTAAGACACTGTTCCAGGAAGAAATTCAACTACAACAACAAGCTAAATGTTCGTGGCTTAAAGATGGGGACCGATGTTCTAAGTTCTTCCATGCTATAGTTAAAGCACGACAACATAGGAATGCTATTAGTCCGCTTCTGGACGTGCAGGGAGCTTTACTGAACAACGATAAGGGCATGGAGGACGAAGCTATCAGGTATTTCACTGCTTTATATAACCAATCCGATTACTTGGAAGATTTTTCGACTATTACTTGTAAAAGAATAGTGACAGAGAAAGGAAATCAATTATTGAGACAAGAGGTGACGATGGAGGAGATAGAGAAGATCATAGTTAGGGCGAACCCTAACAAAACCCTAGGGCCAGGCGGGTTTAATACGACTTTTTATAAGAAACATTGGGACCTACTGAAGATTCAAGTGCTGCATATTGTCCAAGATTTCTTTAACACGGGTCGTCTAATAAAAGAACTGAACCACATGTTCTTGACGTTAGTTCCAAAGAAGGAGGATGCTGCCGAGCTTGGGGATTTTCGTCCCATTTCTTGTTGTAACTTCCTTTATAAAATTATTACTCATCTTATGTGTGATAGAATGCAGGAGATCATGCCGGGATTGGTATCCAATAATCAGTCTGCTTTCATCAAAGGAAGGTCCATTGCAGAGAATTTTCTGATTGCTCACGAGCTGGTGCACGAATTCAACAAAGGAGGAGGAAGAAGAGGATGTATTAAACTTGACCTTCGTAAAGCATATGATGTGGTGAATAGGGAATTTGTGTGTCAAATCTTGCTTCACATGGGGTTCGAAGAGTGGTGGGTGGCGAGGATCAAAGAATGCATAACAACACCTATGTTCTCCATTCTCGTCAAAGGGCAACCATGCGAGTACTTCGGAAGCAATCGGGGAATTCGACAGGGAGACCCGCTCTTGCCGTACTTGTTCACGATCGTCATGGAATATTTTACTTGTTTAATGGATCTTGCAGTGCATGACAAGCTAATCAAACCTCTTTACCATCAGGTACAGCATACTATTTCTTATTTGGTTTATGCTGACAATTTACTAGTGTTCGTTGAGCCTTCGGAAAGGAGTATCAACGCTCTGAAGAATGTTCTGGAGAAGTTCGCTGCAGTATCCAGCCTGCAACTTAATAGGGAGAAAAGTCATTTCTATTTTAATAGGGACTGTCCAGAGAAAGAAAGGTGGTCACAGATGCTTCATATTGAGAGAGGACATCTACCAGTCAGATATCTTGGATTGCCATTGTCGATTAACTATGCACGCTACGCTGACTGCCGAGGACTGCTACACCATGTTCAGACTAGATTGGAGGGTTGGCAATCACAATTATTGTTATTTGGAGGACGTATTGAGCTCATTCGATCAGTTATTCATGCTATAGCTAACTATTGGATGCAAGCCATCTATGTCCCGGATATGATCATCAAGAAAATTGAGAAGTTATGTGTGAACTTCGTCTGGAGAGTTGGAGTACATACAGTAGGTTAGGGGTGTTAGTCCCGGGGCTTGATCAAATATGAAAAACAAATGCAATCGAAATCTGAGATGTCACACAAAAAACTTTGCAGTGATCAAACTCAAGATCTACGATGGTACAATAAATCAAAGAGCCAAATTACAATCTGAAGGAGGAAAAAAAAGAAGAGAAGATCTCTCGTTCTTCCTTGCAAACGTGTTGCAATTGGGACAGAACGAGTTACAATAAAACTAGAGAGAGATGAGAAGAAGAACAATGTTGGGGTGTCAAACACCGTTGCTCAAAGCAAGATTCGCCCCACACGATCTGCTTCCAGGAACCAGCAAGTTGAAGAACTTGTGGAACGCTCGAAGTCACCTCTGTTCAGACTCCTCGGATGGACTTGCAATGGCGGCAGCAACTCTCTCTCTCTCTTCTCCTTTTCTAACTTGTAATTTTCGTAGTCGTTACAAAGGAGGCCAGAAGAGAGTATTTATAGAGAGGGGTGGAAACCCTAACCGCCTCTACAGTTATGGAAAGATTGAATCAATCCCAAAAGATAGCAACGAGATTTAATTCAATCCCACGAAATTAATTCAAATCCCACAAAGATAGGATCTGAATTAATTCAAATCCCACAAAGATAGGATCTGATTGGAGGAATATGAATGGAATTTGAATTAATTCAGATCCTATCTTTGTGGGATTTGAATTAATTTCGTGGGATTTGAATTAAATCTCGTTGCTATCTTTTGAGATTTGATTCAATCTTTCCATAACTGTAGAGGCGGTTAGGGTTTCCACCCTCTCTATAAATACTCTCTTCTGGCCTCCTTTGTAACGACTACGAAAATTACAAGTTAGAAAAGGAGAAAGAGAGAGAGAGTTGCTGCCGCCATTGCAAGTCCATCCGAGGAGTCTGAACAGAGGTGACTTCGAGCGTTCCACAAGTTCTTCAACTTGCTGGTTCCTGGAAGCAGATCGTGTGGGGCGAATCTTGCTTTGAGCAACGGTGTTTTAACATCCAGCATTGTTGTTCTCATCTCTCTCTAGTTTTATTGTAACTCGTTCTGTCCCAATTGCAACAGGTTTGCAAGGAAGAACGAGAGATCTTCTCTTCTTTTTTCCCTCCTTCAGATTGTAATTTGGCTCTTTGATTTATTGTACCATCGTAGATCTTGAGTTTGATCACTGCAAAGTTTTTTGTGTGACATCTCAGATTTTGATTGCATTTGTTTTCATATTTGATCAAGCCCCGGGACTAACAGGGGGGAGTTAACCCGACCGAAGGAGAAGGGAGGAATAGGGATTCGGTCACTTCGAACCCTACGAGAAGTAGCCTTATATAAAATGGCGAGTCGACTGCTCGATGGTACCTCTTATGGGCGAAATGAACCACGAATAGGTACTTGAAGAACACCAACTTTTGGGTTCAATCCATTGACAATAACTTTTCAGTGACAGTAAAGAATGTTCTCCGAATTCGTCCGATACTGAAGAGGCATATATACGGGTGATTTCTGATGGCCAAACCACAAGCCTTTGGCTCGACCGTGGCTTAATCACCGAAGCTTGGTCGAACGAGAGGGCTGGCCGGTGTTCGAATTGAGTGGAGCTGATGAGCCATTATCTGTATTGATCCATGAAAGGAATTGGTGTGTGCACAACGCTCAGTTGGACAGTAGTATGCTGATGAAATTGAGGCAGTTCACTTAGATCAGACAGGTGAGGCGGATAGATGGGAGTGGCTTGATACAATGGATGGCAAATTCTCCTCCAAAGTAGCATATGAGAAGTCAAGAGATCGGGGAGAGAAAGTTGATTGGGCAGAGGTGATCTGGATGCCAAAAGCAGCCATGAAGATGAAACTTTGTATACAAAGCTTACCGCAACAAATTGCTCACTAGAGATCGCATGATGTGGTTTGGTATTCCTATTTCCAACTCGGGAATGTGTCCTTTGTGGTGGAGGGGATGAATCAAGGAACCACTTATTCTTCATGTGGCTTTCTCTAATCGAATTTGGGAGCATTGTAGACGGAGCATGGGCCTCACTGCAATTGTGCATGAAGAATTAACTGAGATAGTAGAACGGATCCTTTGCATGAAAACTCAAGGGAGGGAAAGGTTTGTAAAGCAAGGATTTGATTATTGTCAGCGGTTGGCACATTTGGCAAAAGAGGAATAGACGAATTTTTGAAGGTGTTGGGCTATTTGTAACTAGTTAATTAACAATCTGGAGACTGATATTGGGGTAATGAGTAGATAATAGCTCCATCTGAAGCTGATCATATGTAATATGTAATTGCATTATTCAATGAAGTACCAGTTCTTCAAATAATAATATAAATATATATATTAGATATATATATATATAAAGTAGACTTATCTATATAAAGTATATATAAAGTAGACTAGAGAGAATATATAGATAGATATATATATATAGATATATATATATATATAGATATATATATATATATATATATATATATATTAATAAAAGTATACTTATATATATATTATAATTTATATATAAAAGTATACTTATATATAAAGTATACTTATATAAAGTATACTTTATAAAGTATACTTATATATACTTATATACTTTATATATAATATATATATATTAGACTATATATATATATAATATATATATATATATATATATATATATATATAAAGATATTTCATATATAAAGTATTTATATATATATATATATATATATATATCTATATATATATATATATATAGATTATATATAATAATATATAGGGAAGATTTATGAAATGCCCAAAAACTAAAAAAGTTTTATGTAAACCCACGCTAAAAAAATTTTCATCGCGTGCCCAGAATTAGAGAAACTTATCCAAAGCGGGTTCCAAATGACCCTTTTGCCCTTCCTTTAATTTATTGGAAACACCCACAAAACTGCTCTTAAAAAACGTTTCAATACTCCATCTTCTTCCATACGCTGCTCACTTTCGAATCTAGGTTTTCTCCTCAAAATCTTCAAAAACTCGTCGAAAAATTTCGGAAAGACCGGGACGAACGACAAAAGTGCTAAAACGGAGGTCCAAACATCATTTTTTTGCGAATCTAAAATTTCGGAAGGCCGTCTAACGATAAAACCGTTACTTTCAGTCTCCTCGACGATACGCTCATTTTGCGACAAACGGGACCTCGTTTCGACCTCCCAGTCAAAAGTTATGGCCCTCCAAAGTTTCAGCTAGCCATAAAATGCAGGAGAATGGCATTCTCCGTCTTAATTTACACGGAGAATGACCATTCTCCGTCTTAATTAGGACGGAGAATGACATTCTCCGTCTTAATTTATACGGAGAATGGTCATTCCAGTGTTAAAACGCAGGAGAATGACCATTCTCCGTGTTAGAAACACGGAGAGAATGCCATTCTCCGTGTTAAATGAAACGGAGAATGTCATTCTCCGTGTTAAATAAAACGGAGAATGGCATTCTCCGTCCTAATTAAGACGGAGAATGGCCATTCTCTGTGCTAAATTAAACGGAGAATGACCATTCTCCGTCTTAATTAGGACGGAGAATGCCATTCTCCGTGTAATTTATCACGGAGAATGTCATTCTAGTGTTAAAACGCAGGAGAATGACCATTCTCCGTGTTAGAAACACGGAGAATGCCATTCTCCGTGTTAATTAGGACGGAGAATGCCATTCTCCGTCTTAAATAAAACGGAGAATGCCATTCTCCGTCCTAATTAAGACGGAGAATGACATTCTCGGTCCTAATTAAGACGGAAACGGAGAATGTCATTCTCCGTGTTAATTAGGACGGAGAATGGCATTCTCCGTCTTAAATAAAATGGAGAATGGCATTCTCCGTCCTAATTAAGACGGAGAATGCCATTCTCCGTCCTAATTAAGACGGAGAATGGTCATTTCCAGTGTTAAAACGTGTAATTTAGTTTTTTCAGGAATAAAGAGTTTCGTTCTTCTTTCAAAGCGATGATAATTCTTATGGAAAAGAAGAAGAAAAATCTTCTCTCCACAATTGAAGATCTGAGTTCAAATGTCTCCACGATGAAGATGATGATGATGGTGATGATGATGACGAGCGATGATCTGAGTTCGACTGAAGAAAAACACACCGAGCTACGAACGATCTTTGCGATCTCTGCTGAATATGAGAGCAATGGAATTCAGATTTTCCGTGAAGAAGAAGAAGACGAAAATCGCAATCCAGATCTGAGTTTTTTGAATTCAAATACATATAGATGACCAATTCGCGCGGAGGGGTAGTTTCGGTATTATAAAAATAGCAGTTTCTAGCGGGTGGCATCTAAAAGGGAATCTTGGAATATTTAACGTGAAAATACTTAATTCTGGATATTTCATAAACTTATCCAGCGGGTGGGCATTTCATAAAAGCCCACCCCGAAATTGGGTTTCTCAGCAATTTCCAGTATTATATATATATATATATATATATATATATATATATATATATATATATATATATATATTCTTTTTGAAAAACTAATGTTTGAGAAGTCATGATTGCGTATAATTGGTTTAGTAGTGAATAAAGTGCTCTTTGGGGGTGGGGTTGGGGGGGAGGGGGTGCGTTTGGTATGCGAATAATATATAACCTAAAATTCTATATTTCTGAAAATTAAATTTTCAATAGTTAAATTCTCTAAAAAACTATATTTTCATGTTTGGTGAATATATATATATATATATATATATATATATATATATATATATATATATATATATATATATATATATATATATATATATATATATATATATATATATATATATTCTTTTTGAAAAACTATTGTTTGAGAAGTCATGATTGCGTATAATTTTAATTTCTACTAGTTAACTTATATTTTAGTATTGATACATACTTTGAAATAATTGGTTTAGTAGGGAATAAAGTGCTCTTTGGTGGTGGGGTTGGGGGGAGGGGGTGCGTTTGGTATGCGAATAATATATACCCTAAAATTCTATATTTTTGAAAATTAAATTTTCAATAGTTAAATTCTCTGAAAAACTATATTTTTCATGTTTGGTGACTATATAATCACAACAAAAGAGCACAAAAACAATTCTTAAAAAATTAAAATGGGGCAAAAATAAATTACAAGAAGTACAAAAAACAAATAAAAATAAAATCGGACAAAAGTATTATATCCATCAAATTTCCAAGGATAGGATCTCTATATTTTGTGGATAAAAAATTTATCCAATTATTTACAATTTTTGAAAATAATTTTTTATAACCTAAACAAACATAAATTTTTATAACTAAAATCAAACATGGAAATAGTTTTTCCACCCAAAAATATATGAAAATAAAAAAAAATCTCGTGTACCAAATATCCTCTTAGTGTTAGAAACATATCACATTAATATTATTTATATACTTATATCTGTATGCGGATATGAATTAATATTTATATTCGGATAAATAAAAATTTGGATTTGGATCCTACTAGATCAATAGTAATTGTTCAATATTGATTAGTGATCGGATTCGGATTCGAAGAGGATAATCCATTCCTCCCATGCCAACAGTCAAGACGACACATTGTTCATAAAACAGTTTGTAACCACGTGAAATTAGAGGTATTTTATTTATTACATGTAAATAATCTTCTTTTTCTTTGGTACAATTAGCTGTTCAATACTTATTTAAACTAAATGATGGTAGACATTAGCAAGTAATTTAATGCCTTGCTTCCTGGCATAAATTTTTAATTAAGAAAAATACTAACTCTACAACCAAATAGCATCTCCAATCCTATTGTGAGTTTAAAAAAAAATAGTTGCTATATAGGAATGACAAGTTTTCATTTCAAAAATCATTCTCCAATGTAAATGTAGAATAAATCATAAAGTTGACATGACAATGACATGACAAGAACAATGTGAAGTTGGTTGTCTAGATCTAGACAATGCACTTCACAATAACTTTATTCCACATCATCAATTATGAATACAAATATTTGTAAAAAATAAAAGTAGAAGTGGAAGAGTTGTCTTGGAAGTTGAAAAAAATATTTGTTATTGTCTTCTAATTACTTTTGCATTGGAGAATTCTTTTCTATCTCATTGGCTTTTGTGAATGTAATCTTGCCACCTAAGAAATACATTGTCTTGTGTCTCATGTCATCTAAGACTCACAATATATAACAAGACAATAGGGATGGAGATGCTCTTACAACCTTCTTAGAGCATCTCCAACCCTATTGTGAGTTTGGAAAAAATGGATGCCACGTAGGAATGACAAGCATTTTTTCAAAAGTACTTCTCCAATGCAAATATGAAATAAATTGTAAAGTTGACATGGCAATGACATGGCAAGAAAAATGTGAAGTTGGTTGTCTAGATCTAGACAATGCACTTCACAATGACTTTATGTCCACATCATCAATTATGAATATAAATATATATATATATAAAAAAGAAGTGAAAAAGTTGTCTTGGAAGTTGAAAAAGAAAGTAATTTTATTGTCTTCTCAAACTTTTGCATTGGAGAACACATTTTTATCTCATTGTCTTGTGTGAATGCCATCTTGCCACATAGGAAAGACATTGTCTTGCGCCTCATGCCACATAGGATTCACAACACAAAACAAGACAATAGGGTTGGAGATGCTCATATAATCTCTCTCTCATCTCTTACACATGGGTCCCACCTCCCCTTTCACATCCTGTGCTACATGAATTTCAGCCAACCCCACTATTTTTTTCCATCCTTCAATCGGAGTCCGACACGTGACAACTGTAAAGAGATTGTAAGCATTTGGTTGTAGGCATAACAAAGTTCTTAAATTAAAGAACTAGTCAATTATTTCCATCCTAATTGTTAATAAAAACATACGACCTAATGAATCTTGAACGGTCATGTAACTCTACTCATGTGCACCCAACGTGGCTCCTCCTGACACACCATTGTTTGTAGCCATTGTTCTGGCGGTCGGACAAACCGGATCGATCTCAACTTCTCTTCAGTCTCTTCACCAACCACAAACAAAAAGAAATATCCAACAATTGAATGGAACCAAAAGAAGCCAGCTTGGTTTTCCCTTCCTCCACATCATGTGCATCATCATTTGTGTGACTCATCTGTTTACACTGATTTTGCAGTGCTAGCTGTCAGCAAATCGCAGCCGTCCAGTGCCAGCAACGTCGCCATCTCCGGGAGTGGATGGGAGCGGATATTCTAACGAGAAAATGGTGCCGGGAGGGGATCCTGGCCGTACACGTGCCCGATGCGAAAAAGCTTCCAAAAGTGGCGGACGCAAATTTTCGTCGGCACCCATGGAGTGTAACTTACTCTGCGGTCACAGTTTAATCTAAACCCCTAAAGATATTTTCCCTGCCGTCAATTATCAAGCATACCGTTTGTTTTGGAGGTAGGAAAAGGCCCTGCTACCCTTGTTAGTTTAAGTTGTTTAGAAAACTGTAAAATAAGAAAATGGACTAATTAGTGTTTAGAGGCTGGATTTTATAACAGTTTAGAATTTAAATTTTGACATGTTCAATCGAAAAATTTAGACCCTAAATTATTATTATTGTTATTATTATTATTATATACCTTCCCTTCCTTCATGTTTGATAATGAAATTTTCATATATAGGTTAAGGAGGACATGATGGATAAAGTAAAAAAAAAGTAAAAAATTCAGAATCTAAACTCTCCAATTGAACATGTGAGAACTTAAACTCTAAACTGGTACAAAATTCAGAATTTAAACGCAAACTAGCCTAAAGAAAAACTATTAACTACTTCACAACAACAAAACATTTATTCATGGCGGAAAAAATAACAACAAAACATTTATTCCAAATCTTTTTAAATCCTCTTTATAGTAGCGCAATTAACTACTTAACAACAACAATGCCTTTATTCCTACTCGTCAATTCACAGATAACATTATAGTAGCACAAGGACTTTTCCATCCAATTGCCAAATTTCCCAAATGCAAAAGTTATTTAGCTCTTAAATTGGACTTGTCTAATGCTTATGATAAAGTTAGCTAGCCAGTCTTAAGCCAAGTCATTCTTGAATTTGGATTCACATGAAAAATACATGATTTAATCATGAGTTGTGTATAGGGGTGCAACTCGTTCGGGTTGGGGTTTGGGCTCAACCCGAGCCCAGCCCGATGAATCATAAGCCTAGCACAAGTCCAAGTTCAATCCAACCTCGAGTTCAACATTTGAAATCTAAGACCGAGCCCAGAGGATAGAAAAGGAACCCAAGTTCCTTGGGTTAGATCGGGTCCATCAGGTTTATCGGACTCTAATATCATATTTGAAATAATTTTAAAATATTAATATTACACACATAATCAATAACAATCAAGCTAAACCATTAAGAAATAAAAACTTAAATGAGATTTAGAATAAGGAGTTGAAGCGTTTGGGTGGATAAATTTAGGATTTAAACCTTTTATTTAAGGAGTATGAACTATATATATATATATATATATATATATATATATATATATATATATATATATATATATATATATATATATATATAAGGTTTTGGGTTCTTTGGGTAACCTTACATATGAACCCGAGCCTAAATCAATTTTTAATCGGGTTCAAATATTTTAACCCGAACCTGAGCCCGTGCCTGAGTATCTTCAACCCTAACCTAACCCACTAACGGGTTTTTACCTAATCGGGTTCGGATTTAGCCCGTCCGAATTGCACCCCTAGTAGAGGCATTAGACAAGGCTGCCCTCTCATTTATTTATCATTTGTGGTGAAGTCATTTCCAAACTCATCATCTATAATGAGAATATTGGCCTCTTCTCTATCATCGAAATCAATGCTCGGGCACCCACCATATCTCACGTAATATCTGTTGATGACATCTTCTTATTTGGGGAAGCTACTCTTCCTAATGCTTCTCAAATTCTACACATCCTAAACTCATATTCCTTTTGGTCCAGTAAATGCATCAATTTAAACCAGTCCTCAATCTTTTTCTAAAGAAAACTGAATCACTAAAATTTGGACATGCTTCATGTACTTCTCATAGAGCCTAATGACAAATATTTGGGACTTCATCTTCTACTACCAAAAAATAGAATCTGCACTTTTGATAATATTGTTGACTCTTATAATGCTAAACTTTGAAACTGGAAAGCTAGATGTTTATCTCATGCTTGCAGGACTACTCTGATCAAATTGATGCAGATCCAATGACAATTCTAGTAGGGTTCGGGTGAATCCAGGAGGAAAATCTATTTTACAACTTGGAAAAAGATCACTAGAGCAAAGGAGGATGGAGGATTGGGTTTTCGAATTCCAGAGATTACCAACCAAACTCAGGTTTGCAAAATATGTTGGAGGTTCTTGATGAATTCGGATGCTCATTGGATGCATCTCCTTAAAGTAAAATGTCTCACGAGATCCTCTTTTTGGTTGGCCAAAAAGTCAACAACATGTTCATCTATATGGGCTAGTATCTTAACATGTAGAGATATAATTAAACCAAACATCATTTTGTCAATCGGGGATGGAACACAATGTCATGTCCTAACTCGACCGAGCAGAAAGTCATCTACTGGGCGTGATGCCGTACAAGTATAGATTACACTTGTACAAAGCAAAAATATAACACCCACTTTTCTAAAATAAGGATAATTTTGAAACTTTGTAAAAGTTTATTATTTAATAATAGAATTTACGATTTATGAGAATTGTTAATTAATTTAATACTATTTATAATTGGTGAATTATAATTTTGATGTGTTAGCTAGTGAAACCCTAGAACTGTTGAGCCTAGAGACTAATCATGACCATGGAGACCTAACCATGTGATTAGAATGACTAATTACAACTTTTTAGGCTAAGGGATATTTTGGTCATTTTGTGACTTTTTGAATTATTTAGGATTTTAATTAATTGGTAAATTTTAGACTATTTTAATAATATTTAAATTGATGTATTATAATTTTGGTCATTTTTCATATTTAGTATTTTGAGAATTTTTATATTTTAATATTAATTTTACGGGATTTGTTTAGTCAGGTTCCGACTTGTGTTAGTGACCCGGATAGCTTAAACTGTAAACGGGACCCCAAGATTAGTTAGTCATGGCCCACAAACCCCACTAATTAAGTTAGTGAGTTTAGACTAATCCCACTTGTTAGATTGGTTAAGTTAGATGCTTAAATTTAACCATTTTGATCTCAAACTTGAACCTAACTTAAAATTAACCAAAAGGACTAGTTGAGGCCTTATTGGGCTTTCCCCCAAGGCCCAATAGGGTTTAATGGTAGGTTAGCCTCCCTTCCTTTCATTTCATTCCATCAAGCCTCCATTTTCCTTCACAAGTGTTCTTTCCCAAATTAAGAGCTTCCCTCTTTGATTTGATCTCCAAATCCTTACATCCCTCCACCAAAACTTTCATCTAACCTTCTCATACTACCAAGGGAGGGTGCTAGCAAAGATTTGGAGCAAAGTGCAAGGAGGAGTGTCCTTTTTGGAAGATCTTCGTGTCGAAGCCATGTCCTTGGGAGTATCATTGGGATTCCACTCCCAATAGGTAAAACCAACTCTCTAAATTGATTTTCTATGCATATTAGTTAGTTTTGAATCCATAAGATCCACCTCCATGCATGTACCCCCTTTAGATTCAAGTTTGAGGCCAGTTGGAGCTCTCTTGAAGATTTTAGATATGTGTTTTGTGTATACTTGATAGATCCCAAATTAGGACACCCCATGTGTTTGATTTATTGCCTAATAGGATTAATTGTATTTTAAATTCAGTTTTAGAATGGTTAGAGAGTGGATTGATCTTAGTTAGGATGGTTAGAATGAGTTTCATTTGGATACCTATGTTGGTATCCAAGTATCTTGGCCTACATGTGTTTCTTTTGTCCAAAACAACCCAAATTCGTCATAATATTCATCTACATTTTTAGTAACCATAGCAACTTAGAATTGCCATAACTTTTAGCTCAGAACTCCGATTAATCTCCTATTTTTTTAAAAGAACCGTATCGAAGTTAGCTTTTCAAATATATATTTTAATAAGCCAAAATTGTTCTGGAACTTTCTGTAAAACTATTTGCGTGTTAGCTGTCCGAAAGACAAACGCGTTTCGATGTTTTCGCGAATTCCGGGAGCTTTCGGATACGAAAATGCGATCCGTTTGAAGTTTCGAAAAGATAACACGAAGGGCGACGACATATTTTAATCCTAGAATTTAGTGAATGTCCAATTGGTGTAGTATTGATTTTAAGTAGAAGAGTGACTATACGATATAGACATTTTGTGTAACCTATGAGCCTATGTAGTATGGATATTAAGTGAATGTAGATATCATAGGTTGTCGAGTATATGTATGATATATATATATATATATATATATATATATATATATATATATATATATATATTATTGTTAGGTAATATATGTTAGTATGTTTGTTAGATGTTGGTTAGTAGAGGGTTAGATATGTTAGAGTTGTTATATGTTAGTGTAAGTTATATATGTTAGTATATTTGTTAGATGTTGGTTAGTAGAGGATTAGATATAATAGAGTTTGTTATATGTTAGTGTAAGTTATATTTGTTAGTATGAATGTTAGTTAGATAGTAGAGGTTAGTATTTTGTTAGATATTTGATATGTTGTTAGATAGTTTGATGTTAGATATCTAGTATATTAGATATTGATATGTTAGTAGGTTATGTTAGTTCTAGATATTGGTATGTTAGCAAGTTAGTCTCTATAGGTCATATGTTAGATATTAGTTAAGATGTTATGTTAGTACATTAGATAGTTAGTTAATTAGATATTTGAGGGTATCTTGGTATCTCATGATACCAAGTTAGTATCTTAACGTAAATATGAATTACCTTTACCTTCAAGGTAAATGATTAGTTTACCTTATGACCAAGGTATTGGTTTTGGGATGCCAATATGAACAAGGTTGATATGGTATCCTAGTGTTAGTGGATTAGTGTCTAAGTGTTTGAGTTTGAGAAGGTGATGTTAGATTGTGGAAGGGTTATATAGATAGGTATATATGTTTTTAGGTTATATAGTATCTATATATATTATGAGAGCTATATAGATATAGGTTATGGCTCATAGTGAGGATATGTATATACTTGATATATTATATCTATATGTATGTGTTAGGGTGGTACTATATTGGTAAGGATATATAGTGATATATATATAATGTATAGTATATAACTAGTTTGTGTGCCTTGTTAGCTATGTGGTTTAGCTATGTGCCTTGATTTAGGCTATGTGTTAGATAGCAATGGTACTAGTATACTTGATTGTTTAGGTCGTAGACTTGTTTAGACCTAGAATTGACTAACCTAGACTAGTTTAATCATTGTTGACTAAACCTTAGCTAGTTTGACCACATTAGACTAGTTGTCATAGTTTGACTAGACTAGTTGACCAGAGTTGACCAAGAGTTAACTTTGACCTAGATTGACTTAGACTCATGTAGATTGCATTATAATTTTAATTACCATATAAATTGAACTCTTTATAACCTATGTTGCTCTAACTAGGACTCTGTGACTCCAGTTGGCCATCTTTTCATATTAGCCTGTTCAGGATATCAGGCGAGTACATTCTCTGACCGTTTCATACTTGATAGGATTTACATTTATGCTCTAGATTACTTTACTTGATGCTGTCACGTTAGTTAACACGGATTGGTACTATATGGATCCCTTTATGAGATGTTATTTCCCTCGGGAGCATCGGGTTACAGTATGTCATGTGCATTTCACTTTCATCATGTACTCCGGTGCTTTCATCATTCATGTGCACTCTTGTGATTCATGTACTCTCATGTTCACAGAGCCCCCATATATACATTCATGTGCACCTATTTATGGACCTTCATGTGATATCATGTGCAATAACATAACTTGTCTGGATTCTTGTGTATTGATTAGGATACGGGGGAGTATAAATGGTCATTTGAATAATTCCAAAGTAGTGTAATCATGTGCAAACTCTTTAGTATACTCATGTGCAAATTCAAGCCGTTCACATGTCAATCTTGTACTCTATATCACTAGCCACTGTTAGCTCTTTACTTATAGTAGATATCTCTTTACAGTCATCTCTTTTACTTCATATATTTTTCAGTGTTTCATGTATCTTACTCTATAGCATATTTACATATCCTGTCATATTATGAACTGCGTGAGATGTATTGTGCTCGTTCCTGTCCTGACTGGACCTGCTAAAAATATTATAGATAACTTAGAGATTCACAGCTAGCCTAGAGGACTAGTAGAGCTTGGAGTAGATTACTAGTTTATGGTTTAGTTTTTCTTTTAGAACTTGTTTTGTAATAAGTGGTGTTTTGAGATTGTTGAGATTTTGGAAGTTTTTTTAAGTTGTTGTTGTTTTGAGTTTTATATATAGTTATTAGACTCATGTGCTATCTTATCGTGCTTAGATTATGATTGAGTATTATCATATCTTATACTTGTCCTCTATTCGGAGTTGAGATTGTGATAGGTACATCATATAATTGCGTGAGTTGTTGATTAGATAGTGACCTAGAACAGCGTTCTACCGCCGACACTGCGGCGTAGGCTGGACGTACCCACTTCTCGTGTCCCTACACTGGGTGCGGGTCGTGACACATTTTTAGTGGTGGCCCATGCAGGTCGAGAGTCGCAATATTGCGATATCGTAGTAGCACAATGACTTAGTTGTACTGCTACGAGCCTATGATAGAGTATAGGAAGTAAGGTGTTAAAATGAGAGGATACTCAATTACAGTTAGAAATCCTTAAGAGATTTCTGGGACGACCCTTGAGAATCTTATTTAAACTTTAATTTGAAATCCCTTCCTTTGTTTTGTTCACCCTTACTCCTTGTTATTGAATTTGATTTTTGATGGACCGTCGTTGATTTTGATTTCTTATCAAGATGAATTTTATGGCCTGAGTTACGGTACTTTCTGATAACATATGTTGACAGGAATAACAGGGATGGTAAAACGTCTATTTGATTATGGAACCCGGAGTTTATCGTAACCATATTAGCCGGCGTGGCAAAAACTTAGAGACCTGACTTCGGATGTACATATCTTGGTTATGAGATTTGGAATTTCTCGCAGCTATACTAGTCGGCATAGCGAGAATTCTAGATGATATAATTATAGAGATGCATACCCCAGTTATGGAATCTATCATTTATCGCAGCCTTACTTACTGGCATGGCGAGGATTCTGAGTAACATAATTTTGGACAGACGCATATGATTATCAGATTGTATCTTGAGAAGGTTTTTAAAAATATCATCTCTATCGTACCGTTTGTTGTTATAAATTTGTATTCCATCATCAAATAACTTAAGAGTAGGGATATTTTAGTTTTTGGTAGAGCTTATTCATATGTAGTTCTTTCATAGTGTAATGATATGATGACTTGTAGAGTGTCTGTACCCTAGAGATGATAGTTAGCATTGGTATTAGAATAGTAACCCATTGTAGATGATTCCTCTGTTATTTATAATACCTACCAGTTTTCATATAGGATGTTAGTCTGCCTTACAGCCTTAATGATTTACTATTTTCCTTATCCTTTTCCAGTAGGGCACCCATGACCAGAGCCTGTCCTTGAGTGTAGCTGTGGCTTCGCCTGAGACTGAGAGTCTTCCTCTGCCTCCTATAGTGGTACCCCATACCATATTCTCGGGAGGGTTGTTTCCTGATGGAGCTCAGATATTCGAACTTCTCCGGGATGTGTTAGAGACATATAGAGTTCAGGCTGAGATCTTGAGGGAGCAGTATCCAGTTCCACCTAGAGCCTCAGAAGTACCCAAATTTCTAGCTTAGACCTTAGCATGTCTTTTGAGATAATTGAGACACCCCACATTGCTTGTATGTTTTGATACCTTGTGATTGCTTTGTGCTATAGTATGACTAGAATGGCTAGATGGGAACCCTAGAGAGAGTATTCTAGGTAGATGAATATTCTTTCTGTGACTTTGATTTCTGGAACGTCAGAGATATAAATCTTTGGAAACTTCCTTTATGAGTTTGTAGTAGACAAGATTATCTTCACTTTGATATATTATGTCCTACACAAACTTATTCCCTTGTACTACTTTTGCATCGCAGCATTCGGTCCAATTTAGGCCATTTGACCATTTCCACTTTAATTATGATTATCATATGCACATTCCCATGACTTTTAATTTAGGAGCACAATATTAGTTGTTTCCTCAAAACCAACTTCACATGCATGACCTATACATGACACCCTACACCCATGACCTTTGTGTCCTACTCGGATGTCACGCCCCAGAACCATAATACTGGAGAGCGGGGGCAGACATAGCCAGCTACGTATAATGAAATGGGATCCACTCCACTATACGGTCACGGCTGTCTAGAAATATGAGGGTTTATCTACAAGCCATCAGTCTCCTATGGTCAATAACAAGCCTAGTGTCTCAATCATAAACAAGTAAGTAAATGTTACAAGATATCAGACCACCAAATATATAATTGTAAGGCATCCCAAACATTACATATCCAGATGATCATGAAGCTAGTCGTACAAAATGTGAGGACTAGCAAGAGTTAAGTCATACATGATCAACCTCGAGTTGCCAATCATGTTACAGTCCGTAGGCAGACAGTAAAAAAATGTACACGAGCTAACACTGGCTCGGCGGCTAAACGCCTTAAAAGAATAATTTTATAATAAAGTGGGAGAACAAAAAAAACCCACTCGTTGCCCTGGTTACGCCTGGCGGTCACCATCGGGCTGAAAAGCAGGTAGATCCTTTGCTGCTGCTCCGGTATCTGGCCATACAAAACCAGCTGGGTCAGACCCCAGAAAGAGCAAGTGCCACAAAGAAGGCTTCACTTAGAAACTAAAACCAGCAATTAGCACAATAATATAATTACAAAATAAGAGACAGTAATTTAAGAAAGAGCATAACAGGTAAATATAAAAGACAATCTTGTACATGATCAATAAAGACAAGACATATGGAAGAGCATGACCGGATGATATACGATGAGATAACCATGGGACTATCCAGATAACCAGGTTACAACCCGTAAACCAAACAAGGACCCGGGTTGTAACCCTTCGTCTGAACGGAACTTGGCTTCTCCCACCATTTATCGGCAAGGTAAATATGAGAAATCAAGATATGTAACAATCTTGAATAGGATCAAGACAAGACTAGACAGATTGAACCCCATCCAACAATCACGGCCAAGCAACAAGTATGGCTTGCTACTTTAACTAACTAGGGTTATCACAGGCCTAGTTACTAGGAAAATGCAATGAGAATTCCAAGTCCGGTTACCTGTTTGTTACTACCTGAGTGATCCCAGCAAAAAAAAGGAAAAGATAGCAAGATATAGCAGACACACTGTAGTAAGATACATGTGTCCTAAGGTACCACGCTCGACGGCGGGCTGGAAGTGCGCTCATCTCGACGGATAGCAACAAATCCCATGTATATATATATAGGGCCGGGACCAAAGGGGCAACAGGTAACTGGAAAATTCTCCATGAACTAATTGATCAATCTAGTCATTAACCTAGCCAGATTCAGTATGGATCCCAGACCGTGGTACTCAGGGATCATGCCCTAGACATGATGCAAGACATAACAGGACTCGTAGTTTATATAAGCACAATCAATGCAACAACCACGGTGTCCAGGCCAATGAATTAATTTGTCAAGAGTGCGCCACGATGGGCCACTATCATTATCATTATTACTTATCAAGAGTGCGCCACGATGGGCCACTATCAAGCATTGTCAGGGTACTTGTCAAGAGTGCACCACTACCGGTCACTGTCTTATCATGTGTAGCAGGTCAATTTATCAGGTCAAGTTATCATGTCAGGAGTGCACCACGACGGGCCACTATCAAGTATGTCAGTTCTTGGTCACAACATGCCAGGTACAATTATCATTCAATCATGTTAATCAAACCAGGATTATCAAGTTCGGGGCAAAAAGGCGTAAGGATATAAAATGGGCGTAAAAATATACAATAAAGGTTACAAGGCATGGGCAAATAATAATAATAAAATAATAGTACATAGGGCTATAGGAGAGTCATGCGGCTCGGGCATATGCGGCCAGGAATGATCTCATGCGGCTGAATAGAGGACAGCCCATGCGGCTCAGATGGGATCAGGCGCATGCGGCCAAGGAGAGAATCCATGCGGCAGCAGCTCATGCGGCTGAAGGTCCAAAGTTCATGCGGCTGAGGAGGAAGGCAGGAAATATGCGGCTCGGGGGGGGATACTTATGCGGCTAGCGGAGGATAGGACTCATGCGGCTGGGTCAAGGATATTCATGCGGCTCGAATGAGCGGGCACACATGCGGCTCGGGGGAAGAAGTTCTCATGCGGCCAGCGGGAAGCAAGGCCTATACGGCTCAAGAGAAGCGGAGTCTTATGCGGCTGGGGTCCAGCGGGTTTATGCGGCTAGCTGTGACTGGGGTACTGCTCAAGCCTATGCGGCTCAGAACGAGTTGGTAAATATGCGGCCGGTCAATCATGCGGCAGAGAAAATTCTCATGCGGCTAGGGTATCACTTGCCGCATAAAATATTCATGCGATCAAGTCAGCACTGTTCTTCTCCTCCAAATTTCCGAGAAGAAGAACACCATGAAAGCCAAGCTTCCAAGTTCCACAACTCCATCATCCGAAGCCCAAATCCGAACTTCTATAGGTCAAAATGGGGCAGAATAAAATTCTCAACAACATGGAACCATCAAAACTCGGAAATAACAAGATTAAGTAGATCAAAACCCAAGAAATCCAAAAATAATGTAAATGTAGATCTACAAGAATCTAGCCATAGAAAGTGAAAATGTCAAGTACTAAAGTAAGTTAAAATGCTGTAAGGAAGAGAATGAAGTAATAAAATTGGAGTTCCTCCATGAAGCAAGTTGTACTTGCCTAGACCTCTCTCTCCCTATCTCTGGTAGGTGAAGAATTAATGGTGGGGAAGAAGAAGATATTAATGAAGAGAGAGAAGGAGAAAGGGTTAAATAATGGGGAGGGTGGTAGGTAGGGGTTCACCTTGGTTCATGATGAACCAAGTAAACCAAGCCAAGCCGAACCAACCCAATCCTCTCCTATCCAAATAAAACCAAGCTCCACCAATCAGAATAAATCCATGAACGATAAATGACAATTAAACCAAAATGCTAAATATGAAAATAAACCACAACTAACTAATCAAAAAAATGAGAAATACGGGTCAGAAATACGAACACGTATAAAATACGTATCACGAATTTCGGGGCACTACATTCTACCCACCTTAAAAGAATTCCATCCTCGAAATTTAATCAAGAGGCTAGAGATGTCGGGACAGCTATACTATCGCAAGCAATCTATGCTACCAATCAATCATACAATCATACATGCAAGCAAGGAATCGAAGTGCAAGGCATAAGGAAGATATTACACCTCACGAGCCAAACCGATTGGGATAACGTGATCGGATATCATCCTCACACTCCCACGTTTGACTCTCTCAAGGAGCGATGAACTCAAGCAACACGAACTAAACTGATAGTCTTGCGCTTGAGGTCTCTCTCTTTGGTCAAACAGGGACACGGGCTTCTCCTCATACGAAAAGGTTGGTACCAATAACCGTTTTCGAATGATCTAGGATATGGCTCGGGCCCGGGATATACCGTTGTAATCAGGATACATGAAACATGACGTGTGTCCCGCATGACGACGGCGGAAAGCAAGACAATAGGACACAGATACCTCTCTGCCGATTCTGGATCTGGGCCTGGGCCAGGGCGAACTGCTAAGGCCTCTGTTGCTGGAAGGCCTGGACCTGAGACGGCAATGGACCCGGGAATGGGAGCTGCTGTGGTTGGTGAACTGGAGCTGGTTCTGGTGCTGGTGTTGGTCCCATAACCGAGGGACTAGTTACTGTCGACGATGATCTGTTTCTGAACGGACAAGATCCTATCATGTGGTCCGGCGAACCACAAACCAAGCACAATCCCTGTGCTCTGTGGCACTCAGTAACAACATGCTCGGGCTTCCCGCAATGAGAACAACCGGTTGCGAAAGGCCGCTTCTGCTTCTGCTGCTGGGGATAGGTCGGGACAGAATGCTGTAAGGAGGTAACCGAATCTGTCCTCGTAGCTCCAATGGTCAGGGCCCTAGCTGCTGGGGCCGGTGTTGAGGATTGGTTCATCAGGTCGTGAGACCGCTTCCGATCTCCGGTCCGGTCCGCTATCCTTCGGGAAGTGTACTCATGCCTCCTCGCTGCTCGCAAGACGGCATCAAAAGTTTTGTGCTCGAACAGCTCTACTGCCAATATGATCTCCAAGTGGAGCCCCTGCTGAAATCGCTGTGCTCTGTCTAGCTCGGTTGCCACCAAGGTGGGAGCAAACCGACTCAACCTTGAAAACTCGGCCGCATATCCGTCGACCGTCCTGCTCATCTGCCTGAGATTACTAAACCTGGCCTGCAGGTCATATCTAGCCACTACGTCGAAGTACTTGGTCTGGAACATATCGCTGAATACCGCCCACATGACAGGCATGCCCAAACTCGCTGCTTGTATAGCCCACCAGCTGCGGGCTAGATCTAGTAACTGCAGGCGCACTACCGCCACCTTCTCTGCTTCAGGGGTCCTGGCTGCCTCCAAGATAACTTCAATGTCCTGTAGCCAGGCATCTGCAGCAATAGCATCCTCGCTGCCGTCGAAAAAGGGAGGGTTCAGGCGCTTGAAATTGTTGACCGCACTGTTCCCTCGAGGACCACTTCCGCTCATAGCATCTTGTATTGCTTGCTGCAAGGCATCACCTCGACGGTCCTAAGATGCAAGCAACTCACGGATGAGCCCTATCAAGACCCCATCCTCTGACCCTGCTGGCTGAACTGGCTGGACTGGGGGCATTGGTTCTCCAGAAGGCATGGCTCGAGAGGCGACTGTTGAGGACTGATCTTGATCTTCTTGCTGTTGCTGGTCTGCCGACCGAACTTCTTCTGGCTGATCAACATGAATGATGCCACTGAAGCAATGACATCAGGAATATTAAAGAAGGACCAGGATAGAACAATGATGCAAGCATGTTATCAAGTCAGGGATCCAAGGAGATAAGAAGATACGAGTGGAGATCAAAGGCGAGTACAGATTGAGACATCTATCCGGTAAACCCTCATATATCTTGATTGACAAGACCTTGCATGGGCCACCACTTAAACCATGTCACGCCCCAGAACTAGAATACTGGAGAGCGGGGGCAGACATAGCCAGCTACGTATAATGAAATGGGATCCACTCCACTATACGGTCACGGCTGCCTAGAAATATGAGGGTTTATCTACAAGCCATTAGTCTCCTATGGTCAATAACAAGCCTAGTGTCTCAATCATAAACAAGTAAGTAAATGTTACAAGATATCAGACCACCAAATATATAATTGTAAGGCGTCCCAAACATTACATATCCAGATGATCATGAAGCTAGTCATACAAAATGTGAGGACTAGCAAGAGTTAAGTCATACATGATCAACCTCGAGTTGCCAATCATGTTACAGCCCGTAGGCAGACAGTAAAAAAATGTACACGAGCTAACACTGGCTCGGCGGCTAAACACCTCAAAAGAATAATTTTACAATAAAGTGGAAGAACAAAAAAAACCCACTCGTTGCCCTGGTTACGCCTGGCGGTCACCATCGGGCTGAAAAGCAGGTAGATCCTTTGCTGCTCCTCCGGTATCTGGCCATACAAAACCAGCTGGGTCAGACCCCAGAAAGAGCAAGTGCCACAAAGGAGGCTTCACTTAGGAACTAAAACCAGCAATTAGCACAATAATATAATTACAAAATAAGAGACAGTAATTTAAGAAAGAGCATGACAGGTAAATATAAAAGACAATCTTGTACATGATCAATAAAGACAAGACATATGGAAGAGCATGACAGGATGATATACGATGAGATAACCATGGGACTATTTAGATAACCAGGTTACAACCCGTAAACCAAACAAGGACCGGGGTTGTAACCCTTCGTCTGAACGGAACTTGGCTTCTCCCACCATTTATCGGCAAAGTAAATATGAGAAATCAAGATATGTAACAATCTTGAATAGGATCAAGACAGGACTAGACAGATTGAACCCCATCCAACAATTACGGCCAAGCAACAAGTACGGCTTGCTACTTTAACTAACTAGGGTTATCACAGGCCTAGTTACTAGGAAAATACAATGAGAATTCCAAGTCCGGTTACCTGTTTGTTACTACCTGAGTGATCCCAACAAAAAAAAAGGAAAAGATAGCAAGATATAGCAGACACACTGTAGTAAGATACATGTGTCCTAAGGTACCACGCTCGACGGCGGGCTGGAAGTGCGCTCATCTCGACGGATAGCAACAAATCCCATGTATATATATAGGGCCGGGACCAAAGGGGCAACAGGTAACTGGGAAATTCTCCATGAACTAATTGATCAATCTAGTCATTAACCTAGCCAGATTCAGTATGGATCCCTGACCGTGGTACTCAGGGATCATGTCCTAGACATGATGCAAGACATAACAGGACTCGTAGTTTATACAAGCACAATCAATGCAACAACCACGGTGTCCAGGCCAATGAATTAATTTGTCAAGAGTGAACCACGATGGGCCACTATCATTATCATTATTACTTATCAAGAGTGCGCCACGATGGGCCACTATCAAGCATTGTCAGGGTACTTGTCAAGAGTGCACCACTACCGGTCACTGTCGTGTCATGTGTAGCAGGTCAAGTTATCAGGTCAAGTTATCTTGTCAGGAGTGCACCACGACGGGCCACTATCAAGCATGTCAGTTCTTGGTCACACCATGCCAGGTACAATTATCATTCAATCATTTTAATCAAACCGAGATTATCAAGTTCGGGGCAAAAAGGCGTAAGGATATAAAATGGGCGTAAAAATATACAATAAAGGTTACAAGGCATGGGCAAATAATAATAATAAAATAATAGTACACAGGGCTATAGGAGAGTCATGCGGCTCGGGCATATGCGGCCAGGAATGATCTCATGCGGCTGAATAGAGGACAGCCCATGCGGCTCAGATGGGATCAGGCGCATGCGGCCAAGAAGAGAATCCATGCGGCAGCAGCTCATGCGGCTGAAGGTCCAAAGTTCATGCGGCTGAGGAGGAAGATAGGAAATATGCGGCTCGGGGGGGATACTTATGCGGCTAGCGGAGGATAGGACTCATGCAGCTGGGTCAAGGATATTCATGCGGCTCGAATGAGCGGGCACACATGCGGCTCGGGGGAAGAAGTTCTCATGCGGCCAGCGGGGAGCAAGGCCTATGCGGCTCAAGAGAAGCGGAGTCTTATGCGGCTGGGGTCCAGCGGGTTTATGCGGCTAGCTGTGACTGGGGAACTGCTCAAGCCTATGCGGCTCAGAACGAGTTGGTAAATATGCGGCCGGTCAATCATGCGGCAGGGAAAATTCTCATGCGGCTAGGGTATCACTTGCCGCATGAAATATTCATGCGGTCAAGTCAACACTGTTCTTCTCCCCCAAATTTCTGAGAAGAAGAACACCATAAAAGCCAAGCTCCCAAGTTCCATAACTCCATCATCCGGAGCCCAAATCTGAATTTCCATAGGTCAAAATGGGGCAGAATGAAATTCTCAACAACATGGAACCATTAAAAGTCGGAAATAACAAGATTAAGTAGATCAAAACCAAGAAATCCAAAAATAATATAAATGTAGATCTGCAAAAATCTAGCCATAGAAAGTGAAAATGTCAAGTACTAAAGTAAGTTAAAATGCTGTAAGGAAGAGAATGAAGTAATAAAATTGGAGTTCCTCCATGAAGCAAGTTGCACTTGCCTAGACCTCTCTCTCCCTATCTCTGGTATGTGAAGAATTAATGGTGGGGAAGAAGAAGATATTAATGAAGAGAGAGAAGGAGAAAGGGTTAAATAATGGGGAGGGTGGTAGGTAGGGGTTCACCTTGGTTCATGATGAACCAAGTAAACCAAGCCAAGCCGAACAAACCCAATCCTCTCCTATCCAAATAAAACCAAGCTCCACCAATCAGAATAAATCCATGAACGATAAATGACAATTAAACCAAAATGCTAAATATGAAAATAAACCACAACTAACTAATCAAAGAAAATGAGAAATACGGGTCAGAAATACGAACACGTATAAAATACGTATCACGAATTTTGGGACACTACATCGGACACGTCATCTTGTTCTTCATCATTATCATACGACTTTCCTGACACAAGACCCCATCTTGATTTACCCCACGGAGTCGCTTTTATTTCCGACTCGAATTGGGGACACCTTTACGACCCAAAACTGCCGACCCAAATTTGGAATATTACCCATTTTAAGCCTACTACCTATATTTTACTTGTTGACCTTGTGTGCTGCTAGGTAGAAACTTCGACCTTGATTGTTGGGGGTTTGACCTTGAAGGAGTACGACCACTCTTAATTTTGAGGACTAAATTCTTCTAAGGAGGGTAGACTTGTAACACCCACTTTTCTAAAATAAGGATAATTTTGAAACTTTATAAAAGTTTATTATTTAATAATAGGATTTACGATTTATGGGGATTTTTAATTAATTTAATACTATTTATAATTGATGAATTATAATTTTGATGTGTTAGCTAGTGAACCCTAGAACTGTTGAGCCTAGAGACTAACCATGACCATGGGGACCTAACCATGTGATTAGAATGACTAATTACAACTTTTTAGGCTAAGGATATTTTGGTCATTTTGTGACTTTTGAATTATTTAGGATTTTGATTAATTGGTAAATTGTAGATTATTTTAATAATATTTAAATTGATGTATTATGATTTTGGTCATTTTTCATATTTTAATATTTTGGGAATTTTTATATTTTAATATTAATTTTACGGGATTTGTTTATTCGGGTTCCGACTTGTGTTAGTGATCCGGGTAGCTTAGACTATAGACGGGACCCCAAGATTAGTTAGTCATGATCCACAAACCCCACTAATTAAGTTAGTGAGTTTAGACTAATCCCACTTGTTAGATTGGTTAAGTTAGATGCTTAAATTTAACCTTTTGATCTCAAACTTGAACCTAACTTAAAATTAACCAAAAGGACTAGTTGAGGCCGTATTGGGCTTTTTTCCACGGTCCAAATAGGGTTTAATGGCAGCCACTATAGGTAGGTTAGCTACCCATCCTTTCATTTTATTCCATCAAGCCTCCATTTTCCTTCACAAGTGTTCTTTCCTAAATTGAGAGCTTTCCTATTTGATTTGATCACCAAATTCTTATATCCCTCCACCAAAACTTTCACTTTCATCCAACCTTCTCATACTACCAAGGGAGGGTGCTAGCAAAGATTTGGAGCAAAGTGCAAGGAGGAGTGCCCTTTTTGGAAGATCTTCGTGTCGGAGCCGTATCCTTGAGAGTATCATTGGGATTCCACTCCCAATAGGTAAAACCAACCCTCTAAATTGATTTTCTATGCATATTAGTTAGTTTTGAATCCATAGGATCCACCTCCATGCATGTACCCCATTTAGATTCAAGTTTGAGGCCATTCGGAGCTCTCTTGAGGATTTTAGATATGTATTTTGTGTCCTACTTGATAGATCCTAAATTAGGACACCCCATGTGTTTGGTTTATTGCCTAATAGGATTAACTGTGTTTTAAATTAAGTTTTAGAATGGTTAGAGAGTGGATTGATCTTAGTTAGGATGGTTAGAATGAGTTTCATTTGGATACCTATGTTGGTATCCAAGTATCTTGGCCTATATGTGTTTCTTTTGTCCAAAACAACCAAAATTCGTCATAATATTCATCTACGTTTTTAGTAACCATAGCAACTTAGAAATGCCATAACTTTTAGCTCAGAACTCTGATTAATCTCCCGTTTTTTTAAAAGAACCGTATCAAAGTTAGCTTTCTAAATATATATTTTATTAAGCCAAAATCATTCTGGAACTTTTTGTAAAACTATTTGAGTATCAGCTGTCCGAAAGACAAATGCATTTTCGTGTTTTTGCGATTCCGGGAGCTTTCGGATACGAAAATGCGATCCGTTTGAAGTTTCAGAAAGATAATACGAAGGGCTACGACATACTTTAATCCTAGAATTTAGTGAATGTCCAATTGGTACAATATTAATTTTAAGTAGAAGAGTGACTATACGATATAGACATTTTGTGTAACCTATGAGCCTATGTAGTATGGATATTAAATGAATGTTGGTATCATAGGTTGTCGAGTATATATATGATATAGTACATATATATATTATTGTTAGGTAATATATGTTAGTATGTTTGTTAGATGTTGGTTAGTAGAGGGTGAGATATGTTAGAGTTGTTATATGTTAGTATAAGTTATATATGTTAGTATGTTTGTTAGATGTTGGTTAGTAGAGGATTAGATATATTAGAGTTTGTTATATGTTAGTGTAAGTTATATTTGTTAGTATGAATATTAGTTAGATAGTAGAGGTTAGTATTTTGTAGATATTTGATATATTGTTAGATAGTTTGATGTTAGATATCTAGTATATTAGATATTGATATGTTAGTATGTTATGTTAGTTCTAGATATTGGTATGTTAGCAAGTTAGTCTCTATAGGTCATATGTTAGATATTAGTTAAGATATTATGTTAGTACATTAGATAGTTAGTTAATTAGATATTTGAGGAGTATCTTGGTATCTCATGATACCAAGTTAGTATCTTAAGGTAAATATGAATTACCTTTACCTTCAAGATAAATGATTAGTTTACCTTATGACCAAGGTATTGATTTTTGGGATGCCAATATGACCAAGGTTGATATGGTATCCTAGTGTTAGTGGATTTGTGTCTAAGTATTTGAGTTTGAGTAGGTGATGTTAGATTGTGGAAGGGTTATATAGATAGGTATATATATTTTTGGGTTATATAGTATCTATATATATTATGAGAGTATATAGATATAGGTTATGGTTCATAGTAAGGATATGTATATACTTGATATATGATATCTATATGTATGTGTTAGGTGGTACTATATGGGTAAGGATATATGTGATATATATTATATAACTAAGTTTGTGTGCCTTGTTAGCTATGTGGTTTAGTTATGTGCCTTGATTTAGGCTATATGTTAGATAGCAATGGTACTAGTATACTTGATTGTTTAGGCCATAGACTTGTTTAGACCTAGAATTGACTAACCTAGACTAGTTTGACCATGGTTGACCAAACCTTAGCTAGTTTGACCACATTATACTAGTTGTCCTATTTTGACTAGACTAGTTGACCAGAGTTGACCAAGAGTTGACTTTGACCTAGATTGACTTAGACTCATGTAGATTACATTATAATTTCAATTACCATATAAATTGAACTCTTTATAACCTGTGTTGCTCTAACTAGGACTCTGTGACTCCAGTTGGCATCTTTTCATATCAGCTGTTCAGGGTATCAGGTGAGTACATTTTCTGACCGTTTCATACTTGATAGGATTTACATTTATGCTCTAGATTACTTTACTTGATGCTATCACGTTGTTAACACGGATTGGTACTATATGGATCCCTTCATGAGTGTTATCCCCCTCGGGAGCATCGGGTTACAGTATGTCATGTGCGTTTTACTTTCATCATGTACTCCGTTGCTTTCACCATTGATGTGCACTCTTGTGATTCATGTACTCGCATGTTCACAGAATCCCCATGTATACATTCATGTGCACCCATTTATGGGCCTTCATGTGATATCATGTGTAATAACATAACTTGTCTGGATCCTTGTGTATTGATTAGGGTACGGAGGAGTATAAATGGTCATGTGAATAATTCCAAAGTAGTGTAATCATGTGCAAACTCTTTAGTATACTCATGTGCAAATTCAAGCCGTTCATATGTCTATCTTGTACTCTACATCACTAGCCACTGTTAGCTCTTTACTTATAGTAGATATCTCTTTACAGTCATCTCTTTTACTTCATATATTTCCCAGCATTTTATGTATCTTACTATATAGCATATTTATATATCCTGTCATATTATGAACTGCATGAGATGTATTGTGCTCGTTTCAGTCCTGACTGGACCTGTTGAAAATATTATAGGTAACTTGGAGATTCACAGCTAGACTAGAGGACCAGTAGAGCTTGGAGTAGCTTACTAGTTTATGGTTTAGTTTCTCTTTTAGAACTTGTTTTGTAATAAGTGGTGTTTTGAGATTGTTGAGATTTTGGGAGTTTATTTAAGTTGTTGTTGTTTTGAGTTTTATATATAGTTGTTAGACTCCTGTGTTATCTTATCGTGCTTAGATTGTGATTGAGTATTATCGTATCTTATACTTGTCCTCCATTCGGAGTTGAGATTGTGACAGGTATATTATATAATTGCGTGAGTTGTTAATTAGATAGTGACCTAGAACAGCGTTCTACCGTCGACACTGCGGCGTAGGCTGGACGTACCCACTTCTCATGTCCCTACACTGGGTGCGGGTCGTGACAAAAAAGATAAAAGAGAAATGATTATCTCAAAACAACGACATTGCAGCAGAAAAAATAGAGTCGTAAGGAAGTCACACAAAATATACGAAACAAATATCTTTTATTGATAAAGTAGTTGATTACAAAGGCTCTCAATAGTCCCATTGAGTATGTCAATTTGGCTCACAATCCTCATATTCTCTCTTGCTCACAAAAGATCCCGTTGTTCCATAAATCATATCTTCTATATCCAAGCAAGCATCCGTAGCTGAACTTCTTCATGTTCCAAATTCGAGCTCTAACACCTCAGTACGTCCAAGCAGATATTCATACCTGGGAGGTTAGGTATCAGTCCATATCGCTTACTGGTGAGTGAGTTAACCCATTCGCCTAAACCAATACTAAGTATTTTTATGAAGTATACAGTTTATATGGTGATCTTTCTATATTGAACTATATTTATTACAGTTCATATGCATGGGCGTTTGCTGAAAGCAAAAAAAATGTACGCATGAAAGCATGTTATATTTGATAGCGTAAGTAAAACATAAGTACATATTGAACTGCGTCTCTTAACTGTGACTTCTTACCAAAATCGATGTACCCGCCCTTATACTGATGCAAGGTGAATACTTACTGCCCTTGCATAAGACATACGTTAACATACTGACACTTTTCTATATGAAGGTCACTAGTGACACACATGCCACCATCTCGGACTATATTCGTGGTAAGTGATGAATACTTCACATACAGGTTGCGAGCCCCACCGAAGGTACCATCTTACTCGTATTACTATGCGCCCTTTTAGTTAGGTTGTAAGCCCAAATGTAGGTCCCGTAATACTCTATGCCATTCCATCAAATGGTACGGTGAATCTACTAGTTTCTCCTAGGCCGAACGATCCCAGTGCCTAGGTGCATCTCATTGGAGGAACCATACGCCTTGTGCACAGACTGTCCATGACCATGCAAATGCATGAATAGCTAACTATAAAACACATGCATGGTATTGGAACATACGTAAAGCAATGCACATAACTATTCGGTATATTATATCATTATTGTACTATCACTACATATCCGATCAGTATTCCGAATGGAGACTTATAGGCACCAACATACCGAGGCACTATGTCACATCCAACAGTTCTGTGGGTACCATACCCTTTCCAGCAGTTCTGTGGTTTCGAACTATAACTATTTACTTTGCTGATGAAGCCTACCATCTTCATACCACCAGTTTTGTAGCATTGTGCCACAATTGCTCATTTTGCTGACAAAGCGTCTTACCACATACGAGTCATGCACTGATGCACGCTCCGATACAGTTATTTAATGTTATGTGCTTAGTGCTCGACATAAAAGGTGATATATATTTATCTGATCTACTCAATCAGGCATCACTGAATAAATATGTTACCAGCATACAAGGGTACATTTTTATTAAGACATGAAGGAGTAAGAAAGAAGGGCCAGAGCCCATTACCTATGTTGACTCGTCTATCGCTCTGCCGAGCCAATACAACATGATTTCTGAACTATGTGAATCCGATGCACTATCTTCTTAACTGGTATAACCATATAAGCATCCTGTGCTCCTCAATCATCTGACCCGACCAGATTAAGGAAGACTACACCACTGCCTAAAATCCTGCTACCTCTGTAGTGATCTGAACTAACCCACTGATCAATCTACGATACTGGTTTTGTTCCTCCGCTTGCAACGAGGTAAAATAACGACCCCAGATAATTCTGCATAAAGCATCCACATAAAACCAAATTCATTTAAAAGTTCTTTGAATCAATTAACCACCATACTACACCTTGTGGAGCGAGACATTACCCAAACATTAGAATATAAGAGGATTTATTTTTTGATGCACTCCCATGATACCGTGTAACACCCCTATCCAGTTTCTATTTTTTTAGAGTCTTAAATTAATGAATTAGGCTTCAAAATAAGTAATTAGAAGTAACTAGTGGAATAAATAATATATTTAGGATTTGGATTGTATTATATATTTAACGTAGGATAGATGTTAATTTAGTATTTATAGATATACCATGTATATATAAAATTAGACAAATTATTCAAATAATATACATGTATGGATTATATGCTCTTATCTATGGTAATTCTAAATAAGATTATATATGATTTAGATAAATCCAAAATATGTTAAATTAATTCTAATTATAAATGTATTAGGCAAGCAACTTCTTCCGTATCTTATCATTAATAACCAACTCATATGAATCCTAAATATAAGTACATAAAATCTAAAAATAAATATATAGAAAATTCTTTCACTTTTTCTTTCCATTAGCCAAATATGCCTCTACTTTTCGTCTATAACACTCCCAAAATTCGTAAAAAAGAAACAGTTTTATTTTTAGCAGCTACATTGACTTGGAAGTGTCATATCTCCTAGTTCTGGACTCCGATTTGACTCTAGTTTTTATTTTCTTAAAATTGTGTCGAGGTAAGATTTCATAATATATTTTCTAATAGACTTATTTTGAAATCGATAATTCTATAAATTTGTTTTAGTATTAATTGTGTGAAATATGACCATGTCCCGCTGTTTTCGAGATTTTGGCAGATCCATAACTCGTTTTCACGATCCTTTTGATATTTTAGAAAAATAAAACTAAGACATGTAACATAAATCTTTTTAGAAATTAATTAGTTACTTTATTATTCTTTTAAAATAATAAAAGTTGTAGACAATTAGGGATCCACCGAGACCATAATCTGTAACCTATAAATTGAATATCTCATAACTGATTTAAGATTCGTGTGAACCGTCGATTCTAGTGTTCTTGTAATGCTGAAATCTACATGGTTGTGCACTCAAGTTTGTGTTGGTTGACTTTTTTGTCAACATAATGTCTCATTTGCGGGCCACAAATTTTATATTTGTAAACTTGAATCTAATGGATTAAAATTCATAGTTAATCTAAAAATCAAAACTTAACATAGAAAAAAAATAATTTAAATTAACTTTATTCATAATTATTAGTAACCTTCTTAGGAAAATTTATTATTTAGAATCATTGGTTATTCGTTAAATTCGTAGATCTATCTTATGTAAAAATTGGTACGATGGGGTACATGGGTGGATGGCATGATTGCATCGCAAGTAGATTGTATTGCATTACCGAGATATTGTGACTATATCACCTTCGAAAAAAGGCAAGTATACCTTGCCACTTTTTTACAATTACTTAACAGTTCTTTAATTTCTTGTCATTTTCTCTATATGTTTTTTTTGCATTAATTACTTACGTTTACTAGTATATGTGCATGCTAGCTTTTACTTTTAATTACAATACGTGTATCTTAGGATTAGTTATGCTTGAGTTATTATGATCACATATTTTAGCTATGTAATTCCCTAGTCTAGTTAGAAGTACGGTTTGGTTACTTACACCTTATGATTCTCGATTCCTTTGACCTGTTCTGAGTGTATAGAATCACGGGATAAGGAGAACAATTATACGTGATTGTACTCTTTTCCTTTATACCCTTTTTATTTAGCCTAGTGTCCACGAAGGATAGGTTATGTTGCTTATCTTAGTGGCCATGAAGGTCTATGCATTGACTTTTAAGCCGTAGTTCGTTGAGGGCTATGTGGTTGACTCCGTTCCTTTTCAACAATTGACGCACACATAGTTGTTCTCATATACGTGCCACAATTAAGTTAGCCTAGTTATTGTCGTTGTTCATCCTTGTATAGTTATATCATGATGTTGTTTTATATACTGTTACATATGGCATGCATATTATGTATCTTGCTACGTACCTTCTAAGGACCTGGTGATCTCTTTAGGTATTGGCTGAGCTGTCGTTATAGAATAGATGGATAGATGGTGATTGTGTCACCACGATTCAGGTATAATTAGTTGATACCTTCATCATATTCTCACGTACTTATATTTTTGTCATATATTGACTCATGTTGCTGTTACAGCCTAGTATTTGCAAGCCTATTCTTTTCTCGAGCTTGTTCGGACATGTGTATTATTGGTGACCGGCTCTAATGTACTTGGTTTATTCCTGATATATTTATTCCTTATGTGGATTGAGATATTGTTTGACTTGTCATATTGGACATAATATCCTATTCTAGACAGCTTATACGTATTCGAGTTTGATTGGAGTCTACTTGAATACGTGGCTGGCCATTGCCGCATACTCAGGTCCTAAGTATATTGGGGCTGGGCGTGACATACCAAGTTAAGGGATTGGCTGACAGACGAGGCCATATTACTTATGTTAGTGACTTATTTTATCCAAGTAATCAGGCATGGAACTACCAGCTCATTGCCTCCTCTTTTCCAGTTCATGAGGCTACTGCTATTCTGAGTATCCCAACCTTCTATGCTCCAATTGAAAACATACTTGTTTAGAAGAAAACTCCTACAGGTATCTTCTCATCTAAATCAGCTTATAAAGTTATTTCAGATGTCAAAGCTTCTTCATCCTCAAATGAATTATCAAGTTTTAACTGGAAACAATTGTGTATGACAAAGCAAACATCAATTGTATGGCGAATCCTAACGAATACGATTGCGGTAAAAGCTAACATCAACCATATATATTGCACCATATAGACCAAGTTTTCCTACTCTATGGGAACGAAGCAGAAACCATGAACCACCTCTTCCTTTAGTGACACATTATTAGATTAATTTGGTTTCCTTCTCCAATTGGCATTCCGTCTTTGTCAGATTCAAGTAGCCTAGTGGAGGATGCTCCTAATTCTACCTTGAGTACAGAGTCATATAATCCGATTATATACATGAACGTTTAGCACCGCCTGTCGCGAACCAGTTAGTGCCGTACAAACTAGCCCGATAACCTTGGGCTCTTATACCAATTGTTAGATTCACCTACTGATTTATAAGATAAAGATAATAAATAACTAATTATGGAAGCGTACTTGAATTCATTACATTGCTAGATTGATCCTATAGCAAAGTCGCTCAATCTTTCAACTTGAGATGACCCTTAATGGCAAAGATGGGAGTCCAAAATAAGGAGGTCAAGGAAGTTGATCGACTTCTATTACGACTTCCAAAGGCGATGGATAAAATCAAAAGTGTTTTCAAAGCAATTTATGGATTGGGATACTAAAACTATATCCTATCGCAGGCTCATTCGTTAGAGTAACATAATCGAGAGGATATGCTCTAACCTACAAGGGCCACAACAAATATAAGTAATGCCCCAGTCCCAAAATACGTAGGACTAGGAATACGTATACATGCCAGTTACGTAACTAGTGGACTCCAGCCCATCTAGATAGCACATAAGCTGTCTTAGATCTAAAACCTATCTATCAAATCACCTATCATATATCTATCTCAATCCATAAAATAAGCAATATCAAGAATAAACAATGTGTCATGGTTTACAGCTCAATAACATATATATTTGAATAGACGCGAAGAACAATATAGGTCAATAAAACTAGGCTAAGGAGCAGAATGCAAGTGATGGATAAAATATGATCTCATGGTAAATACCTGAATCTGAAATAGCAATACCACCATGATCGATAAACTAGTCCTGCATGATCAACTACCTGGAGAGATCACCAGGTCCTTAGGGGACAAAACAAGGTAGAAAATAACATGCCAAAGTAACAGTAAAATAAAGTACAAGTACTGAAGGGTAACTACCATAACCAACTATGTAAAATTTATTTGAGAACACAGGCTCAACATCGAGGCTCGCAAGCTCCTCAACAGGCAAACACCCAAGGCACCGTATCGTTGTAAATTTGCATAAATGTGTCAAGATAGAACCAAAGCTCTACTACAGAGACAGTGACAAATGAGTAAGGAAACAACCAAGTCCCAACTATAGAGACGAGGTCAAACATATCAAGGTAGCCTGATATTTCGGTAATGTTCTTTCCATCCCATTTTTTAGATTTATCCAGTCGAGTCATGTCATGTCAAGTAAAATCTCAATAATAAATATTAATCTTGTATCCTATCACAGAGTCCATAACCACAAATATCTCATATAAGATTCTGTATCATGATCGTGTCAGTGTTCTTTGGTCTATCGCGTCAATGAACACAAATAAAATGCATCGTCATGCCTAGTATTGCTACCTGATATCTATATATTGACATTGGCACGAATATCTTCGGACGCTAAGTATCAACTATATCCTGCATCCACAACATCTATAATTCAAAAATAAATGAACAACAATAAAAAGAAAGTAAACACATGTACTGAAATTTTGGCAAGGTACACTTGCTTGAAGATTATACGGTAATTAGACGACGTTCCGCAGACGAACTTGTCAAACCAATGGAAGCAGCAAAGGTGAATCTTCCGCAAACATCGGATGCTGAAATAGACACTACCATTAGTCCTAAAAATAAAAAATAGCTAAGATAGGCTATCCATAAGTCCAAGTTAGGACACGGGGGCAAAATAGTAATTTTAGGTCAAAATGATGTCCGCCATTGGATCCACTTTGTACCAAAAAAAGTGTCAAGACATAGGTTATCCAAATTCGACAAATTATATATTAGTTTTTGATAGAATGATGCGACGAGTCAAATGGTGGTGTCAGATTTGGAATCTGTTGTCCCGAGTTCAAAATTAGAATTTATATGTTGGAAAATACGAATTCGAACGGCCAACTTTGGCGTCAAATTCAACCAATCAAACGATATCATAATAAATTAAAAATTTTATTTTATGAATATGGTTATATCTACTATGCAGCAAAGTAGGTGGTACTGTCACGACCTGCACCTAGTGTAAGGGCACGAGACGTGGGTACGTCCAGCCTACGCCGCATTGTCGGCGGTAGAACGCTGTCCTGGGTCCAACGTCTAACACAGTCTAGAAAATACTCCGAATGGAGAATAATATATAAATGGTACTACTCAATCACAAAAGCTAAGATAGAGTGGAAGAAAGGTAATCACAACAGAGAGTTATAATATAAATACAAATCCCGGTGTAAAACCACACCATAACAAGTCTCAATACAACCACAAAGTCTCATACTAGAAGATAATGTAATTCTAATCTAATCAAGGCAAGTCCTCAGCGACTACTGGATCCTGCTGAGGGTCCAGGTCACCTGTGTCAACTAGGCCTGCTCCATAGTAAGTGTCGCAGCAATCCTCATCATCTATAATATTTCAACATGTCTAGTCAGGACAGAAACGAATACATATCTCTCACACAGTTCATAACATGAAAGAAAATATGAAACAAGCTATAGAATAATATACATGAACTGTTGATAAAGAATGAGACTGTAAAAGAGGGAACATGGTATATGGAAATAAATATACATGATATAATAGAGAACTAAATTAACTACGTGATGTAGAGCACAACCTGGTTATGCAAACTGGCTTAGGTTATACATGACTTAAATCTAGTTTAGATTTGCACATAAAAAGGGTGTAGATCACATAACCAAATAAATACTCCCCCTGCCCTAATCAGTATACAAGGATCTGTCCAGGTTATGTTATTGCACATGAAAGTAGTGCGTCACATGGATAGCTAGTCCACATGCACACTGGAATATATATGAAGGCTCACATGATCATGAGTGTACATGAATGTCACATGAGTATACATGAATAAGTACGAATACAATGAGTAGACGATGCACATGATAAAGTACATGAGCACAATATACCCGATGTATCCGAGGGGATAACATCTCATGAAGAGATCCATATAGTACTAATCCGTGATATATCGTGACAGCAACAAGTAAACTAGTCTATAACAAGTAAATACGTCCAAACAAGAATGAAACGGTCAGAGAATGTACTCGCTGACAATCTGAGCTGCTGATGAGGCTGTGTAACTGTACTGGAGTGGTGTAAACCTATTTAAGACAACCACAAGTCACAACAAGGTCTAACATATCATAAGGAATGCCTACAATGCACTTCTACAAGATTCTAGGTCCATCTAGGTCAAAGTCAATCCTTGGTCAACTTTGGTCAAACCTGGTCAACCCAAGGTCAACTAGTCCGTTTACTAATTTCTAAGTCATACACAAATATTCAGGTCATTCGGAGTTCGTTTGAGTCGACTTAGATCAAGTTTGACCCAAAGTTGACTTTTGTCAACTTGGTTAACTTGTCGGCCAATTCGACCAAACTAGACTCCTAACGACGATCCTAATCTGTCCAAACATTTCCTATAGTCATATCACAAGAAAATATTGCATTACCTACCTTTACACATTCATCAAAATTAATATAGATATATATATATATACACATACACCAATATATATATATATATATATATATATATACATATATATATTATATATATATATATATATATATATATATATATATATATATATATATATATATATATATATAAAAGTTAGGAAAGGAAAATGATTTTGTGAGTAAATAATGATGTTGGGCTGCTGGTACAGAGCCTAAAATCTGAGAATAAAATAGTATGAGCCTACAAGAGTAATCTATGCATAACATATTAGAATTATAGCTAAACATATATATATATATATATATATATATATATATATAGGTATATACCAAATATGAAGCCAATGGAGGTCGCACTCGAACCTGGAGTATGTTCGCAGGTCTGAGATCAGAGTCTCGACCCTCACAAATACGCATTTCGAAATTAGGCATTAACGAAATTAATTTATATATATATATATATATATATATATATATATATATATATATATATATAAGTATATAGGTAAAACACCTTATATGTCCAAAAATAGGTAGAAAATATGAATCAACCCCGTAGTTGATTCCTACAAGTCCCAAACAGTGACCAAGTACCAAATACTCAAAAATTATTGCCATTAATCTCAGAAATCAAATTATCATATAAATCCCAATTTTCCAATTCAAAGAAAACCTGATTTTTCACAAAAATGCACAAAACGTAAAATACTCAGAATTAACCCACGAAACTTGGCAAATAGGTCGGTCTCGACATGTAGGACGTGCTCGGGTCTTCCTCGGGTCGAAACCGTGTCCGTATCGTGTCCAGCAAACGAGTATCGGGAAAACCGATACACGCGTGAACTGAATCGGTACGGACTCGATTTCTCGCTCGTTTTCGAACCATTCCTCGTGAAACTTCACGTACACCAAGGCGTACACATCCTCGACCCACTGGCTGAGTTATCGTGCGACCAAGTGTCATATCCTGTCACGCCCCAGTACCGAAATACGGGGACGGACTAGGCCAGCTACTCCATATGAGGTACGTAACGTCATACGGCGATCGTGGCTGTCGAGAGACTAGGGGGTACATGCTACAATCAAGTCTCCTATGGTCCTACAGAGCTCTATGTCTCAATCAATCGAATCACATCAGCAAATAAATGAGCATTAGAGATAAAGCAGTAAGGCGTCCCTGACGCTTTATCAAAATGATCATGAGAGACTAGCTTTATAATTTAGCTATCTCAGAGAGTCAGGAGTACAAAATTATACACAGCTGCAGTCTGTTTAATTATAATTATGTACTGACACAAAATATCGAGTAATCCGGCTAACAGGTGCCGGTGGCTAAATGCCGCAAAAGTATAAGCAGGAGTGGTGGAGAAGAAACCCACTCGAGTCCCCGAACTGCCATGCTCCTAGTATGCACCATGGATGTCAGGGAGGAAGATCGTATCCTCAGGCTCTGCTACGGAATCTGGCCAAACAAAACCAGCGGGGTCAGCCCCGAATAGCAAGTACCGCCAAAGGGGCACAAGAGTAAGGCTAAAAACCCAGTTAATAGAATGATTGATAATAGTAATACTTATGCTACCATTATAGGGTAACGCCACATCCTCGAACCCATATGGCACCCTTACAACCAAACAAGGACAAAAGGTGCCGCATGGAGTCGGGACGCGTCGTGCTCTATAACTTTCACATAAGTTAAAGGGTATAAACAATAAAATTTCCTGATCGTGACTTCGGTCGATAGCCTATCGCAGCACAATAACCAACCCAACAATCAAACAAGAACATGGGTTGGATCATGTATCGTGATAGACCATGTTCCTTAGTCATTCACAGAAGTAGCACTCCACAATCAGAATAAGTCTTTCGTTCACAACTTCGGTCCACAGCCTGTCGTAGTACGATAACCAACCCAACAATCAAACAAGAACATGGGTTGGATCACGTACCATGACAGTCCGCTTCCCTCAGTTATTCACGGAAGGTAATAGGGTACAAGCAATTCATTTTCACGGCCAATCAAGTCTACGAGTTTCTAGTGGGACGAGGTTATCCTCGCATCATGTTATGTAGAAATCCTCAGATCGTATCTTTCCAGCAAGGCTAGCCAATCCAGGGGTTCGCGTAGACAGGTATGATTTGAGCACAGGTCCCTCGTAAGGCTACCTTGCTAAAACATATAATATGTAGCAGGAATTAATCGGATACAGTCATCCACTCGTTGCAGATGACAAAGTATCCGTGGAGACCAGCCGGCGCGTCAAGACAGTATCTCAAGGCGGCTGGTGTAACACGATCTCGGGATTTTGCCCTCCCCATGCATCTAGTATATTTAGTTGCTTAATTTAGCCCTAGGTGAAATCTTGGATTTTTATGCTGTGGCCTGCATGATTATCCTCCTAAGTCGTACTTTAGTACGAGTACCCCAAAGAGGATTCATGTCAATCAGTATGTCAACATGTTCTACCCTCCTTGGTGTAATGCACCATTGTAATTACGCCACGTGGAGTTACGAGTCTTTTGTCGAGCATGAACAAGAACTGGGACATTCAGGTACATGTATCAGGTAGGAACACTTTGTTCTCCGGGTCACATTAGTGCTCGTATCATGCTCGGGACAAAAGACGTAAGGATATAAAATAGGCATATAATATATATATGTATATATATAATAAGAATAATAATAATAATAATAGGGTAACAATATAGGGCACAAAAGTCCATGCGGCTCAGGGGGAGTGAGTCCATGCGGCCGGGTCAGTACTGGTTCATGCGGCTGGGACTGCACGCTCATGCGGCTCAGGGAGCCCCAGGCGCATGCGGCCGGAAAGGCGGGTTCATGCGGCTGCGAAAGGGTGTCAGCGTATGCGGCTGGGATCAGATGACATCCTATGCGGCTGAGTTTGGGCGATGCATATGCGGCTGAGTGAGGGATGGTCTTATGCGGCCCGAAAAACAGTAGCGTCTATGCGGCTGAAAAACAGTAGCGCATATGCGGCTAAGAAGGCTAGCCGCATGAAGTCCATGCGACAGGGGCTCATGCGGCTGAGTTACTTGCCGCATGAAGATTTCATGCGGTCAAGTACTCAAGTAAGTCTTATGCGGCTAGGAAGGACTTTCCATGCGGCTGAGCTCGAACGAGTCTCATGCGGCTGGAAAGGCCATGCGGCCAGAGGCTTGCCGCATGAGGATTCATGCGGTCAAGTACTGCTCTTCTTCTCCATTTGTCCGAGAAGAGGAGCCAAGCAGCCATGGCTTCCAAACTACACAAAATCTTTATCCGGAGCCCAAATCGGAACTTTCTTAGGTCAAAATGGGGTAGAACAAAATTCTCTACAATATGGAACCATCAAAACTTGAAAATAATGAAGTTTGCTAGATCAAAACCAAGAAAATCCGAAAATGGTTAAAACCTAGATCTACAAAGATTAAAGCTTCAAAATGGAAAACTTCAAGTTCTAAACTAGTATAGAATAAGGAGAAGAACATATTTTGACAAGTAATTTTGTAAGAAAACATCAACAATATTTATGGATCCATCTCTTGAGCAAGTTGGTACTTGCCTTGGTTGGTGGAGGAAAGTAAATGAGAGAAAAATAAATGAGAGGAGAGAGAAGGAGATGGGTTATTATATAGAATCATGAACCCATGGGTTCATGATGAACCAAGGTGAACCAAGAATAGGTTACCTAGATGAGCCAAAACTGTAGGCCCAAATGCAGAAAATAAATTAGGAAATAATATTTTGTCAAATATTTTTGGGAAATGCATGAAGAAATACAGCATAATAAATATAGTAAAAATACAAGGAAAATACAATTTACCGGTTTACGTATTAAAATATGTATTCCAGGATCGGAGAGTGACATCTCTACCCTTCTTAGAAAAATTTCGTCCTCGGAATTCCAGCCAAGACAGGATAGTGAAATCAGGGCAAGCAAGGCTCAATCACATACAAGTTAACTATCATAGCAGTTATTATCATACATCACAAAGTGCAAAACAAGTAGGTGCAGATAAGCATGGAATCGTGTCAATAAGGTGCAAAGATATACCTTATTAGTCAAACAAATATGGATACCGAGATCTGATCTCGTCCTCGCGCTCCCAGGTTGACTCTCCCGGAGAGTGATGGTTCCAAGAAACACGGACAAGGCTTATCGTCCGATTCTTGAGTACCTTCTCTCGCCGGTCTAAAATAGACACGGGTTGTTCCTCGTAAGTTAGGTCGGTACCAACGACTAACTCAGAATGATCGAGGACATGACTCGAATCCGGGACATACCTACGTAATTAGGACACATGAAACACATCATGTATGCCAGTTAACGAAGGCAGAAGGGCAAGTCGATAAGCCACATCGCCTACCCGAGCGAGAATCTTAAAAGGACCAACGTATCTTGGACTAAGCTTTCCTCGGGTTCCAAATCTGATGATACCCCGAGTAGGCGAAATCCGCAGAAATACTTGGTCACCAACTCTGAACTCTAGAGGTCTACGATGCTGATCTGCCCAATGACGATGTCGGTCCTGTGCAACTCGAAGGCGCTCTCTGACCAACTTAACTATCTCCACAGTCTGCGTGATCATCTCTGGCCCCAACAGCTTCCGTTCTCCGACATCGTCCCATGCCAAAGGGGACCTGCACTTCCTTCCGTACAATGCTTCGAACGGGGCCATCTGAATGCTAGCCTGATAGCTGTTGTTGTAGGAGAACTCCACTAGATGAAGGTGATCCTCCCAAGATCCGCCAAAATCCAAGGTACATACCCGTAGCATATCTTCTAACGTCTGAATGGTTCTTTCTGATTGCCCGTCAGTTTGTGGATGATAAGCAGTACTGAATCTTAACTTGGTTCCCAAACTTTGGTGTAAGCTCCGCCAGAAATGGGAAGTAAACCGCGTATCCCGATCCGATACTATACTAACTGGAACACCGTGCTGCCTTACTATCTGCTTCATGTACATTTCTGCTATCTGCTCAGTAGTCTGTCCAACTCGGAAGGGAAGGAAATGAGCGACCTTCGTGAGTCGATCTACTATTACCCAAATTGCATTCTTGCCAGCCGGGGATCTAGGTAAACCGGTCACAAAATCCATCGTGATGTGCTCCCATTTCCATTCTGGGATAGGAAGCGGCTGTAGCAACCCTGCTGGTCTCTGCTGCTCGGCTTTCACCTGCTGATATACCAGACACTTGGATACAAATCTCGCTATCTCTCTTTTCATGCCATTCCACCAAAAGTACTGTCGGATATCTTGATACATCTTCGTTCCTCCTGGATGAATGGAGTAAATAGAACTATGAGCTTCGGACATAACTTCTTGCCGAGGGTCGCCACTCGGTACACAGAGTCTGTTTCGAAACCTGAGCGTACCATCTTCATGAATCACTAACTCCTTCCTACGGCCTGATTCACACTTCGATCGCAACTTCTGAATCTGTGGGTCTCCTGCTTGTGCTGCCCTTATCCTCTCTACTAAGGTCGATTGAATCTGCATACTGGTCATTCTTCCTATATCCCTTGGCAAAACTACTTCGATTCCCATACTCTGAAGGTCTTCTAAAATATGCTTCTGTGAGGTCAAGATAAAGGCACCGTCTCTCCTACTCAGTGCATCTGCAACTATATTCGCCTTGCCTGGATGATACTGAAGATCTAAGTCAAAATCCTTCAGTAGTTCTAACCATCTTCTTTGCCTCATGTTCAAATCTCGCTGCGTGAACACGTATTTCAAACTCTTATGATCAGTATAGATCTCTACCCGATCCCCGTATAAATAATGCCTCCACAACTTGAGTGAAAACACCACAGCTGCTAACTCCAAATCGTGAGTCGGGTAATTCTTCTCATGGTCTCGAAGCTGTCGAGACGCATATGCTATCACCTTTCCATGCTGCATCAATACACATCCAAGACCCTTCCCAGATGCGTCACAATATACTGTAAAGCCTCCCGCTCCTACCGGAAGCGTCAAGATCGGGGCTGAGATCAATCGCTTCTTCAATTCTTCAAATGATGTCTGACAGCTAGCTGACCAAACAAACTCTACATCCTTGTGCGTCAAACGCGTTAAGGGCGCGGAGATCCTGGCAAAGTCCGCCACGAACCTTCTGTAGTAACCAGCTAATCCTAAGAAACTTTGCACTTCTGCAACTGTTCTCGGGACCGGCTAATGTTCTACGGCCTCAATCTTCTTCGGATCCACTGACACTCCTGTCCCAGAAATTACATGCCCCAGGAACGAAATGTGATCTAACCAGAATTCACACTTGTCGAGCTTCGCATAAAGTTGATGCTCCCTCAATGTCTGCAAGACGGTCCTAAGATGTTCCTCATGCTCCTCTTTACTGCTGGAATAGACAAGAATGTCATCTATGAACACCACCACAAATTTATCCAAATACGGCAGAAAGATGCGGTTCATTAAATCCATGAATACTGCGGGGGCGTTGGTTAGTCCAAAGGGCATTACTACAAACTTATAATGCCCATATCTAGATCTGAATGCTGTCTTCGGTATGTCTTGCTCCCGGACTCTTACTTGATAGTATCTCGACCGAAGATCGATCTTGGAAAAGACGCTGGCCTTGCTCAACTGGTCAAACAGGTCATCAATCCTTGGTAGTGGGTACTTATTCTTCACTGTTACTGCATTCAGCTTGCGGTAGTCGTTGCACATCCTCGTCGACCCATCCTTCTTGGGAACTAGAATCACTGGCGCGGCCCAGGACGATTTACTGTCTCGGATGAATCCCTTAGACTTCAACTCTTCATCATGTTGATACAACTTATCCTGTTCTGACGGCGACATTCTGTAAACTCTGTCTGCAATAGGCCTCGTTCCAGGGTTCAACTCAATGCTAAATTCTACCTCTCTGACTGACGGTATCCCTGGGAGCTCATCAGGGAAGACGTCGAGAAAATCTTCGACCACTCTCGGAATCTGTCCTGGCTCTGACACTGCTGCTGAGATGACACCTCCGGCCTGATTCTTCAAGGTTCGAGTAAAGATGAACTGCTCCATCCTAGGAATGCTGAATATGACCCTTCCTCCTCTACAATCAATGGTCGCATGACTGTCTCTCAACCAGTCCATGCCAAGAACGATATCAAAATTCCCCATAGGGAATTCAATCAATGATGCGGGCAATAAATGCCCACACAACTCCACCGGACATGAAAAGCGCACTCTGCTCACTTCTACAAGCCCATTGCCGGTGAGTATATCCATCCTCTCCGGCAATGCCTCAAACTCTAATCCAATCCGTGTAGCATATTGTGCAGAGATAAATGAATGAGTAGCGCCTGAATCAAACAATGCTACAGCGGGAAATGAGGTGACGAGAATTTTACCTGCCACCACGTCACTAGACGCTAGAGCCTCTCCCAAGGTCAATGTGAGAGCCTGGCCCCGCGGAGCCCCTTGTTGCGGCCTTCCTCGACCATGCTGTTGCTGCCTCTGAGGGCCTTCGGCTTCCTGTGCCTGGCGGAACATCTGAGCCTGCGATGGTAGACGCTGGGCTAGGGGCCTTACTGCTAATACTGGCCCTCCACTCGGGGTTGCCACTGGAGCTGGCAATGCTGGAAACTGCTGAGCTGGCCCTCCTGGCCTCTGCATCATAGGACAAGTAGAAATACGGTGGTCTGAACTACCACACCTCAGGCATAAGCCATTCGCTGACCGGCACACCTCCCTCGTGTGTCCTGCCTTCCCACAGAATGTACAGCCCTGGGGTGCTCCCTGACGCTGTTGCTGGTTCCTCGGCTGCTGATGCCGAACTGGCACTGTATTAGTTGACACGGCCGTCCTCCGTGGCACTTCTGTATCATGAATACGTACACCGGGTGCTGGTGCCGATGTTCGCTGCATTGCTCCTCCTCCAACCTGGGAATGAGATCTCTTCTGACCTCCTGTCCTCGATGCCAACCTCTGCTGGGTAAGCTCGTGCCTCCGGGCTGCCGTCAAGACAGCGTCAAACGTCTGGTAGTCGTGTCCCTCCACAAGCTGTAGTAGTTTTAAATGAAGTCCCTGCTGGAACCTCATAGCTTTCTCTGGCTCCGTTGCCACCATTGATGGTGCGAAACGGCACAATCTGTAGAACTCTGCTGCATACCCATCTACGGTCTTGCCTGCTTGCTTGAGATTGATGAACTTCTGCTGGAGCTCATATCGAGCTACTACGCCAAAATATTTGGCCTTGAATCTGTCACTGAAGGTGGTCCAACGAACAGGGCGTCTTATACCAACTTCTTCTGATGTCCACCAGTCGCGGGCAAGATCCTGAAGTACCAGTTTGACCTGATCAACCTTCTCATCATCTGGAACCTTGGCTGCCACAAGAATGGCTTCGATGTCTTGAATCCATGCATCCGCAGTGATGGCATCCTCCGTGCCATCAAAATACCTCGGGTTCAAGCGACGGAACCTTCCTGATGCTCCCGAGTCAACCCCGGCACTCCTCTCAAGAGCTAACTGAATCCCTTGGTTCAGCAACACGTTCTGCTCCTGCTGCCGAGTCTGTTGTTGTTGGTTAGTGACAAGAAACCCCCGGATGATCTCCAGGAGTGCTACGGTGTCTGGTACTGCCGTCGATGCTGGTGCTGCAGGAGTTTTAATAACCTGCGGCTGCACTGCCTCTGGTTCCCTTTCTGTTCGTGCCTGCACTGGAGAAGGTTCTCTTCCCTGTTGCTGCCCAGTCGAGCCATGCTCTTGCTGCTCTTCCTCACGGGCCTCTCCTGCTACTGAGAATGAAGCACCCCTATGGAGAAGAATATAAGATTATCAAGTCCGGACGAGGAAGATTTCGAGGATGCAAGTCAAGTTAGAGATCAAGGCAAGGACAGAGAATTCGAAACGGAATTTCAAGGGGAACAAGTTTTGGATTGAGACTCCTAATAATTCGCAATACCCCACAAGTCTGAAAATCGGACCTGCATGGGCCACCACTAAAACCTTGTCACGCCCAGTACCGAAATACGGGGACGGACTAGGCCAGCTACTCCATATGAGGTACGTAACGTCATACGGTGATCGTGGCTATCGAGAGACTAGGGGGTACATGCTACAATCAAGTCTCCTATGGTCCCACAGAGCTCTATGTCTCAATCAATCGAATCACATCAGCAAATAAATGAGCATTAGAGATAAAGCAGTAAGGCGTCCCTGACGCTTTATCAAAATGATCATGAGAGACTAGCTTTATAATTTAGCTATCTCAGAGAGTCAGGAGTACAAAATTATACACAGCTGCAGTCTGTTTAATTACAATTATGTACTGACACAAAATATCGAGTAATCCGGCTAACAGGTGCCGGTGGCTAAACGCCGCAAAAGTATAAGCAGGAGTGGTGGAGAAGAAACCCACTCGAGTCCCCGAACTGCCATGCTCCTAGTATGCACCATGGATGTCAGGGAGGAAGATCGTATCCTCAGGCTCTGCTACGGGATCTGGCCAAACAAAACCAGCGGAGTCAGCCCCGAATAGCAAGTACCGCCAAAGGGGCACAAGAGTAAGGCTAAAAACCCAGTTAATAGAATGATTGATAATAGTAATACTTATGCTACCATTATAGGGTAACGCCACATCCTCGAACCCATATGGCACCCTTACAATCAAACAAGGACAAAAGGTGCCGCATGGAGTCGGGACGCGTCGTACTCTATAACTTTCACATAAGTTAAAGGGTATAAACAATAAAATTTCCTGATCGTGACTTCGGTCGATAGCCTATCGCAGCACAATAACCAACCCAACAATCAAACAAGAACATGGGTTGGATCATGTACTGTGATAGACCATGTTCCTTAGTCATTCACAGAAGTAGCACTCCACAATCAGAGTAAGTCTTCCGTTCACAACTTCGGTCCACAGCCTGTCGTAGTACGATAACCAACCCAACAATCAAACAAGAACATGGGTTGGATCACGTACCATGACAGTCCGCTTCCCTCAGTTATTCACGGAAGGTAATAGGGTACAAGCAATTCATTTTCACGGCCAATCAAGTCTACGAGTTTCTAGTGGGACGAGGTTATCCTCGCATCATGTTATGTAGAAATCCTCAGATCGTATCTTTCCAGCAAGGCTAGCCAACCCAGGGGTTCGCGTAGACAGGTATGATTTGAGCACAGGTCCCTCGTAAGGCTACCTTGCTAAAACATATAATATGTAGCAGGAATTAATCGGATACAGTCATCCACTCGTTGCAGATGATAAAGTATCCGTGGAGACCAGCCGACGCGTCAAGACAGTATCTCAAGGCGGCTGGTGTAACACGATCTCGGGATTTTGCCCTCCCCATGCATCTAGTATATTTAGTTGCCTAATTTAGCCCTAGGTGAAATCTTGGATTTTCATGCTGTGGCCTGCATGATTATCCTCCTAAGTCGTACTTTAGTACGAGTACCCCAAAGAGGATTCATGTCAATCAGTATGTCAACATGTTCTACCCTCCTTGGTGTAATGCACCATTGCAATTACGCCACGTGGAGTTACGAGTCTTTTGTCGAGCATGAACAAGAACTGGGACATTCAGGTACATGTATCAGGTAGGAACACTTTGTTCTCCGGGTCACATTAGTGCTCGTATCATGCTCGGGACAAAAGACGTAAGGATATAAAATAGGCATATAATATATATATGTATATATAATAAGAATAATAATAATAATAATAGGGTAACAATATAGGGCACAAAAGTCCATGCGGCTCAGGGGGAGTGAGTCCATGCGGCCGGGTCAGTACTGGTTCATGCGGCTGGGACTGCACGCTCATGCGGCTCAGGGAGCCCCAGGCGCATGCGGCCGAAAAGGCGGGTTCATGCGGCTGCGAAGGGGTGTCAGCATATGCGGCTGGGATCAGATGACATCCTATGCGGCTGAGTTTGGGCGATGCATATGCGGCTGAGTGAGGGATGGTCTTATGCGGCCCGAAAAACAGTAGCGTCTATGCGGCTGAAAAACAGTAGCGCATATGCGGCTGAGAAGGCTAGCCGCATGAAGTCCATGCGACAGGGGCTCATGCGGCTGAGTTACTTGCCGCATGAAGATTTCATGCGGTCAAGTACTCAAGTAAGTCTTATGCGGCTAGGAAGGACTTTCCATGCGGCTGAGCTCGAACGAGTCTCATGCGGCTGGAAAGGCCATGCGGCCAGAGGCTTGCCGCATGAGGATTCATGCGGTCAAGTACTGCTCTTCTTCTCCATTTGTCCGAGAAGAGGAGCCAAGCAGCCATGGCTTCCAAACTACACAAAACCTTTATCCAGAGCCCAAATCGGAACTTCCTTAGGTCAAAATGGGGTAGAACAAAATTCTCTACAACATGGAACCATCAAAACTTGAAAATAATGAAGTTTGCTAGATCAAAACCAAGAAAATCCGAAAATAGTTAAAACCTAGATCTACAAAGATTAAAGCTTCAAAATGGAAAACTTCAAGTTCTAAACTAGTATAGAATAAGGGGAAGAACATATTTTGACAAGTAATTTTGTAAGAAAACATCAACAATATTTATGGATCCATCTCTTGAGCAAGTTGGTACTTGCCTTGGTTGGTGGAGGAAAGTAAATGAGAGGAAAATAAATGAGAGGAGAGAGAAGGAGATGGGTTATTATATAGAATCATGAACCCATGGGTTCATGATGAACCAAGGTGAACCAAGAATAGGTTACCTAGATGAGCCAAAACTGTAGGCCCAAATGCAGAAAATAAATTAGAAAATAATATTTTGTCAAATATTTTTGGGAAATGCATGAAGAAATACAGCATAATAAATATAGTAAAAATACAAGAAAAATACAATTTACCGGTTTACGTATTAAAATATGTATTCCAGGATCGGGGAGTGACATATCCGATACGCACGTAGAGCGTATCCGCGCACGGGTGGGCGCACGTGCACAGCCCCGTGCACAGCGTCGTGCACGCGTGCCATCGAGTCTAGGGACTCGTGTGTCCTATGTCGTGCCACGTGTTTGTGTCCTATGCTAGGGTAGGTATAGGGCTACATGTTGGACACCCTGATTCGTGTCCACGTGTTGTGTCGTGTCCGCACGAAACGCATTTTTGCGGCTGCTGTCCCGCGTGCGCGCGTGTGTGCGGTCAGTGTCGACGGAATTTCTCCCTCGTTTCTCGACAAAATGAAACGAAACTTTGGGAGCGTGATCTCAGTTACGTCCCCCACCTGCACATCAAATTTCACGCGACCACGTGGCCTGTGCGTCGAGGAATCACCCCCGAGCAGCAGGACACGTGCGCGGTCTGGCGTACAGTACGTTCGTGTCCTGTTTGGACACGGACACAAGTCCGATTCGTGACGAAACCTATGGGGTTGTGATCCTCGTGTATAGGGCTATCCAAACATATAAAAAGATTCGACAGAAATTAGAATTAAATTCGTTGCGATATTTCGTCGAACACCAACGCATATTAGCCGACACGTGTCCGATACGGACACCAAAAGAATACAAAAATAGACAAAATAAATCCTACAGATCATGGGTACCTAGATGCTCCCTATCATGAAGAAAAATCAGTAAAAACTATACTAGATTAGGATTTACCTATTTAGAGCCAAGGATCTTAATGCAAAAGGGCTTCCCGAACGCTCCAACGGTCGAGTATCCTCAAGCAACGTCCCTACCACCTTGCTAGTACTGCTCCAACAAGATCCTCTCCTTCCTATGAGCACGACAGTCTTCGTTTGAGGAGAATCGGGCTCCGGATGCAAAAGTTGTGAATTTTGGAAGGGGAGAGATCTAGGGTTTCTTGGAGGCTACAACTAAATACAAATGAGGGGGAGAATGGCTGCCTATGGTCGGCCAAGTATAGGGGGTAGGATTAGGGTTAGGTGCATGGGCTTGGGCTCCCTAGGTTGCTAGTAAAGCCCAAGTCAAATAGGCTTTAAAAGGCTATTAGAAAATAACAAAAAAATCAATTAACTAGGTCTAAAATTAATTAATAAAATCTAATTTAGCTCTAATGATAATAAATTTAATTCTAAAATGTCATCAAGGTTCTAGGTCATGGTTGGCTAGGTTAAACCCATCAAAACTACTCAGACAACAAACCAACCCACATATCATCACATGAATTCAATAATAAATAAAATAATCTAAAATTACCAAAATACCCTTGAAATGAAAAGTGGGTGTGACAAGTCTACCCCCCTTAAAATAATTTCATCCTCGAAATTAAAGACAAAACTGAATAGACAAGGAGGATAGAAAGTCATACCTTAAGACTGGAAAAGATAAGGGTATTGCTCGCGCATCTCATCCTCCCTCTCCCAGGTAGACTCACCTGGAGAGTGATGCCTCCATGCTACACGAACCAAGGATATCGTCTGGTTCGTTAGCACCTTCTCTCGTCGGTCCAGAATCTCCACAGGCTGCTTTGGATAACTGAGAGTAGGGCCCACCTCAATCTCGGAGTGATCCAATACATGGCTGGGATCTGCCAGGTACCGTCTCAGCTGCAACACGTGAAATACGTTATGGACTCCCTCTAATACAGGGGGCAAGTCCAGCCTGCATGACACGTCACCGACTCTTCCGCTGACAACGAAAGGTCCGATGAAACACGGACTTAGCTTTCCCCTCCACCAAAGCGAATAGTACCACGCGTCGGCGATATCCTCAAGAACACCAGATCACCAACCTAGCCCAAACATGGTCTCATCTTAACTATAACAATCACATGAGCAACAAAAATCACAAACAAATAAGATTCTAATCCTAAGTCTAAGCTATACCTCAAACTGCAAAGGTCTCCGGTGGCTGTCGGCCCAATGCCGCTGTCTGTCCTGTGCTACGCGAAGTCGATCTCTGATGAGCTTCACCTTCTCGGCTGTATCAACAACCATCTCAGGTCCCAATAAAGCTCGCTCTCCAACGTCATCCCAAGACAAGGGTGTACGATATCTCCGCCCGTACAGTGCCTCGAATAGTGACATCCTAATGCTGGCCTTAAAACTGTTGTTATAAGCAAACTCCACCAAGTGCAGGTGATCCTTCCAGGATCCTCCAAAATCCAGAACACAGGTCTGCAGCATGTCCTCGAGAGTCTGAATAGTCCTCTCTGACTGTCCGTCCGTCTGAAGGTGGTATGTAGTACTGAATTTGAGCTGAGTGCCCAAACTAGTCTGCAGACTCCGCCAAAAATGGGAAGTTAAGCGACTATCCCGATCCGAAACAATGCTTACCGGAACTCCGTGTATCCTGATAATCTGTCGCATATACATCTCCGTTAGCTTCTCTGTTGACGTCCCTACTTTAAATGGCAAAAAGTGGGCCGATTTGGTCAACCTATCCACGATAACCCAAATCGCGTCTTTCCCTCCTGTGAACGCGGCAATCCAGAAACAAAATCCATCGTAATGTGCTCCCACTTCCACTCCGGAATGGACAATGGCTGTAACAGTCCTCCTGGCCTCTGCATCTCTGTCTTAACCTGCTGACAGACTAAGTACCTGGCTACGAAGGATGCTACTTCCCGCTTCATCCCATACCACCATACATGCTTCTACAAATCTCTATACATCTTGTTGGCATCTGGATGCATAGAGTACTGAGAACGATGGCCCTCCTACATGACCTGCTTCCGAAGCTCTCTGCTAGGCACACACAGTCTGGAACCGTGCCTCAAAGTGCCGTCCTCTGCAATGACAAACTCCTCATCCACCAATCCTGCTCGAACCTGCTCTCGGATATACCGCAGAGTAACATCGTCGAACTGAGCTAACTTGATCCTCTCTATCAAGTCTGACAGAATCTGAAGGCCCCACATCCGCATCTGAACTCCTGGCAAGATCACCTCGATCCCCAAGCTCTCCAAATCTGCTAATAAGTGACGATCCATCGTCAAACACATAGCTACCGGATACCTACTCAAGGCATCGGCAACCACGTTGGCCTTCCCTGGATGGTACTGTAATGAAATGTCAAAGTCCTTCATCAACTCCAACCATCTATGCTGCCTCATGTTGAGCTCTTTCTGTGTAAATACATACTTCAAGCCCATGTGGTCTGTGAAGATCTCCACACGCTCTCCGTATAAATAGTGTTTCTACAGCTTAAGAGCAAAGATAACTGCCGCCAACTCCAAATCATGGGTAGGGTAGTTCTTCTCATACGGACGTAACTGCCTGGATGCATAGGCAATAACCTTCCCATGCTGCTGCAAGACACAACCCAAACCATTCCCTGAGGCGTCACTGTAGATAGTATAACCTTCCCATGCTGCTGCAAGACACAACCCAAACCATTCCCTGAGGCGTCACTGTAGATAGTGAACCCGCCTGATCCTGATGGCAATGTCAAAATCGGGGCTATCGTCAGTCGCTTCTTCAACTCATCAAAAGCAACCTGACACTCCTCTGACCAGATAAACTTTGCATCCTTCCGGGTCAGCCTAGTCAATGGCTCTGCAATCCGGGAGAAATCCTGAACAAACCTCCTGTAGTATCCTGTCAATCCCAGAAAGCTCCTGATCTCTGCAACTGAACTCGGTGTTGTCCACGCCTCGACTGCTCAGATCTTCTTCGGGTCGACTGAGATCCCATCTCCGGTCACAACATGACCTAGAAAATCAACTCGATCCAAGAAGAACTCACACTTCGAGAGCTTGCCGTAAAGCTGCTCCTTCCTGAGAGTCTCCAGAAGCACTCTCAAATGCTCCTCATGCTCCTCTGGGTCTTCGAATACACCAAGATGTTATCGATGAACACCACCACGAACTTATCTAAGTACTGGTGGAACACCTTGTTCATCAAGTTCATGAACACCACCGGGGCATTAGTTAACCCAAACGGCTTTACCATGAACTCAAACTGGCCATACCGAGTCCTGAAAGCTGTCTTCGGAATATCCTCCTTCTTTATCTTCACCTGATGATAACCTGACCTCAGATTAATTTTGGAGAATACCTTCGCTCCGCTCAAATGATCGAACAGGTCATCGATCCTCGGCAGCGGGTATTTGTTCTTGATCGTGAGGCTGTTGAGTGCCCTGTAGTCGATACACATCTGTACCGACCCATCCTTCTTTTGTACAAAGAGTACTGGTGCAGCCTACGGTGAAGAACTCGATCGGATGAAGCCCTTGTCCTACAACTCATCCACCTGCTTCTTCAACTCCACAAGCTCACTGTTGTTCACTCTATAGACATGCTGAGATATCGGCTCTGCACCGGGTATCAAGTCTATAGAGAACTCCACATCCCTGTCCGGAGACAACCCTGGCAACTCCTCCGAAAACACATCCATAAACTCAGCTATCAATGGATGTGGTACGCTCTGCTCCTCTGCTGAAACTCCGCAGAAAACTCTGCTGCTCTGCTCTGTCTCCCGTATGGTGAACTCGAACTCTGGCTCTCCTGGCATGCTGAAAAGAACTCTACCACCTCGGCAATCTATACTGGCATGGTGCCTGCTCCACCAATCTATACCGAGTACAATATCGTAGTTCGGTAATAGCATTACGAGCAGACTCACATCTATTTCTCGGCCTCCCAAAACTACTCTCTGATCCTTGTAAACATCACGGACGAGGATAATACCATCCCCAGTCGTGATCTTGCAAGTCCTAGGCAATGGTTCAGAAGAAAGCTGGTGTCTAATGGCAAATGATACAGACACAAAGCTGTGGGAAGCACCCGAATCAAATAATACAAATACGGGAAAAGAGTCGATAAGAACAGAACCTGCTATAAGATCTCCTACTGGCTCGGACTCCTCAGCTGCTGTGGCGAAAGCTCGCCCCTACTGACCTCCTCTGGCCTGCTGCTGGTGCTGAATGAACTTCTGCTGCTGGATCGGCAGTGGTCCTTTTCTTCTGCACTACTGGGGCCTTGGCTCTAGCCCCCTGAGCTGTTCGTTCCACAGCCATGGGACAATTTCTCAACTGGTGATCTGCTGTACCACAAAGTAGGCACTTGCCGAGCCTCTTCCTGCACTCATTCCATACATGTCCCAGTTTCTTACAGAAGGTGCAACTAATGGTCTACTGCTGTCTCGGTGCCTGCTAAAACTGCCTCTGTCGAAATGGCTTCTGCTGATGCTGCTGCTGCTGATAGTGAGGCCTCTTGGCTAGGCCCCCACTGCCACTGGCTCCGTTTGAATCTCGACCTCTCTTCGTCTTCAATTCCAGATCATCTTTCCCTGCCATAGCTCCCATCAAAATCTCCTCGAATGTAGCATTTATGTTGCTCTTGGTTAAGGACTTGACTTCCTTAACCAAGCCCTTCCTGAACCTCCTAGCCTTTGCTGTCTCGCTAAGGCCCTCCACAAATCTGCCCAGGCGGCAAAACTCTCCGGCGTACTCCTCCACTGTCTGGTTCCCCTAAACTAGGTTCTTAAACTGTGTCTCCAACGCGCCAAGTGCGGTGTCGGAGAAGAACTTCTTCTTGAAAAGCTTCTTGAAAGCCTCCCAAGTTTGCCCAGTAGTACCAATCCTGGGGTCGGTCTGGTACCATATGAGGGCAAGATCCTGCATCTGACTGCCCGCGGCTTCCACCTGGAGTCTAGCCGGTATCTCTGCGAGACGGAAGATCTCCTCTATATGCTCGATCCAATCGTTGGCATATAGGATACCCTCGGTACCCTTGAAGTCTCGCGGCCTCATC